>OY288271.1:38775047-39375047 GCA_958450335.1 Hibiscus tridactylites
TAAAAGACATTTAATTTGTTGTTAAATATTTTTGCGACAATATTTCTTCAATTATCCGAAGTTGTTCAGTTGTTTTTTTGTTATACTGAAAATGAGAGAAATATAATTATGCACGAATCCATCAAGAAAATAAAGGCATAAACCAATTATCCAACTACATTCATAAAGCAATGAAGTAAATTAAGATAAGTCCAAAATACAATAGCATGAATCCTTATTTGTGGCTAAAACCCAAGGTCAAACATTCGATCAGCCTCGTCAAGTACCAAATAAGTTGCTCTTGTCATTGATAATGCTTATTTTTAGCAAGTCTATCAGTCGACCAGGTATAGCAACAACTATCTCACATCCTGCCTTGAGTTCCTTGAACTGATCAAGTTTAGACTTTCCACCATACACAGCAGAAGTGTGTATCCCATAGGCTTTTAAAAATTTCTTTGTTTCCAAGTATATTTGGTGTGCTAGTTCTTGGGTAGGTGCACATATCACTCCGATTGGACCCTCCTCCTTTTGAAGTTCAGGTTGATCCATAATGTGGGCAATCATAAGAAGCACAAAAGAAGCAGTTTTACCAGAATCTGTTTTTGCTATACCAATAACATCCCTCCCAAAGAGGACAATAGGTAAGGCTTGGCACTGAATAGTGGTTGGCTTTTCATAACCTTGTTTTGCAATAGCACGCATTAATTCTGGCGCAAAACCACAGTCTTCAAACGTCTTAACAGGTCTTAGGACATCAAAACCAGAAACTCGAATAGCTAAACTCTTCCGGAACTCAGCAACTTCCTGCTCACTCAATCCTAAAATGGGGGATTTTTTTTGAAGAAAAAAGAGTTTAGACAAATAGCGACCCCAATCAAGAATATGATCCATTATATTAAAAAAAAGAGACCCTAATCAATACAATGCCAACAGTCTTCTAGGATCAGCAGCTAACCCAAAAGAAAAACTGTAAATCAATTATGCTTCTAAGTTCTAAATCATATCCAAATTTAAAACTTTATTCTATCTTTAGAAACTATTCCAGTATCACTTAAAAGATAATCAAGTAATTAAGCCATATTCTCAGTCTAAGGAATTGTAATTAGCCAACTAATCATATATCTATATAATTATCATTAAAAACCAAAGAAAAACACATTTCAGATATGAAACTATCCAAAATATATGTTTTTCGTTCTAGAAATGATTCTGATCCTAAACATTCTTAAACTCATAATACCAAATAATCTGCAATTTCAGTTACCTGAAATTGAAGCCTTCTCCTCATGAAAATCTTTATTAAACGGCTCATACTCGATGGAACTGTGATCAAGGGCCGGAATCGGCTCAATCTTCCTATTATCGACAACCACCAGATTATCATCCGAATCATACTCCAACAAACCTGCATCTACCGCCTTGGCAGTCGCATAAACCTTCTTATCGGAATCATACCCAGCACGCAAAGCATCAGCCGCCAACGTCAGCCCAACATCCTTCTTCGACCTCGAAAAACTCTCCACCTGATCATCCTCATCTTCATCACTTTAAAATCCTCCTCTATACCCTGCATGAACGCATCGAGAGGGTTGATTTCATCATCTTCCCCGCTGTTTTCATTGTTAGCGGGGGTTGTTGGAGGTGTCATTGCTATCGGCGTAATCGATGTCGTCGAGGTCGTTATCTTCGCGGTTGTCGTGAGGATGACGAGAGAAAGAAGGGTCGTAGAGGCGTTGAGGAGCTTGGGGTCGCTCAATATCCCCTCTTCAAACTCAGTGTTTTTTAACGCAAAATTTTTTCCCAATCCTACGATTATTATGTAACAGGCTTGATCCAATGAGTGAGAATTAGGAGCCGATTATTAGTTGGTATTTAAGCTCCTGGTATTTAGAATTTTCCGCGCCAACACCTTTTTCATCTTAATAGATAAATAAATATTATATCACACTTTCTTCTTAAAAGCAACTCTTTCAATAAAATATAATATTATTATTCAAACAACTTGACAGTGGGGAATATTTTTTACGAAAATTTGAGGGTGTTAATAGATTGTGCCCTGGTGGTTAATAACAACTCGTTTATAAACTAGATCCTTTGTCGTCCTTCTCTATTTCTGAATCGCGTACCAGTCGCGTTTCGTTTCACGTTTTGGGTCGTAATTCCTAGTTCGATGTCCGGTGGGTCATCCCCCGTTTTTTGTAACAATAATCGTACCCCTTATTTATAAAAAAAAACTGTTAGTTTGTTACGATAAACATAATCTTAAATCCCTCAAACTACCTGATGTTTCTCTTTTCCTAAATGTTACATGTACTCGAAACAATTTTGAGAATGAATACTACAAGAGATTTACCCTTTATTGGATTATCACAAAAACCCTAAAAGATGGACGGTTGAGATTTGAAAGAAAAGAAAAAGAGATTTAACGAATGTGGGCTAGATCTTTGAAAACTGAGATAGTCAAGGGTTGGGCCACCCTTTTCTTTTATATAGCCCAATAGAGTCCAACAGATTCAGTTATTCTAGAACTAATCTGTTAGACCAAGTAGGTCGGTTGGTTCAACAACCCAACTGCACACATCACCAGAACCTCAACAACCCAAACCACCTGAGGCCCACATTTCAAACTTCCACTCTGCTCAACATTTCCCTTGCTTCCTCCCCCTTTAACAAACCAAGCAATGCTCACACAGCTCACACGCTGTTAACACCAACGGGATGAACAACCACCTTGTGACGAAAGCTATGAAAATAAGCCTTGAATAATGGCTTCGTGAACCCGTCTGCAACTTGAGCTTCAGCGGGAACATAATTGACTTGAACCTTTCGTTCACCAACCTTTTCTCGAACGAAATGAACATCAAGTTCAACATGTTTAGACTTCGAGTGGACGACAAGATTAGCGGACATTGCAACCGCACTTGTGTTATCACACCAAACCACTGGAGGACCCATGAGAGAAATTTTCATGTCACTTAGCACAGTTTGAACCCATAGCAACTTTGAAACCGTGTCAGCCACGCTTCGATACTCAGATTCCGACGTAGAACGTGAGATAGACTTTTGCTTCCTCGAGCTCCATGCAACCAGACAATTGTCGACATTTACACAATATCCAGTCGTAGACTGACGGTCATCTGTGCTGCTACCCCAATCAGCATCGGAGAACGCAACAATACTCATAGGACCAACATCACAAGGTGTGAACGTCAAGCCATAATCAAGACTGCCAGCAAGGTAACACATGATTTTCTTGACAACAGCAAGGTGCTCTTCGCAAGGCTTATGCATGAACTGAGCCACCCGATAAACACTAAATGATATGTTTGGCCGAGTGTGACACGCGTACAACAAGGCACCAACAAGACTACGATAAGTGTAGGGGTCAGACACCGGGTTGCCAGCATTCGGAATGAGCTTGGTAGTCGAACACATGGGTGTGGGAGATGGTTTTGCTCAATCCATTTTAGCCTTTTGCAGTAATTCCAGAATATAAGTTTTCTGACTTAACACCAGAGATCCATACACTCTATGAGCACTAATGCTATGAAAAAAAAGACAATTCACCAAGATCTTTTAATGAAAACTGGGCATTCAGATGCTGAACAACACTTTCAACAACAATAATTGAAGAACCCGTGACAATAATGTCATCAACATATACTAAGACATACAAAGAAACAGTCGAAGTAGTACAAATGAATAAAGAGGTATATGCAGCAGACTCTTTAAACCTGAAATCAAAAAGAGAATTACGTAACTTAGTGTACCAACTGCGAGGAGCTTGTCGCAGTCCGTACATGGCCTTTTGAAGTAAACACACATGAGTAGTTCCATCATCCGAGCTCTGTGTGAACCAGGAGGTTGATGCATGCACACCTTCTCTTCGAGACCCCCATTGAGGAACACATTGTTCACGTCCACTTGCCACAATACCCACTTGTTGCTTACAGCAACAGACAACAGAATATTCAGAGTAAAGAATCGCACAACAGGGTTAAACGTGTCTCCAAAGTCTTGGCCTGGAACTTGTATGAACCCCTTAGCCACCAGCCGAGCCTTGTAGCGTGACACAGAACCATCAGAGTTGTACTTGACCCTGAAAAGACACTTGCAACCCACAACAGTTCGACCAGCAGGAAGTGTCACCAGCTTCCAGGTGTTGTTAGCCATAAGGGCATTATACTCAGCCATCACTGCATCACGCCAAGCTGGGATCTCAAGGGCCTGCTCAACTGTGTCAGGCACAAAATCACTGACCTTGGTAGCCACATATGACTTGGTCTTGAAGACACCAAGCTTACTTCGAGTAACAATAGGATGAGAATTAACCAAAGCCCCAGAATTACCATCGTCACTAGAACCATGAACAGGTGTTGATTCAACACTTGGTACACAAGATTGAGGATCAACATGCATTGATTGTTCATCAGAGTTGACACGTCCAGCATCCATCGGAGGAAAGCTTGAAGTGGTATCATTTACAGAGTTTGAAAGCTGAGGAGAACCAGTTGGCACCTCCAGCACACCATGACTATGTTCAGACCCAGCAGAAACAGAAGGGGAACGAGCAACAGATGCAGCAGGAGCGGAATGAGGATGTTCAGAACAAGGAGGTGTAACAGTTGCAGAGGGATGTGAAGAAGCAGCTGTAGAAGGAGAAGGTATAGAGGAATGAGTTTCAGGGATGAGAGGGGAAGTAGAAGTAGAAGGTGTCACAACAGACAAAGAGGGAGATCGAAAAGCTTTTTGTTGAGTTGCAGGGACACTGCTGTGAGATTTAGAAGCATGAAAAGAACACTCATTGAAAACAACTTGACGAGAAATGCTGACTTTGCCTTGAGAAGTAAGACATTTATATCCCTTATGATGCATACTGTAACCCAGAAAGATGTAAGACTGAGAACGAGGTTCAAGCTTATGATGCTGAAAGGGACGCAAATGTGGGAAACACTCACATCCGAACACTATCAGAAAGGAGTAGTTAACACTACGTTGAAACAATTTTTCAAAGGGGCTAAGATTACCAAGTACGCGAGTTGGAAGACGATTGATCAAATGAATAGATGTGACCACAACATGAGACCAGAACTGAACAAACAAGGAAGCTTGACTAAGGAGAGTTAGAGCCAATTCAATGATATGGCGATGCTTACATTCAACTACGCCATTTTGCTCAGACGTGTGAGGACATGTGACCCTATGTCTTACCCCAAGCTCAGCAAGAATAGGAGACAAGCTACGATACTCCCCGCCCCAATCACTCTGAACTTCTTTAATATTAATACCAAACTAATTATTAACCATTTTAGAGAACAGTTTGTAAGCATGAACAGCTTGTGTCTTATTTTTGAGTAAGTACAACCAAGTATGTCTAGTGTGAGCATCAACAAAGGAGACATAATACAAGTAACCTTCAGATTTAACATAAGCAGGACCCCACAAATCAGTATAGACAAGCTGAAATGGCTCAGAATACACACTAGTAGATGCATGAAATGGTTGTTTATGACTTTTACCAATGCAGCAAGCAGAGCAAACAATACTTTTATTAACAGCTGAATCAACAATCAAACCACAGCTATGTAATACCTTATCTAAAGTAACTTGTGTTGGATGCCCTAAACGACGATGCCAGACATCATAACTATCTTGATTAAGCACAGACACATGAGCTTCAGCATTATTAACAACACAAGCAGACTTAGCAATAGGTAAATCAGAAGAAATGACATATAACCCATCAGAAACAGTACCGCAAAGCAGTTCTTCATGAGAGCCCTCATCACGAACAAGCCACCGATTAGCATGGAACTCAAAATAAACTATGTTATCACTAGCACACTTTGAAACATAGATTAGGTTTTTAGATATTTGAGGAACCAAAAGCAATTCACATAAATGAAGCATACGATTTTTAACAGGTACAAAATTAGATCCTACTTTGTGAATACGTAACCCCTTACCATCACCTACAACAAGTTTACCTGGTCCAAAGAAGTCATCACTCTGATGCACAGTAGAGGAGTCGGACGTGACATGGTGCGTGGCTCCAGTGTCAACGAACCATTGACCAGCAGTGCCAGAGCCACCAGGTGCACAATGAAGACATGAGCCTCCTGAGTTGGGCAAGGTAGAGCCACTGGTTGGACTAGACGAGAGAGATGAACCATTTCCAAACTTGTTTCCAGTCATAGTACACACACTTGCAAACATGGCTCCTTCAGCCTCATTGTTCTTGAACAAACTAGCAGATACACCCGGAAAACTCTGATCGAACCTCCGAAAACACCGATCGATAAGATGACCCATCTTTCCGCACAACTGATATTGAAACCGAGGTCGATTGCGACTACGACCTCCACCATGAGCATTTTGTCGATACGGACGCTGAGAGGACCCACCAGTGGAAGAGTCTGCACCAGACTGAGTAGAACCACCAGAACCAAAATACCAAGCCACATTAGCACTCATCGGGAACGACTGTTCAGATTCAAACAGTCCTTGTTGAGCCTCACCATCAACTAGAATGGTTGTGATGTTATCAAGAGACAGAACTTCACGACTCGCCGTGATAACTGCCACGAACGGCCTGTACTCCGCCGGAATACCACCGAGAATCGTTGCGATATGCTCCACCTTCAACACTGGACTACCACACGAAACCAAGGCATCACAGATCTCCTTGACCTTGGAGATGTACGCACGCATCGAAAGCTCTCCTTTACGAATCGTCCGGAGCTTAAAGTGGAGACTCATCACCGTCGTAGTCGAGTGGCTACTGAAAAACTCCACGACAATAGACCAGATCTCCGTCGTGGACTCTGCTCCGACGAAGTTAGACAGAAGGTGCGGACTCATTGTGAAGAGAATCCATGACGATAGAGCACTGTCTTGCGCAAGGAAGTCCTCATACTTCTCATTCAAAACCTCAATTCCGTCAGTCTGACGAACTTTAGCCGGCGGTGCCTTCGACGAACCAGTGAGGAAACCTTCGAGACAGTGGCTTCTCACCATCAGGAGCACTTGCTGTTTCTAGATGAGAAAATTCGTCTCATCGAGAAGAACATTCACACGTTTGCTGGAAAAAAACTTGGCTGATCGGCCAGAGGAATCATCGTCTCCGTCACCGTCAACACGAACCATCGCGACGGATGCATAGAACTAAAGCCGTCAATAACAAACCCTAGACCGCAAACAATAATCGGGTTAGAGACTGAAACCGGTGAATGATACCATATTGGATTATCACAGAAACCCTAAAAGATGGACGATTAAGATTTGAAAGAAAAGAAAAAGTGATTTAACGAATGTGGGCTAGATCTCTGAAAACCGAGATAGCCAAAGGTCGGGCCACCCTTTTCTTTTATATAGCCCAATAGAGTCCAACAGATTCAGTTATTCTAGAACTGATTTGTTAGACCAAGTAGTCCGGTTGGTTCAACAACCCAACTGCACACATCACCAGAACCTCAACAACCGAAACCACTTGAGGCCCACATTTTAAACTTCCACTCTGCTCAACACATTTGTGTTGAGTGCTGGTGAAAAGATAAGTGTGTAGAGTGGGTGCAAGTGGAGTGTGCGTCAGTGGAACGCTAGTGTTGGTGTAAGTGCAAGAGTATCTGTGCGAGTAGAGAAATAAATTAGGTAAATATGTTGTAATATTCTTCTATATTAATAGAAGTATTATTTCTTGTAACCAGAAGTTTTCGGTCAAGCCTTGATTTATGTATTTTTTTAGTGCACTTAAATTAGTTTTTGATATAAAATTGATTTTAATGTCTAAATTGATATATGGTTGGCTCTGCCACTTGAGTAGTACATAGTTGGTTCTACCGCCTAAATAAAATATGATCGGTACTGTCGCCTAAATTATTATGCATTAAAAAATAAAAAAAGTTAACCGACTTAAGGAATTGGTATACCACTCGTGGTGAGTCTTTTAAGTCCTACTATATAGTAGGTGTGTTGGGCCCGTTAGGGTAACACCCCATAATGACATCAACGTCGTACCACTACATTTAGGCCACTTATATGGCTATTGGTTAACACACCATTGATGAAGGTAAAAATCTATTGTACTTTAACCATGCCTCATTCTATGTCCCTGCATAAAAATACTTAAAAATTAAATTTTGTTCCATAACCTTAATTTTTATATCCTAAACCCAACCCCTAAACCCTAAAAATACACACTACCCATAATTCCCTACACCCTAACCCTAAGCCCCAACCTTAAACCCAAACCCTAAACCCACTATTTTAAAGTGGGGCACAAATGGAGACATACTTTGGGGCAGATGATTTTCATCCCATTGATGATGACCATATATCTACGTAATAAAAGCTGAAAAATGGAACTTACTGAATAACCCAACATCGCACATGTATCCTACAAGCATGAACCTCGTGTTCGTTGGCATCTACTGTTCGTTGGCATTATTACAGTGACGAATTTAGAAATTCGAAGAAGAGTGGTCCCTTAAGAATTGCATGCATCCGGCACTGATCTACTATATAAATAGGAGAAGCAAGCCAACGCCAAAGAGCATCAACTAAAGCTTGAATTATAAACATGGTGAAGGAGTTGAATGTAGAAGAAGGTGAGCCGGTCAGTCCAACTGGACAGTATCTCAACAGCTCAGTGCTTTCCCTCTGCATTATTGCTGTTTTGGACTTTGAAATCCCTCTCCATGATTTGCCCGCCTTTACTTTGCTTAAAGATGTCTTCCTTCCCATTAATCCTCGATTCTCCTCCGTCATGGTAATTAATGCTACATATTATGTATATTCCACTCTCATTTTCTCTTCTTCAAGTTTCTTTGCTTTTCACCTTTGTCAATACGTTTTATAGTTTGATCATCTGTCTGTTGTTGAGTTGATACCGATGGATATACTAAAACTATTGATGTTACAATGTAGATTGTTGTATATTACATCATACACTAAATTTAACGTGAAGAACAGATTCATTATTAACTCGAATTATATCCAGGCTAATGATGAAAATGGTGTAAAGCACTGGAGGAAGGTTGAGGTAAAGCTTGAAGATCATGTAAATATCCCTATTTTCCCACCCGGATTATCTCCGGAAACTTATGACAATCACCTAACCGACTATCTCTCGGCCATTGCAATGGAACAACTCCCACAAAACCGGCCACTGTGGAATGTTCATATCATCAAGTACCCGACAAGCCATGCAGCTGGTAATGTAATATTCAAGCTCCATCATTCACTGGGTGACGGCTACACTCTCATGGGTGCTCTTCTGTCTTGTTTACAAAGAGCTGACAACCCCTCGGTTCCATTAACATTTCCTTCACGTGGGTCTGCCCCAAACCCTAGTGTTACCGTTAATAGTGACAACATTTTCAGTAAAATTGCTAATGGTTTAGGGTTAGCTTTCAACACAGTGTCGGATTTTGGTTGGGGCCTGTTGAAAAGCACTTATGTTGAGGATGATAAGAGTTTGATCAGATCTGGTGATCCCGGGGTAGAGTTCAAGCCTGTTGTAATTTCAACATTGACATTTTCACTTGATCACATCAAACAAATCAAGACCAAGCTTGGAGTGGTACGCTTCTGGTACAACCTAACCTTTTGTTCTTATTATCTGTTTAAACTTAGTTACTTCCTTTTTTTTCTTGTCGGGTTCTTACAGACAATAAATGATGTAACTACGGGGATGATTTTCCTTGGGACTCGACTATACATGCAAGGAAAGGTTGGAGGAAGCAGTAAGTTGAACAATGAACAAACCACAGCACTTGTGCTGCTGAATACAAGGGACGTCCGAGAGTACAAGTCCGTGAAGGAGATGCTCAAACCAGGAGCAGAGAAAACATGGGAAACCAGTTCGCATTCTTGCATGTTCCATTGCCTGAATTAAGCAGTGTTGAATCTTGCAATCCACTTGACTTTGTTCGGAAAGCTCACAAACTTATCCAGAGAAAGCGCAACTCGGGTGCTGTTTTTCTTACCGGCAGCCTTCTAGAGTGTTTGAGGAAATACACAGGCCCTGAGGTATCCTTTTCCCACATTTGCCTCTCTAAATAGATAGATATCATCAGTTATCTGATTGATGCAATATTAATATCAAAATGTTTTTAACATAACAATGGATCATCATATATTACAGGCAACAGCTAAATACATCCACAACACATTAAAGAACACCACCATGGGAATCACGAATATGATTGGACCGGTGGAACGGATGGCGTTGGCTAACCATCCGGTTAAAAGCTTGTATTTTATGGTGGTCGGCCCGCCTCAGGTTTGTTTACAGATTTTGCTAAAACATATATGTATTTTATCTGGATATATTGACGAATGATTTTGCAACTTGCAGAGTCTGGTCACAACAATGGTGAGTTACATGGGAAAGCTGAGGGTTGCGATTGGAACCCAGAAAGACCACATAGATCACCACATGTTGAAGTCATCTATCGAGGAGGCCTTTCGGATGATACTCGAGGCTACCAAGGAAGTTGATTAACCGAGTGGTAAGAATGTTCGTATTATCTATTTTTTAAGGTTCGAATTCTGACATTTGCAGTAGAAATGTAATATCTTTTTATTTAATTAAAATATATACTTTTTGTGCTAAACTTATCAAATAATACCAAATGAAAAAAAATATTGTCAAATAAAACAAGCCTACCGGATCAAAACTGTAATTAAATAATTACATTCTATCAAAGCTTTCCTAATCCTACGTGTATAGCCAACAAAAGATAAATTAGCCGGACAGTGAAATATTAAATTTAATAATGAGAAAATCGCTAGTTTATGGTCAAATTATAGTATAAAGTTTTACGATTAAATACTTACAAAATAGACTACCAGTTGTCAGTGAGAATGACGGCATGTGGCCGGAAGTTATTGATGGGCGGTGGAACGGAGGATGAGAACAGTGGCGACAAGCTAGGGTTGAGGTAGGGATGTAAAATCAGATAATCGGATGAGTTTTAGGTCGGGTTCTGTCAGATCGAGTTAAATCGAAACAGGCCATTGCAGGTCGATTTGATGTTTCGATTTGATTCGAGTCGGGTGCGAGTCGGTTTCAGGTCGGGTTCATTTCAAGTTGTGTTCATTTCGGGCCGGGTTCATTTCAGGTCGGGTCAAAACGGTTCGGGTCTGAATCAGTTAATTGATGGGTTACTTCGGGCTCGGGTAGACTTCGAGTCGGGTTCATTTTAGGTCGAGTAATTTAGAGTCGGTTTCATTTCAGGTCAAGTTAATTCGGGTTTTGAATTCGTATTAAGTTTGAGTTTTGAATTCGGGTTAATTCTGGTCATTCCGAGTGAATTATTTAACGCCTTTCACGAACCCGAATCACATTAAAAACAAAGGTAAAGTTCACAAATTGTCATTGAACTTTGTTAAAAAAAATGGTAACTAAACTTTCAAATGTTACAAAATGACAATTAAAATTTATGTTTTATAACAAAATGGTAACTCGGCCATTAAAGGCTTAACGTGATTGTTAAGAAACTTTGTTTAATAACACATTTAATCTTTCATATTTACACATTCTATCAATTTAGTCTTAATTCAAAAATATTCAATTAATTTATATTCATTATTTACCCATTCTTTCAAAATAATACTAAATATTTAAATTTGCCATAAATTATGAGGCAAGTAAGTCAGTGGTTGCGAAAAGTCTCGTAGAAAATTATGAAGTTCCGACTGATCTGCTACCTCTGTGTATATACACAAAAATAGAGAGAGAGGGGCTACCGTTACCGTTTCACAACAGGTCATGCACAAAGCAACCAGTCTTCTATCAACCCAAATCGTTTTCTTCACTTTTATTTGTTATTTAAAAAAAACTTCAACTTTTGTTTCCTCTTTACATCGTTGTTACTGAAATCATGCATTGTCGAAGTATGATCCAATAGCAACAGGAGATATTGCAAGTAAAATGCAAACACATATTTTTTTTTCTCGGCAAAAAGATTTTTATTATTATGAAACTCAAGTTGTATGCCTCATTAAAAACTTCCTTAAACTTAAAATGGAGGAAAAGAGTACATACAACAAGGGGAGAAAACAATAAAGGAAAATACACCCGAATTCACAATAACGGTATACACCCAACTTGCTAGATTGTCTAAATTCAGCCAAATCACGATTCCAATACCCACCCTAAATGACTCGAAAACTACTTTACCATGGGCAAAAAGAAACACACATGATATCCTAGTTCCAACTATCTTCAACCTCCATATTTTCCTACCACCATGCTATGAAAAAGAAGTCCCGCTGCATGCCATTCCTTGCCATGCAAACCACCATAACGATTAAAAGTCTTGGCAGGTGAGCAAACTACAATAATCCTATTTATCGAGCAAGACTGTCAAAAAACAACCAAAATGGGTTACCATCACCAAGGTCTTTGAATATCCTCCTTAAACCAAAAAAACAACACAACTTTTGAGTCGAATTCAACCCGGGGATAAGCTTTACTAATCCACTTTACCTCTACAAACACTTCCATCGTTCTCTTTAGTGTGATTAGTTTTGTAAAATCAGCAACCAATCCCTCTACTGGTCTTGAAAACAACATCAACAAAGAATATCTCTAACATTAACATATACCACCACACCCTGCTACAACATTCTTACACAGCTCCATCCACTCTAAAAACTGCAACACCACTTTTAAAAGTTGAACATGCTACAACGCAGCCAACTAAAGGGGCTGATTCCCCTTGAAAACACAGGGACACGGTTCAAGGTGCAGCCCCACCGAGATATGCCAAAAAATAGGAGGAGCGTCAAAATAAAAAGAAAATAACTTTGTGATATCTCCAACCTGTTTCCATTGTAATTTCCACCAAATCACATAATTTTCTCCTCAAGTCTATTTAATAAATTGCACCCTACAAACAGGTGGTCAAAAAATTGATCCCTTCAATATACTAATAAAAGCTCTAGACCCATTCTGATGAAGCCCTTATCCACTTCCCAAACTTTACAACTGACAGCGATAAAAACACCACCAAATAGTCACCTGAATTCTCTCGATCTGAGTTCTTAAATGATGATGAATTTACCCACAACAAACCAAAATGAAAAATGCATCATCTCAAATAATGGCTAAACCACCTGATCTTCCATAAGATTCAAACATAACAAAATCAAAATTAACATCATACCACAACATACTAACCTTAGAATCCACCAATTTGTTGCCTTTTGTTTCTTGTCGTGTACTCATTTTCACTCTTTGTGTGAACACCATCTTCCTACCCACCGAGATTTTTCCCTGCATCTAGACCCCTTACGTTTTGAGTGAGGATTTTCATTCTCGCCTTACCCTTATACAAATCCCCTCTAATTTTGCATAAGAATGGCTAAATCTCTTACTACTTGATCTTCATTGCCTACAAATTCAATTCCCAAACTTTTGCCCAATTTTAGCGCTTTCTTAGCCTCCCGAGTTAGGCATTCCAACCTACTCATCATATCAGAATCAGTCAATGAGTATCCTGATAGTTCTGAAGATGTGAACTTCTTTGAATTCTTCTTCTCTCTTCTGATCGCCCAATCTTTCTTCTTTCTTTGGAGGTCAGATAAAGCAAGATCCTGGAAATCATTTAAGGATCTATAACGCTTTTCTTTGTGTTTCTTTTTTGCCAACTCTGAGAAAAAAAGCTTTAGCTTCCTCACCTTCTTCTAAAGAAACTACTACCACCGATCTACCTACCATTTTAGCCCTATTACTATTTGCACCATTTTGATTCTCAACCTCTGCTTCCCATGTGGATTTAGAAATACTATCCCCTGATGTAGGCCCAACCCTTGTATATCATCTACGGCCCGCGTAGAAACAACTTGTTGGTCTTCTATATTGGGTCGAACCCCATCCAACTCTACTGAGCAAGTTCTACCATCATTGCCATGGGAACATAAAACCCCACTTTCCCCCACGTTAGCCCTGCTTTTTTCATTATTGTTTAGGGGATCAATACTGCTGACATTCTGATATTCAACGGTATCATCTTTTGTCGACACGTGCTTTTCACAGAAGTTAACTTTCGTCGTATTCCCACTGCCCACCATATCCCTCTCTCCAATATGTCTATACGCATCTAACCTCTTTGGGACACCATCATCATTATCTTTTTTCCCAAGAAAAACAACATTAAAAGCTTCTTCTTCCAATGACGGCTGACGTTCCACTTCCACTTTTGATGAAACACTCTGGTTTGATTCCGACGATGATTCCGATGAATCACCATCGTTTCGGAAGCTTGATACTTCGTTTTTCTTTGTTTTCCGATCGGAACATTGTATCTCCGTTGTGGCATCCGAGAAACCAAGCTCTCTCACTCTTACTCTAAAAACCAAATCACCCACTTCAACTTCAATAGTTTCCTCAATTCTACCTTCATATTCTGTGGACACCAAGACCGTCACCTTTTCACAGTCCTTAACATGATTTGCATTCTCACCATAAGCCTCCACAGAACCCCAAATCTTAACTATCCTCTTCAAAGTTTCATGGCTCCAACAATGGAGGGGTAACCCAACAAACTCTATCCAAGTAACTATTTCCCCTAGTTTAATATTCTCAGACCAGGGTGAGACCTCCTCAAAGATCTCTCTCAGATAGGACCAGTTAACATCCTCCAACATAATGTACATGTCTTCATCTTCAATTGAAAGTAGGAATAGCTTCCCACCCATCCGATGTACCCTTATCTCCCCAAATCCCCATTGACTTAATATGTCGATAATGCTCCTTACACTACAAACTGTGTTCATTCTCCCTATCAAGCACTTCTTCAAGTTCCACAGATCAACCTTCTCCACATATCCAGATATCCGTTTGCATTTACCTGCTCTCTTAACACTCATCTCTCCTTTTTCCTTATTCACTCCTATGTAAGAGCTCTTATGGTTTCCTTCTTTGTTTTGCTCTCTCCTGATAGAACTTTCAGTTTGCAGAACCTTTGACCGTGTCGGGCTTATTCTCCTCCAGTACTCTCGCCTTGCGTCAAACCTTGCAAAGGATACTGCTAATATGCTTTCATACAAGACAAAACCATTTAATCTCTCAACTACTCTTTCCGCATCATTTTGATTTGCAAAACGAACAAAACCGAAACGTCGCCCCCCTCTGGTCCTTTTCTTTGCTATAAACGTATCCACGACATCGACGTGCCTCCCAAATGCATGCTACAATCCTTGCCAATGAAGCTTCTCCAGCAGATTTTCAATGAACAGAGTGACCACCTTTCGCTGATGACTTTCTACCTTCCTTCCCCTCCCAAACATTTTCACATTGGAAAGTGCATAGTTAAATTTTAAATTTTAAAAATGCAACCACAGATTAATGGTGTTCTATGCTCCAATATTATTAAGAAAACCAACAAAAGCAGCAACGCATGTTACTAGAAATCAAGTGAAAATATTGTACCAGGTACATGCGACACACAGTAATATTCATATTTTAAAATAAGTTCTTCCTTGTTTTTGAAAGAAGAAAAAGTATATCCTCATACTATATTCGGATACGCTTTAAACATAAATGCCGAATAGGTGCTTACACCAGAAATGAATACAAGGAAACAAAATCAACTTACAGTAGCAACTTACAAGTACCATATTTGAGGATGACTTTATGAGGTTCTTCTCATATGAAGATGTAACCCCCTCGACCCGGCCTAGCCGTCATACCACATCGAACGAGTTATACGGAGAAAATTGAAGCGAAACCGGTTAAGGCTCCACTCCGATTAGCAATTCTAGAATTTTTTTTAAAAGTTATCTTGTCTAGAAGTTTAATTTTATCCTAAGTGAGAGGACACGCTGAAGAAACACACGTGGAATGCAAAACACACAAGACAAACAATTAACAAACCATTTTTAACTTTTATAACAGGTCGTATCGGTACGCTAGAAGACCGTATCGATAAGCCTGGACTTGGTCAACAACCCAAAGTCGACCTAGGGAGACCGTATCAATACGCTAGAAGATCGTATCGATATGCTCTCAACGGTCAACTTTCCCATGGTGAAACTTCGAAGACCGTACCGATACCCCCAGGACCCGTACCGATACGCCAAAATCTTGTCAATTTCTCAGATTTCCAGAGAACATTTGGCATATCGATACACCTCCGCGTACCGGTACGCCTTGCCCAAAATAAGGTCCAAAGTAGGGGACCATATCGATACAGCCCTTGAGCGTATCGATACGCCCTGCACTACAAAACTTGTTTTGGCTGCTAAAAACACAAGAACTCAACACTAGAGGCATATAACGACCATTCAAACAACATACCAACTCAAATACAACACAAGGCAACCATGGATAAACATACGAAGCAATTTAAACACTCAACGAAGCAACATCCAACAAGATAAGATTCTTAGAGAAAGCATGCATACAAAGCATTCACCCACATAGCCAAAAGTTAAAAAAAAAGCATACTTCAACATGGTAAAGGCATTACGAGCCCAAAACATCTAAGCAAACTTGTCTAAACAAAAGGGACATGCCAACAACATCTCGAACATAAAGGTCCTATCTCATTCCTTAAATACTAATTATTGAAGTCTAAACCATACTTGAGAAAACCAAACTCCCTTGGAGTCTCCCTTGTTCCCTGAGCTGCTCCGAAGGTCTAAGGACTGCATTGTTGGAAAAGAGAGCATAAGCGTTTAAGCTTAGTGAGCGGTGCTCAAAACGGTAGCTACAACAATGCGGTTTTAAAACATAGTTTGCTTGAAAACCAAAACCGTTTCCAAATCATTTCCACATGCTTGAACACACAATGTCATGCATTTACCTTCACGTACATTTACCGAATGCAACCACAAGCCATAGGCTTACCACATGCTCATTCTCATGATGCAAGCAAAGTAAAAAAACAATGTTATAAGCATAAACATAATAGAGGGAAATCATCAACATGCTTAACATGAGAATTAAAGCATTCATGGGTATATTGACATTCTACGTTTTTACTCGGATATGCGGATAGTTTCTCAAACTCACTAGACACTTCTGGTGGAATCTCACATCACCATACTCCTTCTTAGTGGAATCTAACATCACTAAGGTCACGCGCGAATTTTACCTTGAGTGCACTCTAATCCTATTGATCGATCAATTATATCCGGTAACAACCCAACACATGTCAATATACTTAATTTCAAGCACAAGCATTATCGATGCTTGAACCACTTACCAAGTCCAAACTTCCATGCAAGGCATGTACTCACAATGCAAGTATGAACACAAGTCCCACATCTCAACATGCATAACAATGCAATTCAACACATAACAACATAGCATGTTCAACTCGCATTCAAGAATCGTAAAATACAATTTAATTGTATAAAACCTTTAAAACTTACTCTTGAGCTTGGATTGGCTTTTCAAGCTCAATTCAAACTCCCAAAACATTCCCTTAACCACATTAAGGCTTTTAAAATCGATCCACTTACCAGCCAACACACAATCGATGTCCGAGATGTCGAATCAAGCCTCCGAACTACCCAGATTTCCGTCCACAAAGCCCGAATCCAAACCCTTTGTTTTGAGCAACCCAAAATCGAACATTAGAACACTAATACACTCACAAACACAACAAGGACCCAGAACTCAACAACCTTGCATCAATACACATCAATTCAAGCTCAAATTACACCCGAAACATAGCCAATTCAAAACCCAAACTACTAGCAGCCACAACGAACGAATTTACCATAAAAAATCTACCTTTTTACATCCCTAAACATCAATCCAAAGCTACCAAACCTCCTGTTGTTATTTAAACTCAAAACCCAACCAAAAACTCAAGATTTCCAACTCCTAAAATCACCAATAATATCTATTTCGGGTTTCTATTAAAAACCCATCCTTTTCATGTTATTTTAGTATTAAAACAAAGTTAAAAACACTTTCAACTCAGCCTTAATCAACCCAAACGAAAACCCAAAGATTTCTTTTCATTTCCAACCAAACTTTAAAAATCAAACCAAGTTTAATCCATGAGTTTTTACAGAAATATCAACAATCATGACTCAAGAAAGATGAGACTAAGTTGAGGAACCATTTACCTTGAAGAAATCACTTGATTTGGAAGCTTGAAATTAATGGAATAGTGAATAGGGTTTGGGGAGGGGTTTAGAATGTGAAATGGGATTTGAAAAGATGATGGCTTTTGTTAAAAATCCCCTTTTTCTTATTTCTTTTATTAAAAATCCCCTTTTTGCCATTTTCCTTTAAAATTCCTTTTTGGTGTATTAAAAATAGTTTGTCTCCAATTTAATTTAACCCGATCCGATTCAACTAATCCGATAACTCCCGGCCCCAAACTCGGGGCGTTACAACTCTCTCTAACTTAAGGAATTTCATCCCCGAAATTTACCTGGTGGAAAGAGATGCGGAAACTACTTTCGCATGTCATCCTTCCTCTCCCAAGTGGCTTCTTCCACCCCTCGGTGTCGCCACTTGACCTTAACCAATTCAATGGTCCTTCCTCGCAACACTTTGTTGTCCGAAGCCAAAATCTCAACTGGTTTTTCATCGAAGGTCAAATTCGGATTCAATTCTATCTCCTCAACTGGCATAACATATGACGGATCTGATCTATACCTCTGAAGCATCGAGACATGAAACACATCGTGAATCTTCTCTAGTTCGACCGGCAGTCTCAATCTATAGGCAACGGGACCAACTCTCTCAACTATCTCATACGGGCCAATAAATCTCGGGCTCAATTTGCCTTTCCTACCGAACCTCATCACCTTCTTCCAAGGTGAGACTTTCAAGAACACTTTATCGTCCATGACATACTCTATTTCTCTTCTTTTCAAATCTGCATAAGATTTCTGTCTATTCGAACCTGCCTTCAAACGGTCACAAATCAATTGTACTTTCTCGGTAGTACCTTTAAGCATATCAGGCAAAGGTATTAATATCTGTCCCACTTTGGCCCAACAAACAAATGTTCTACATTTTCTACCATATAGAGCTTCGTAAGGTGCCATCTGAATGCTCGCTTGATAACTGTTATTATACGCAAACTCTACTAACGGTAGATGCTTCTCACACGAACCCTGAAATTCTATAATACAACATCTCAACATATCTTCCAACACTTGTATGACTCTCTCTGACTGACCATCAGTCTGAGGGTGATATGAAGTGCTGAAATTCAGTCGAGTACCCAAAGCACTATGCAAACTCTCCCAAAATCTAGCTGTGAACCTCGGATCTCTGTCTGACACTATAGATTTTGGTACACCATGCAATCTCACTATCTCACTGATATACAAATCGGCCAACTTATCTAGAGTATAAGTGGTGTGAACGGCCAAAAAGTGTGCACACTTCGTAAGACGATCAACAATTACCCAAACCGAATTCTTCTTAAAAGGTGTCAACGGCAAACTCGATATGAAATCCATGGAGAATCTCTCCCACTTCCACTCGGGAATTCTCAACAGTTGTAACAAACCTGACAAAAACTGGTGCTCGGCTTTAACTCGCTGACAAACCATGCACTTACTCACAAACTCGGCAACATCCTTCTTCAATCCAACCCATAAATACTCATTCTTCAAATCACGATAAAATTTCGTGCTTCCCGGATGCATAGCAAATGGACTACTCTGAGCTTCAGTTAGGATGATGTGTCTCAAGTCTACATCTTCCAGAACAACTACTCTATTCTTGAAACACAAGACTCCATCACTACTAAAACAAAAATCTGTCGGTTTACCCTCTGCTATGTCTTGTACATGAGATGCTAATGATCTATCTTGCAAGTGTTTCTCTCTAATCAACTGAAGCAAAGAAGGTTTAACTTGCAACTCGGCCACTAAACCGCCATCTTCAAAAAAACTCAATCTAGCAAACATAGCTCGCAACTCCACTGCTACCTTTCTACTTAAAGCATCGACCACTACATTGGCTTTACCCGGGTGGTACTCAATCGTGAGATCGTAGTCCTTAAGTAACTTTAGCCACCTACGATGTCTAAGATTCAACTCTCTTTGCGTCATTATATACTTCAGACTCTTGTGATCCGTATACACTGTGCCTTTCACACCATACAAGTAATGTCTCCAAACTTTCAAGGCGAAAACCACTGCAGCCAACTCTATGTCATACGTAGGGTAATTACGCTCATGAGTCTTCAACTGTCTAGACGCATAGGCCACTACTCTTCCCTCTTGCATAAGCACACAACCTAAGCCAACATACGACGCATCACTGAAGACTACAAACTCTTTCCCTGACACAGGCTGAACTAAAACAAGAGCTTCGGTTAAGGCCTCTTTCAATTTCTCAAATGCTTGTTGTCTTGCATCAGTCCACTCAAACCGAACATCCTTATGTAGCAATTTAGTCAAAGGAGTTGCAACCTTCGAGAAACCCTCAACAAAACGTCTATAGTAACCGGCCAAACCTAAGAAACTACGAAATTCGGTCACTGTCTTCGGTGGTATCCAATTCACAACTTCTTCAACTTTCTTAGAATCCACTCGGATTCCCTCGGCTGATACAATATGGCCTAAGAAGACTACTTCCCTAATCCAAAATCCATATTTGCTCAACTTGGCATACAACTGATTGTCTAACAATTTCTGCAACACCAAACGCAAATACCGATCATGATCTTCCTCGGTGCGAGAGTACACTAAAATATCATCAATGAACACTACCACAAATTGATCTAAGTACTCATGAAATACTCTATTCATCATGTCCATAAAAGATGTCAGTGCATTAGTCAAACCAAAGGGCATCACTAAGAATTCGTAGTGCCCATAACGAGTGTGGAAAGCTGCCTTCGGTACATCTTGATCTCTTACTTTCAACTGATAATAGTCGGATCTCAAATCTATCTTCGAGAACATTGAAGCACCTTTCAACTGATCAAACAAGTCATTAATTCTCAGCAACGAATACTTTTTCTTCACTGTCAACTTATTCAACTGTCGGCAATCGATACACATTCTCAAACTACCATCTTTCTTTTTCACAAACAACACCGGTGCACCCCAAGGTGAAGTACTCATACGAATGAACCCTCGGTCTATCAATTTCTGAAGTTGTGTCTTAAATTTTTCCTTTTGCAAAAATTCCTCAATCTGGCAAAGATATGAAAAAAATGATAAACGATTTGGGGCTTGGTTATGAGAAAATTCATAGTTGTCCGAATGATTGCATGTTGTATTGGGGTGATAGAAAAAACCAAGAGTCCTGCCATGTATGCGGTAAATCTCGGTGGACGAATGGGAACACAGAAAATGTGAGTGAAGACGAAGTTGCAACACGAGCAAGAAAGAATCCAATAAAGATTCTGCGATATTTTCCTCTAATACCCAGACTTCAAAGACTTTTTATGTCTTCAAAGACTACTGAGTCTATGAGGTGGCATCACGATGGACGAACAGATGATGGATTATTAAGGCATCCTGCAGATTCTTTAGCTTGGAAGACATTTGACCAAAAATTTCCAAGTTTTGCAGGAGATCCTCGCAATGTTAGGCTTGGTCTTGCATCTGATGGGTTTAATCCTTTTAAAATCATGAGTACTTCATATAGTACTTGGCCTGTTATACTTGTTCCTTACAATTTGCCTCCGTGGATTTGCATGAAACAATCATCATTTATTTTATCCATGATAATCCCAGGTGAGAAAGGTCCAGGGAATGATATTGACATCTACATGCAACCTCTTATTGAAGAGCTGAAACAATTATGGGTGGGTGTCGAAACATATGATGTGTTGAAGAAAGAGAACTTTAATTTGCGTGCAGCTTTATTGTGGACTATTAATGATTTTCCCGCTTATGCAAATTTATCTGGGTGGAGTACCAAAGGTCGTTATGCTTGTCCTTGTTGCGCTGCACAGACATGCTCGAAGTGGTTGTATAATGGAAAGAAGTTCTCTTACATGGGACACCGTCGGTGGTTAGATGAAAATCATAGATTTAGATATGAAAAAAATTTGTTTGATGGTACTGAAGAGTTCAGAAAAGCTCATGAGCAAACAATCGGGTCTGATATCTTGTCGATGTTGAAACACATCAAGTTCACTTATGGAAAAACGACCCAACCACCAAACCCACGATCAAAGAAGAAGACAAAAGAGGTGTGTAACCGTGAGCTTGAGCAGCTTAGTGATGATGACTCTGATGAAGAGGATGATCCAAATGAGGCGGAGTTGTGGAAAAAGAGAAGTATTTTCTTCAAATTGCCTTACTGGAAGCATAACATTTTGATACATAATCTTGATGTAATGCACATTGAGAAGAATGTTTGTGAGAACATTATTGGGACCATTCTCAATGTCGAAGGAAAATCTAAAGACAATCTAAAGAGTCGACTTGACTTAGTTGACATGGGAATTCGGCATGATCTTCATCCTCAAGAACTTTGTAATGGAAAATTTTCTTTACCCCCTTCTATCTTTACGATGTCGAAGAAAGAAAAAGAAGTATTTTGCACGGTGTTGAAAGATATAAAGGTCCCAGATGGGTATGCATCAAATATATCTCGATGTGTCAGTGTTAAAGATCAAAGACTTTATTCTCTAAAGTCACATGATTATCACATATTGATGCAAGATTTAATGTCAGTTGCATTACGCGGTTGTATGTCAACGGAGGTGACATCTTGTATTATTGAACTTTCTAATGTAATGAAAGCTATTTGTGGGAAAGTTTTGATGGTTGAAGAACTAGACAAATTACAAGATCGAGTCGCGTTGACTTTATGCAACATGGAGAAGATATTTCCACCTTAATTTTTTACAATTATGGTGCATTTGTTGATTCATCTCCCTCACGAAGCTAAAGTTGGTGGACCTGTTTTCTATCGGTGGATGTATCCTATTGAGAGGTACAAATTGTTTAACATATAATCATACCATTTAAGAATTCATTTAATTACAACTACTTATATAATGTTTTGTTTATTACGGTCTAGGTTCTTGAGCAAGTTGAAGTCTTACTGTCGTAATAAGCGTTATCCAAAAGGATCAATTGCTGAAGGGTATTTAGCAGAGGAATGTTTGACTTTTTGCTCTAGATATTTGGAAGATGTTGAAACGAGATTCAATAGACCACATAGAAATGAAGTGTGCATCAATAGTAACTTAGCTGAGACTTATTTGTTTCAAAGTTTTGGTGAACCACTCGGCAAAGTTGAAATTGCACAGTTAGATGACAAGTCTTGGGTACAAGCACATCGATATGTTCTCTTCCATCATGACTCAACAGAGCCCTTACGGACGTAAGTTTATATAAATTTTAATGTATTCACTTCATCTTTTATATTACCCCCATTTTTTAACCACTTAGCTTAATTTGTAGTGAATTTAAAGAAGAGCTACAATCTCAAGTACGCTCCCGAAGATTACATCAAAGAGAAATTCATAAGTTGTTCATAGAAAATTTCTATGATTGGTTAGCTAAGATGGTAAGCAATTGAATCTTTGTACTACACGTACTTAATAACTTTTCTTCCTTTGCTACATCAATATAAATGATAACTTATTCACCTTTTATGTGTAATAGGTTTGGTGTGGGAGAGAAGTTAGTGAAGAGGTTAAGTGGCTTTCTCAAGGTCCAAATAGAATTGTTAAAAGATATAATGCTTTTCTCATTAACGGGTTTAGGTTCCACACGAAATCTCGAGAAAGATTAAGGAGGACACAAAATTGTGGAGTAGTTGTAACTTCTTCAACTACAAGTTATGCTAGTGCTAGGGACAATCATCCTGTGGTGGGAGATGTAGAATATTATGGAATTCTTACGGATATTATTGAGTTGGATTATTATGGCAAACGGAAAGTTGTGTTATTTCGTTGTGACTGGGCCGATGTAAATACGGCTCGAGGCATTAGAAGAGATCAATTTGGTTTTACAATGGTGAACTTCTCTCGGTTAATTCACACAGGTCACCAATTGATTGACGAACCATATGTATTTCCTTCTCAAGTCAAACAAGTTTTCTATTGCCCTGATCCAACAAAAGAGGGTTGGTATGTTGTACTCCGTAACACTCCTAGAGACTTGATAGACATCGGTGAAGGAAATAGAGATGACATTGAAATAAGATCAGAAACTCTACCTTTTGCAGCGCAAAACCTAGATAGAACAATCCCTAGTTCTAGTTCACAATTCTAATGGGTTCGAGAGGACATGGATGAAGATTTTAATGAAAACTAACTGCATAACAATGTAGTAAGTTTTATATCTTAACTTATTAATTTATAATAGTATTGTTGTCTCTAGTTACTAAAATGTCTTTTGTTTATTGTAGATACTATGCCTAGGAGGAAATTTAGTGATCTGCGGATAGTTCAAGCACCGAGAGATGAGGAAGAAACAAATGCTGATGATTTGTCTGGTGTTGGATCCTCGCAAGTTCCGGAGACAGTTGAAAATATAGAGATTGATGGTAATGTTCAACACTTTATTTAAATGCTAGTTGTTTGTTATTATTGACTTTATTTTAAAAATTGAATATAAACAATTATTTATTATATAGGTGGAAATGGTCGAACTCGTAAGAGTAGAGGGCGCACGACGTTGAATGAATTATACAATCTTCCCGCTGGTGAACGCGTGAAAGTTTCAAGAAACGATGTCGGCCAACCCATTGGGGCAGAAGTAGGTGTTCTGGGCAGTTACTTAGGCATTGTTGCACGCAATCATGCGATTTTGCCGATTAATTATGAGTCATGGCATCAGATGCCGAATGGTAACAAAAATCAAGCTCTGGAACTTGTTAAGGTAATAATGTCATTGTAATAATAATTTATTACAATTCAAAATAATATTTATATTTGCTTTGATTGTATCATTTGTAGGATAAATTTTCTTTAAAAGTCTCAGATGATTATCTGAAGCATGCATTAGGGGAAAAATGGAGAGACAATAAGAGTTTCTTGAAGAAGACATATTTCAAGAAGGATCTCACTCTTCAAGAGAAGCTGCAAAACATCCCGCCGGGAATTATGCGACATCAATGGGAAGATGCAGTCAGGTTTTGGAGTTCAACAAAATGAGAGGTATGATCGATGCACTTTAAAAAATTGTCATTATAATATTGACTTTATATATAATGCAAATTTTAAATTGTAGGATCGAGAGCGCGTTGCAGTTACTAGCAGACAAAAACAGAAGTTTACTCACACCGCTGGATCGAAGAGTTTTGCTCGTTTAGCTAATGAGGAGGTATTATTATTATTTTTAATTATTGATTAATTTTTAATGAATTACTTTATTGGTTTAGTATTAATTTTTATTATACGTTGTAGCAAATTGCAACTGGCACTAGCATTGGACGGATAAAGCTCTTCGACATTACGCATACAAAAAAGGATGGCTCTCCTATAACTCCCGAAGCTGCAGAAATTATGGTATGTTAATTAGACAGAAAATTTTGATTATATTATAATTAATATCAATTGTATAAAATTTTGATTTGATTGTCAGGAGAAATTGAGAGAAAAGAAGACCGAGTATGAAGCTACAGCTTCAACTAATGGTTCTGTTAATATGGAAGAGATCGAGAATCAAGTTATTGTTGACGTCTTGGGTCCTGAAAGATATGGTCGGGTTCGCTGTCAAGGATCATTCGTTACCCCGACAAAATATTTTGGGGCTAACTCGTCTCAGTACATGCCATCACAGAGCCAATCTTCTCAAGCAGAAGTTCATCGGTTAAAACAACAGTTATCTCAATTTCAAGCCGAGGTAGCAGCGAGAGAAGCTGAAAGGGAAAGAAAAGAAGCTGAGAGAGAAGCTGAAAGAGAAAGAAAAGAAGCTGAGAGAGAAGCTGAAAGAGAAAGGAAAGAAGCTGAGAGAGATGCTGAGATAGCAAGAAAGGAAGCCGAGAGAGAAGCACGAGAAGCTGAGAGAGAAGCAGCACACCAAAAGCTTCAAGAAAAATTTGAAGAAATGATGGCGATGTTGCAGAACCAACCAAAGAAATGATGGTGATGTGTGAATTTAAATGAAAATGTTGGACTACATTTTATGAACATCGTTTGAACTATATTTCACTTTAATGTTGTAGACTTTGAATTTGTTATTGTTGTGTTTACTTAATTGTTGGAGTTTTATGGATTTGATGCTGTAGACTTTGAATTTGATGTTATTATGGATTTATTTTACAGGTTATTTGGGTATTTACATTTTTAAAATTTATTTTTATAGAAGCAGTGAGTTTAGCGGCGTTTTCAAGGAATAAACGCCGCTAAAAATCCATAACGTACTGTGGCGTTTCTAAAAAAACGCCTCCATAGAGCAGCCAATGCCGGCGTTTATGAACACAAACGCCGCTACTGAAGCATCAGTCCCGGCATTTTATTTCACAAACGTCGCTATAGACCATTCACCTTTCGCGGCGTTTGTATATTGAAACGCCGCTATAGAATTGCATTACCGGCGTTTTGAAATACAAACGCCACTAAAGAACATTGACTGTTGCAGCGTTTGTATATACAAACGCCGCGATAGATCAAAACCTTTAGCGGCGTTTATGCGATATAAACGCCGCTACCTATTGCGACGCTACTTCTTGCGGCGTTTTTGGCGGCGTTTTTCTTAACGCCGGGAGTGTTTTTAGCGGCGCTAAAAAACGCCGCTATAGGGTTATAAAAACGCCGCGAAAAGCCTGTTTTGCTGTAGTGCAAGCAACATATTATAGATAAACATTAAGTTCAAAATAAAGAAAACATCAACATAAAATCCAAATAACAATAATTAAAGCATAGGTTTTAGAATGCAAACTTAATCCTAAAAACATAATTCAAAGTGCATATATAGATATCCTAAATGATATGAATCCTAGAAACCCCAATCATACATATAGTATCATTCAATCCCAAGCACAAGCAATTAGCAATATCACATACTTCATCAGGTCCTTCATTCTCAATATGAATCCCTAGAAATTCCATGAATTCACCTGTTTGTTGGCCGAATTGGAAGACATCAACCAAAAACATCACCTGACTTGTATGACACAAATTCTTACACCATGAATCATGGTTGGCTTTGAGTGATCTTCCTTGTTGTACTTTTGGACATCTTTGAGAATCTCTTGTTTACGTTTTTTATAACCACCGGTATTCTATCCATTGAACAATTAATTCAAATCAGGTTTTACATAAACTCGTTATAGGGTAACCTTTCCAACCTAATTTTCTCAACTGTTAGAATTCAAACCGTTTATCTTACTTAAGGGACTTAATGGCTTTTTTGGCTACATCTTGCTTTTGATTCTAATTCTCAGTTTCCTACATCTATTCTTCTGCTATCATCATCTGATCCATCCTTGTTAGGGTATGCCAAAAACATCTTATAATAGAGATTAAAAGAAGAAAAAAAATTAAACATAAGAACTTATTGTCCATTAATCAATACTACATCCAGTGACCAAGAAAACAAAAGACAATACCATGGTATCCATTGTAAGGATTCATATCTATATTATTACACAGTCGGGAACAAAATCTTGATGCAGCAGCAGCAGCCAGCACCAGGCAGCCGAGCTAGTTAGCTATACAGTTCTATGGAAAACATTAAGTCTGCTCTTCTTTGCTGTCTACTTCACTGCGACATCCCTTTTGTTCTCTTAATTTGTCTGTGTTTTTTCTTTTCATCACATGATCGGGAAATCCCACGATTGAGGATAGATTTCGTAGTTCAAATCCCACGTTTCGGGATGGATATCGAAGTTCCACAACTCTTGTTGCAGTTTATCGTCTTCGCAGTTGGATCCGTGCACTAACTTGTTCAGCTTATTCTTTATCATCTGTGCTCCAACAAATGCTCCAATCTGCAACAAAACAAATCAATTAGATGAAGAAACGCATACGATCATGGTATTAAATTTTGGTTGCGGTGTCTGTCGGCGTATGCGGATGCAGACGTTGCAATTTAATACTATACGAAATCGGAGAGAGCAAGTGGCTAACTAATCAATTTACCTCAGCATGAACAATGTGGAAAACTGTATCCCCGACGACGGAGAAGCTGGCGTTTAGTAATTCGGCTCCATGTTGATTTAGTATGCAAATCATGTCATGGAACATGAACTGACTGTCTGTCCCCGTCGTCAAAACCACCTCCATGGCGGAGCCGTGTTCGTTAATCTTGAGCTCAGGAGATTTCAAGCTAATTCTGGTTTCAACCTCAGTATCATTCGTGCATGTATAAGATCTATTTCTCCCTATTAGACTTTCCTTTCTCTCCTTGTATTCATTCAACCTCGTCTTCAAGCTCTTTATGTAGCTCACAGCTTCATCTATTTGATCGGGAAGCGACAATGGCTCCTGCAAAACAAAACCCACATTCAGAATCAGAACAGATTAGTATTAAATTGCGGTTGCGGTGTCGCAGTTGCAGATGTTGCAGAACCATTACGATGCGACCACAACCCCCAAGAAATTGAAAACAAACCTTGGAATCATGGTGTGGGAGAAGAGAATTGAGCTTGGAGTAGAAATTCTTCATGTGGTTTCGCCTGTTCTTCTCGATGATCTTCCTCTCGACCTTGGCGGACGAACGGCGAGCCCTCTTCTTGTCCATTCCCTTGTTGTTGAGACCCAAGAATTGCATTTGAAGCTCCATTGATGTAGATGATTCAAGGTGTGGTGTGCTGGTTTACATATATATATATATATATAGGAGCTGTGAACAGGTGGTTTAGGGTGGAAAACGCCGAAACTTCTGTAAAGCGAGTGAAAGAGGATTACGATTGGCTTATGATGAAGCAAAGTTGACATAAATGAGAACACGTGGACGTCGTCATCTATATTACGTCACCCCTCTCTTATAAGCATCTTCAGTGGTTTGATTTTAGAGAATGAGATCTATTTTCATTTTTATTTTTATTTTTTTGAAAAATAAAAAATAAAGAAGAAAAAATGTTTGGTTAGAAAAATAAAAAATAATTTTTAGTAAATAAAAATAAAATATTTTTTAAAACTAAACGGACCTAATATTCAAATATTAATTTGATTAATGTTATTGTTGTTGTAACATTGTAAATATCAATGGACATTGTATTAGATGAACTTACTAAATGATCTCAAGTTATGAAGCGTGGGTTGTTTTTTTTGACTCAGGTTCAAGTAGCATAATCTATAAGGAATAGAATTTTTTTTATTCTTTTTTGATGTCCCTATTTATGCCCTCGCACTAAAAAATTAGTGTTAAGATTTAAGGTTAGGGTTTATGGAATTAGGGGTATGTGTATTTTTTAAGGGTTTAGGGCTTATGATTTAGAATTTAGAAATTAGAGTTAAGACTTATAATTTAACTTTGTTGGAGCATAGAAAGGGATAAAAAAGACAAGGATTTTGTATCCATCTATAAGCATGCGTAAGTTTATCTAAATATGAAATTGAAGTGAATATTATCGTGTGAATATAGAAAGGGGATTACTTATAATTGTAATCATATTACAATCTTTAAAAAGGTATTGTGTTAAATTATATGAACATGAAAATCAAACTCGATTAAACTGTGATCGGGATATAGTTATAATTATATTAGAATAAATATAGAAATATCTACACATGCTTAGGTTTTTAGCTGCCAATGATTAAACTTAGTAAAGTTGAAATATGTATCGTAATCTTACTTCCATATATATATATATATATATATATATATACTTTTCATGGCCTAATAATAGCCCTTGTCTTACCCCCAAAACAAAAATTAAAATAATCCCAATAATAATATAATATATATGTGATCAATTAAACCTTATTATGCGATAGGAGCAACTGCATATGACCTTAAAAAAATTTCAAAATGAATTAAGTTAAATATTTGTAAGGAAAAATAAAAGATTAGTTATCATAAAGCACGTAGAAGCAAAATGATATTATATTTCATAAATTTTGAGTTTTGTAAAGCTTATTTTTATTCGGAAGTCAATTTACCACGCAAACAAAAAAAATTAACAAATATTTAAAATTTTAAGATATAAAGTCCTATTTTAATAAATTACACAAAAATCCTAAAATTTTTAAGCTGCTCCTGATTGGTATAATTATTATTACAACATCCAAGAAAACATGGATTCAAACACCCTTAAAGACTTATTTTCCTCGGATGTAAGAAGTTATGAAATAAGAATAATTTAATCATTGTATAAAGAAGCTAATAAGTAATTAAAAAGACGGTGAAAGTGTTGTTGAATGAGAAAGGCAAAAGTATGAGGTAAGAGTAAGACAGAAGGTGGGATCTAACTCTAAGACGTTTTCCTTGCAGGAATTGGACCATCCAAGTGTCGGCACGACACAGACTTCAGACTTGAATCTTTTGCTATTTCGCTGTCAGTGTAGTTTGACCAAAGGCAGCTGAGTTTTGTCTGTCTCATACATTCATGGGAAAACACTGTGCGAATTGCGGCTCCACCCCCCAATTCAGTGTTGACTGTCAACTCCGCCCCATGGTTCAGCTTCAAGATTCTTTTTCGACCTTCGCCGAGCTTTCTTTGTCCACTCCGTGGAGTAATATAAACAGAACAATACAAATTCCGGCCGGCCGCCGTGAAGGAGCCGAGGGGCCGAGGGGGGACTCATTGCTGCTGGGATATTTTCATTGCTTCTTTTTTCTTACCATTTCTGGGAAACCAGCGTGGGAACAGTCAGGAGGGGCCGAGGGGGACTCATTGCTGCTAGGATATTTTCATTGCAAAGTAATGCCACAGATTTTAAATGTTTTTTTTTTCAACAATAAAACTAATAAAGATAAAAGTTAACAAATAGTCATTATATTATTTTAAAATATTTATTTTAATCATCGAACTTTAAATAATTATAAGATTAACACTAAACCATTAAATGTCATTAAGTTGTTAACTGTAGGTTGACAGAAAAACTAAAATAATATATTGGTCGTTACCAAATGGCCATTGAACATTTTTAAATGTTAAATAATGGTCATTGAACTCTTTAGTTGTTATAGAATAATAAATTTATTATTTAATTATTACGAAATGATCATTAAACTATTTAATTATTATAAAATGGTTGGTTATTATAATTTGTACTGTATATTTATTGCTGATTTCAAGAAGTCTTTATTTTCATAAACATTTCAAATGAAGAAATGCAAGGGTTTTTAGTTTCCAAAAGCATTTTTTGGAAAAGAAAACCTTCAATCCCTTTCGTCTAAAACATTTCTGGAAACATAAAATTTTTCATTCCTTCCCTATAAAACGTTTATGAAAACAAAGTCTCGACACAATTAAAAAAAATGTAAAAATATAAATTTAGTGTTAAAATTGACGCAGTTAAAAGTTTGATTGTATAAATGATACAACAATAATTTAATGGTATCTGGTATAATTTATTCTATTTTAAATATCAAATAGTATAAAGATTTGATGTCATAAAATTTAGAATTGGTTTGATGGAAAATTTTACAACGGGCGTCGAACACCGCTGAACACCAATAACGTTGAACACCGCTGAACACCAATAACATTGAACACCGCTGAACATCATTAAATTAATTAATAAAAATTAAAAATCTTAAGGGTTCAACATACAATTAATGCTTATTTAAAATAAAATTTCAATTAAATTATTTTTCATATATATTATATTTTTTAATCTTTATTTTTAAATAATTAGATAAAAAATCAACCATAGTTGAAAAACAAATTAAAACTTTAATTTTTTTTTATTCTAACCACCGTTGCCGTTAGTCTCTATTCGCTGGTAAAATTATTGTTGTCACGCTTCCGTCCCTTTATGATAGTCTCTCTTTCTATGAGAATAACGAAATCAGAAACTAAAGAAAAATTGGGGTTTTCATTAGTATTATTATTATCAATACCCATGGGTTCATGCCTCCCTTTCTCTGTTTGCGATGAAGAAGATCAAAGAGTACAAAATTATCAAGAGTTTTGCTGTTATAACTAGAGGTGTAAATGAACAGAGCGTTCGACGAATTGTTTGTGAACCGTTCGTATAACGTTCGTTTATTAAGCTAAATAAACGAGTATGGACGAAATTTTTATGTTCGTTTAATAAATGGGCAACATGAACAGAGGTGTGTTCGGTTCGTTTATGTTCACAAACAAGCTCGTTTATATGCTCGTTTATAAGCTTGTTTATTAACTCGTTTATAAGCTTGTTTGTAGGCTAGTTTACATGATGAAAATGCATCTAAATAGCGTTTTTTGTTGTTGCTAAGGATGTTGTATAAGTTTATGTTGAAATGTAAGTTTTATTTTGTTGTTTTTGTTTTATTTATTTATTTATCTATTATTAATTTAGTTAATATTTTTTAATATATAAACGAACATGTTCGCAAACACTTAAACGAACACGTTTGTGAACATTTAAACGAACATGTTAGTGAACACTAGACAAACGAACATGAACACATTCAAAAATAAATAAGTGAACACGAACACAATATTAAAAATTTAAACGAACACGAACCGAACATGAACACGTTTAAAAATAAACAAACGAACACGAACATAATCTTGTTCGTTCAATCTCAGTTCATTTACACCCCTAGTTATAACAATACAAGTTTGCAAATAAAACCCTAATTGGGTAACATGGGTGTAAAGATTGTTTAATTAGCGGTCACACAGGGACGAAGGCGCGGCGGCGACAATCTTGTCGGCAGACGGTGGCTGGAATGGCAAGGAGGAGAATTAGGTTTTTTAATTTAGGGATTGACTATGATTTGTATTTGATCCAATTATTTTAAAATAAATATTAAAAAATATAATATATATGAAAATTATTTTAATTAAAATTTTATTTTAAATAATTATTAATTATAAGTTGAGTCCTTAGAATTTTTAATTTTTATTAATTAATTTAATGGTGTTCAGCGTTAGTGATGTTCCATGCACGTGGTTGACATATCCTTGTTTGATATTATATTTATTAAATATTAATTCATGCACTTTTTGTGTGGATTGTTACGGTGGAAGTAGACTTACAATATCCCAGGCTTTCAAATCAATTATCATTTATCCGATTAACTCTTTGGTAAACGTTGATTATTGATATTAATTGTGTTGTAATGATAATCAAATCTTAGGTCCGTTTCCTTTTCCCATTGCACTATTTGTTATTTTAACGGAACATGTGGTAAGTATAACCGGCAAATTTTACTCGAGCTCCGAACCAATTTATTCGACCCGAGACATGATATGGAGCCAAATATGATGATCTAAATTTGACCTGAAGTCGAAATAAATCGAATCAAACCAAAACCAACCCGAATTTTAGCTAAATTGTAAACCAACCCGAACCGAAATTAACTGAAATAGAAGATAACCGAAACTGAAAGAAAATCGAACTGAAGCAACCCAAACCAAGAGTAACTAGAATCGAAAGCAATCCAAATTTAATTTGCTAAAATATATGTTTTTATTTTTTTTATTATATTACTAATTAAGAACCACCTTTAGCAATAGTTTAATGGTTTAATATTATTTTTTCTTATTTAAAAGAACATCTTTATATATTGACCCACCCGAAAGAGCAAGTATTATGATATTGATCCGAACCAAAAATTCACCCGATCCGATATTGATCCGAAATAATATAAACTCGAACTAATCCAAACCAAACCTAAATCGAAAGCAATCCGAACTGAAATAACTCGACCTGAATCCAATCTGAACGATCTAATTACCACCTATAGGGGCAAGGGTCTAGCCTAATGGGGACGCTAATTTGGGTTAGGGAGAAAGGGTTGCTTTTTTTATTAAATAAAGGTAATGTATTTTTATGTCGATATTCGAACCTATATAAGATAGAGCAAGATAAGTATTTTTAACCATTAGACCAATTAATTAATCTGGAGAAATTGGATGCTTTAATATCTCCTTTAGTTATTAATTTATTTACGCAGGTAAAAGTTTAACTATTATATAAAAGTGAAAATAATTTATTATAACATAAAGGATAATTAATACCAATTTAAATACGAAATTAGAAGGATTATCAAAATTCTAATAATAGGAAAGACTTCTTCAAATTAAATTATAAAGAAATCCCTTCCCTTTGCTAAAAGAAAAGCAAGTCATGCAAGGGTCGCACTAACGAGGGTGAGTAACAAAAATTGTTGTGGGAAATGTATATATTTCACAAGTTTAAAAGGATGGAAATTATCTGCCCCAAAGTATGTCTCCATTTGTGCCTCCACTTTTAAATAGTGGATTTAGGGTATAGGATTTGAGGTTTAAGGTTGGGGCTTAAGGTTGGGGTGTAGAGAATTAGGAGTATGGTGTATTTTTTAGGGTTTAGAGTTTGGGGTTTAGGATATGAAAATTAGGGTTATGGGGCAAGATTTAATTTTTATCTATTTTTAGGCAGGGGCATAGAAGGAGGCATGGTTAGGGAGCAGAAGATTTTTACCCGTATTTTATATTAAAAAATAATTAAATAAAAAATAGTATATGAATTTTTAATTATTGTTATTTACTTGGATTTTTTTATTTTCAACATTAATTGATAAGTAATTATAGTTATCATATTCAACACTTTTGTATTAAAGAAAATTTTATAATGCCCCTCTAACATTTAAAAAATTAAATGTTGAGTCGATTCAATATAATTCAATTGGTCTTGTCATTGATACAATATACAAGAGGATATGAGATTAAGTATGATTAAGTATTCAATTTCCTCCTATTTATGAGTGGAGAGAGGTCTGGGTGGTATTGTAACGCCCGAGTTTAGGGCCCGAGAGATAATTGAGTTTGGTTAAACCGGTTTGAGTTAAATTAATTTGGGGAAAACCATTTTTAATAAACACTAAAAGATTTTAACGAAGAAGGGTAAAAAGGAGATTTTGGAATTAAAAAAAAGGTTTTTGAAAATAACACCATCTTCTTCAAACTCTCTTTTCACGTTATTTTCCTCCAAGACACAATTTTCACTATTCCATATTTCCATTGCTTCAACCACTCCATCCAAGCAAGTTTTCAAGGTAGTCTTTCTTTCGTTTTGATTTTCTCTTCCTCAGACGTGTTGTAGATGAAATCTTTTCTCAAACTCATTGTTTAAATTTGTTTCCAAAATGCTTTGTGCAAGAAAAAAGGGGAAATGAAGTAATTTTTGTTTGGGTTGTTTGATTCTAGGTTTAAAGGTGATTTTAATCTTGTTTTGATGTTCTAATAACGTTGGAATAGTGGCTTAGTTATGGGAAACCCGAAACTTGTAAAAATAAGGGGGTTTTGGAGTTGAAAATTTGGGTTTTTGAATTGTTCTTGTGAAGAACTTTGGGTTGATGGTTTCTAGACCTTGGGCAAGTGTTTTGGATGTTGAAAGATGTAGTTTTGATGGTAAATTTGTTGGGTTTTGGCTGCTAGATGGTTTGAGTCGTTTTGATGGTGTTTCCAAGTGTTTTCGGGTGTGAATCGATTGGTTTTGATATAGATGTTGAGTTTCTGTGTTGCTGCAAGTTTGGGGGCTTGAATTGGGTCTAATGCACCATTTTTGAATTGGTTAGAAATAGGGAAACAAGTTTGGGGCTCTTTGGACGCGAGACCGGGTAGTCTAGAGGCTTGAATCGGTGTTTCAGCTATCGTTTGAGTTGTACAGATGAGTGGAACTATTTTCTAAGCCTTAACTTGGTTAAGGATGTGTTTGAGGAGTTTAGATTGAGCTTGATAAGCCAATCTAAGCTCAAGAGTAAGTTTTAAGCGTTTTAATCCTTATTTTTCGATAATATCTACTATGCATTTGAATGATTTTCATAGTACATGTTGCCTTGAATATCATTCTGATATGCATGTGATTGCTTCATTTGATTCCATGTTGGTTATGGTTGTGACCATGAGAACACAAGGTAAGTTTTGTTTGGTGGGTTACTGACAATGTGAAATCTTATTACCGGATATAGTTGGTCAACCAATAGGATGTGAGTGCACTCGAGGTAAAATTTGCGTGTGGCCTTAGTGATACTAGATTCCACTAAGGAGGAGTACAGTGATGTGAGATTCCATCGGAAGCTATGTTTTACTAGACGAGTGAGTACGGTGATGTGAGATTCTACCGGACGTGTCTAGTGGGTTTTAAGAATTATCCGCATATCCAAGTAAAAGTGATGAGTGCCATTATACCCATGGTGCTCTAAATTCTCATGTTAAGCATGTTATATTGTCCATTTCCATTTATGCTTATGCATGTAGTTGGCTAATTGCATGTAAGATGAGAATGGACATGAGGTAAGCTTTATGGCTTGTGGATGCATTTGGTAAATGCACGAGGTGTTATATGCATGTTGATATGTGTTCAAGCATGAAGGAAATGATTTGGAAATGGTTTTGGTTTCAAGCAAACTATGTTTTAAAACTATATTGTTGTAGCTACTGTTTTGAGCATCGCTCACTAAGCTTAAATGCTTACGCTCCTTTTCCAAACAATGCAGTCCCTTAGACCTACAAAACAGCTCGGGGAATAAGGGAGAATCCAAGGGGGTTGATTTGCTCAAGTATGGTTTTAGACTTCAATAAATAGTATTAAGCAATGGGATATGACCTTTGGTTTAAAAAGGGATTGTTTGTTATGTCTCTTGCTTTAGACAAGTTGTTTAGTTATGTTTGGTTTGTAATGCCTCTTAACATGTTGAAGTATGCCATGGTTTGTCTTTTGACCCCTTTATGAATGCTAAGAACGAATGTTTCCTTTAGTGAATTATGACATATTGAATCTTGTCTCGTTGATTGTTTACCTTGTTTAAAACAAATGCTCATGGTTGTCTTAAGTCGTGTATATGTTTAGGAGTTGATTAAAATGCTTGCTTAGTGTGTTTGTGTTAGTCCCGTTGTGCTTAAAACTGCAGAATTATGTCTTTCTGTACAAGGCGTATCGATGTGCTCAAGGGCAGTATCGACACGGTCCCATGTTTTGAGCATATCGTACCGATACGCAGGGGCGTACCGATACCATTTTGGATCACTGGAAATCTAAGATTTTGACAAGAAATTGGGGTATAGGTACGAGCCTTAGGTGTATCGTTACGGTCCTGATGTTGACTTTGAGGAGCTTGACCTTTGAGGGTGTATCGATACCAGCATATAAGGTATCGATACGGTCTCTTGGAGTTGACCTTGAGAAGTTGACCGTTGAAGGCGTATCGATACGAGCCTTAGGTGTATCGATACGACCTGAAACAAAATGGCTAAAAGTTATCCTTTAATGTCTGTATTACTTGGTTCATATTCGTGTTTACTTTTCCGTTGTTTGCCTTCTCACATAAGTTCAAATATGGCATTTAGACAAGATTAAATTAAAAAAAATTTTTAGGGTTGCTAATCGGGTTGAGGCCTTAACGGGTTTCTCTCCGGTTATCCCCATGTAACCCGTTTGATTCGATCTGGTGAATAGGCCGGGTCGAGGGGGGTTACATGTATAAATATTTTACACTAAATGTTGAAAATTTAATTTTTCAGTACTTTATCGGACATACTCTATATAACTTTCATTAATCGTTTAAAATAGCAAAAAATTGACTATGTTCATTCTCCGGTTATTGCCTAGGTTCGTTGAGTTTCTGCAAAGCCGAAAGGTAAGCGAGGTAAGTTTTATTGTGTATGCTTGTTGGTTGTGATGCGCGGTGGTTGTAAGCATGTTTATGGTTTTCTTTGTGTTGGTCGGGAGATAGTTAAAGGCACCCATTGCTTGTATATTGTTATTGTAAGTGATTTTAAGTTTAAAAACTTGAGCACCTTGGACCTTGTTCCTTGTTGACCCCAAATCATTTCTCTTGTTGTGTTTATTGTTTAGTTTTGCACCTGTCAGCATGGTGAGACCAAGGGGAAGGCCTATAATGGATAATCCGAGGGTTGAGCGGATTGAGAACGTTGAGGATGTGCAAGGGGAGAACTTGCCTCCTTCTCCTCCTTCGGGTGGTGGAGTGAATGTCGGAGGTGTTGGACCCCAGGTTGGTCAGGAATAGGCTGGCATTTGTGTGAATCCGTTGATTCAGACCATAGTCGGGGCTTTTCAGACAGCTTTAGCCGGCATACATGCTGCAGCACCACCTCAGGGTGCGGGGACTGGTTTACCCCTTGAGAGACTTTGTAGTTTGGGCAAAGTCGAGTTTCGTGGTTTGACTTCCGAGGGTTCAGAGGCTTAGCTCGAGAGCACTACACGAATCTTAGGTCAGATGGAGTGCTGACACTCGTAAGTTGGGTTGTGTTGTCTCCTTGCTTCAGGGAGATTTGCATGCTTGGTGGATTACAGTTATTTCGGGTATGCCGGAGGCGGAGGTCACTTGGGAATTCTTCAGAACAGCCTTCAGAAAGAAGTACCTTGGAGCCCGATATTAGGATGAAAAGAAGATGGAATTTATGGCTTTGTTTCAGTGTAGTAAGACGGTGTCAGAATATGAGGTACGGTTTGTGAGGTTGAGACAATATGCTCCCGAGTTGGTTCCCAATGAGAGAGAACGGTGTGAGTGCTTCCGTTATGGTTTGACTAGGGATGTGAAGACGTATATGCTTGCTTCTGATTACACCGGGTTTGATGTTTTGGTCTCTAAGGCCAAGGATATTGAGTAGAGTTTAGTCTTGAACACTCGTGCTAGTAGGTCCGATTCAGGGAAACGACAAGCGGAATGGGACAGAGAACGTGCCAAGAGGCACAAAGATAGGAGATATCAACCTGACTTGAGACGTAGAGGCGGTAACCATGGATGTGACCATCAGGGCCAAGGAGCTGTTTTTCATACTATCGAGTGCACTAGATGTGGAAGACGCCATCTGTGCGAGTGTGAGGGTACCTTTGGGGTATGTTAGAATTGTGGATCTCGAGATCATTTGAGGCGTAATTGTCCTCACCCGGCTAGGGATGGACAAGCCCCAGTTCGAGGTTTTGAGTATCAGAGAGGCCGTGGGCGCGGTTGAGGTAACTTTCAGCCAATGAATGATGGTTAGAGAAATATAGCTCATGTGGTAGCAGTTCAGCCCGAGGGTGGAGGACCGACTAGGGTGTATGCACGACGAGAGGACAAAAATGACACAGATGTCATAGCAGGTAATTTCTTGTTTCAGTCTTTATCCTTGCTTTCGTTGATAGATTCAGGTTCGACACATTCATACATTTTGGGTGAGCATGTAAGATCTTTAGATTTACCATATGAGTGGCTAGAGGTAGGCGTGAATGTTACTAGTTCTTTTTGTGAGAACGTGGTAGCTAGAAAAAGGTATAAGAGGTGTCCTTTGATAATTCAGGGCCATGTGTTTTCGGTCGATATGATGGAATTGTCGTTCTATGGGTTTGATGTGATTTTGGGCACAGATTGGCTCGTAGAGCATATAGCTAGGGTAGACTTTGAGACCAAGAGAGTTTCCTTAAGACTTGTGGATGATTACGAGGTAGTAGTAGTTGGCGAGAACATTAAGTTCTTGTCCAATGTTGTTTCTGCTTTGGAAGCTCAGAGATTGATGGGTTTGGGTTGTCAAACATATTTGGCCTGTGTGATGAATCTGAATATAAGTGAAGTTAGATCGCAAGACATCAAAACAATCAGTGATTTTTCGAGTGTCTTTCCAGAAGAGTTGTCGGGTTTGCCTCTAGATAGAGATGTTGAGTTTGCTATTGAGACGTATTCAGATTCTGCTCCCGCATCGATTGCTCCGTATAGAATGACACTTAAAGAGTTGAAGGAGTTGAAGACACAACTTCAGGAATTGTCAGATAGAGGTTTTATTAGGCTTAATATTTCACCTTGGGGTGCTCCGATCTTGTTTGTGAAGAAGAAGGATGGCAGTATGAGGATGTGCATAGATTATAGGTAGTTGAATAATGTAGCAATGAAGAACAAGTATCATTTGCCATTGATTGATGATTTGCTTGATCAGTTGAGAGGTGCTTCAGTTTTTTCGAAGATTGATTTGAGATCGAGTTACTATCAGTTGAAGGTAAAAGATGTGGATATACCGAAGACAACTTTCCGTACACGATATGGGCACTACGAGTTCTTGGTAATGCCCTTCGGTTTGACTAATGCCCCAACTGCATTTATGGACATGATGAACAAAGTGTTTCACGAGTATTTGGATAGATTTGTAGTAGTGTTCATAGATAACATTTTAGTTTACTCTAGGACCGAGGAAGAACATGATGAGCATTTGCGATTAGTACTACAGACTTTGCTTGAAAATCAGTTGTATGCCAAGTTGAGCAAGTGTAAGTTTTGGATTAGGGAAGTAGTCTTTCTAGGCCATGTGATCTCAACCGATGGAATTCGTGTGGATCTCATGAAGATAGAAGCAATAGTGAGTTGGAAACAACCGAAGTCTGTGACCGAAATCTGTAATTTCTTAGGTTTGATCGGTTACTATAGACGTTTTGTTAAGGGTTTCTCAAAGGTTGTAGCTTCTTTGACTAAATTGCTACATAAGGATGTTCGGTTTGAGTAGACTGATGCAAGACAACAAGCATTTGAGAAATTGAAGGAAGACTTGACAAAAGCTCATGTTTTGATTAAGCCTGTGTCAGGGAAAAAGTTCGTAATCTACAGTGATGTGTCATATGTAGGTTTAGGTTGTGTGCTTATGCAAGAAGGAAGAGTTGTAGCTTATGCTTCGAGACAGTTGAAGGTTCACGAGAAGAATTACCCCACCCATGACATAGAGTTAGCGACTGTGGTCTTTGCTTTGAAGATTTGGAGACACTACCTTTATGGTGAGAAATGCACAGTCTACACCGACCACAAGAGTTTGAAATATTTGATGACTCAGAAAGAGTTGAATCTTAGACAACGTAGGTGGTTAGAGCTTCTTAAAGACTATGACCTCACAATAGAGTATTATTCGGGTAAAGCAAATGTAGTGGCTGATGCTTTGAGTAGGAAGGTGGCAGTTGAGTTGCGAGCTATGTTTGCGAGATTGAGTGTGTCACATGATGGCAGTTTGATAGCCGAGCTACAGGTTAAATCTTCGTTAGTTTAGTTGATTTGAGAGAAACAGTTGCAAGACAAATCCTTGGCACCTCACGTGCAAGATATAGCTGAGGATAAACCCACAAATTTATGCTTTAGTGAGGATGAGATCTTATTCTTCAAGAATAGAGTAGTTGTTCTAGAAAATGTAGAGTTGAGACGTACTATCTTGAATGAAGCTCATAACAGTCCTTTTGCTATGCATCCGGGTAGTACGAAGATGTATTGTGAGTTGAAAGATGAGTACTTATGGGTTGGGTTAAAGAAAGATGTGGCCGAGTATGTGAGTATATGTATGGTTTTCCAGCGTGTAAAGACCGAGCATCAGTTTCCTTCAGGCTTGTTACAGCCGTTGAAGATTCCGGAATTGAAGTGGGAACGAATTACTATAGATTTTGTGTCAGGTTTGCCAATGACTCATTCGAAGAAGAATTTAGTATGGTAATAGTTGACAGATTCACTAAGTGTGCCCATTTCGTACCCGTTCATACTACTTATATCTTAGACAAGTTGGCCAATTTGTATATCAGTGAGATTGTGAGACTGCATGGTGTACCTAAGTCTATTGTGTCAAACAGAGATCCGAGATTTACAGCTAGATTTTGGGAGTGTTTGTATCGCGCCTTGGGACTTGGTTGAACTTCAGTACTTCGTATCACCCACAGTCAGATGGTCAGTCAGAGAGAATTATTCAGGTGTTAGAGGACATGTTGAGGTGTTGCATCATCGACTTTCAGGGTTCATGGGAAAAACATCTACCTTTAGTAGAATTTTCATACAATAACAATTATTAGGCTAGTATTCAGATGACACTGTATGAAGCTCTGTATAGTAGGAAATGTAAAATACATGTTTGTTGGGCCGAAGCCGGACATAAGCTTGTACATATGCCAGACTTTCTTAAGGGCACTACCGAGAAGATAAAACTAATTTGTAATCGCTTGAAGAAAGCTTCAGACAAACAAAAATCTTATGCCGATTTGAAAAGAAGAGAGATAGAGTATGTTGTGGGCGACAAAGTATTCTTGAAAGTCTCACCTTGGAAGAAGGTGATGAGATTTGGTATGAAGGGTAAGTTGAGTCCGAGATTCATTAATCTGTATGAGATAGTTGAGAGGATTGGTCCTGTTGCATATAGGTTGAGATTGCCATCCAAGCTTGAGAAGATTCATGACGTGTTCCACATTTCGATGCTTCGAAAGTATAGATCTGATTCGTCTCATGTAATGCTAGTGAAAGAGATTGAATTGAATCCGGATTTGTCATATGATGAAGAACAAGTTGAGATTCTTGCTACGAATAGTAAAGTTTTACGTGGGAGAACCATTGAGTTAGTCAAGGTTTTGTGGAGACATCGGGGTGTGGATGAAGCTACTTGGGAGAGAAAATCGGATATGGAATAGCAATTTCCGTACCTCTTTCCATCAGGTAAATTTCGAGGACGAAATTCCTTAAGTGGGGGAGAGTTGTAACGCCTGAGTGTAGGGCCCGAGAGATAATCAGGTTTGGTTAAACCGGTTTGGGTTAAATTAATTTGGGGGAAAACCATTTTTAATAAACACTAAAATATTTTAATGAAGAAGGGTAAAGGGGGGATTTTGGAATTTAAAAAAAGGTTTTTGAAAATACCATCATCTTATTCAAACCCTCTTTTCACGTTATTTTCCTCTAAGACACCATTTTTACTATTCCATTGCTTTAACCACTCCATCCAAGCAAGTTTTCAAGGTAATCATTCTTTCATTTTGATTTTCTCTTCCTCAAATGTGTTGTAGATGAAATCTTTTCTTAAACCCATTGTTTAAATTTGTTTCCAAAATGCTTTGTGCTAGAAAAAGGGGGAACTGAAGGAAATTTCGTTTGGGTTGTTTGATTCTACGTTTAAAGGTTTTTTTAATCGTGTTTTGATGTTCTAATAACGTTGGGATAATGGCTTAGTTATGGGAAACCCGGAACTTTTAAAAAGAAGGGGGTTTTGAAGTTGAAAATTTAGGTTTTTGAATTGTTCTTGTGAAGAACTTTGGGCTGATGGTTTCTAGACCTTGGGCAAGTGTTTTGGATGTTGAAAGATGTAGTTTTGATGGTAAATTTGTTGGGTTTTAGCTGCTAGTTGGTTTGAGTCATTTTGATGATGTTTCCAAGTGTTTTCGGGTGTGAATCGATTGGTTTTGATGATAGATGTTGAGTTTCTGTGTTGTTGTAAGTTTGGGAGCTTGAATTGGGTCTAATGCACCATTTTTGAATTGGTTAGAAACAGGGGATACAAGTTTGAGGCTCTTTGGATGTGAGATCAGGTAGTTTGAAGGCTTAAATCGGTGTTTCGGCTATCGTTTGGGTTATACCAGTGAGTGGAACTGTTTTCTAAGCCTTAACTTGGTTAAGGATGTGTTTTGGGAGTTTAGATTGAGCTTGATAAGCCAATCTAAGCTTAAGAGTAAGTTTTAAGCGTTTTAATCCTTATTTTTCGATAATATCTACTATGCATTTGAATGATTTTCATAGTACATGTTGCCTTGAATATCATTCTGATATGCATGTGATTGCTTCATTTGATTCTATGTTGGTTATGGTTGTGACCATGAGAACACAAGGTAAGTTTGGTTTGGTGGGTTATTGACAATGTGAAATCTTATTACCGGATATAGTTGTTCGACCAATAGGATGTGAGTGCACTCGAGGTAAAAGTCGCGTGTGGCCTTAGTGATACTAGATTCCACTAAGGAAGAGTACGGTGATGTGAGATTCCACCAAAAGCTATGTTTTACTAGACGAGTGAGTATGGTGATGTGAGATTCTACCGGGAGTGTCTAGTGGGTTTTGAGAATTATCTGAATATCCGAGTAAAAGTGATGACTATCAATATACCCATGGTGCTCTAAATTCTCATGTTAAGCATGTTATATTGTCCATTTCCATCTATGCTTATGCATGTAGTTGGCTAATTGCTTGTATGATGAGAATGAACATGAGGTAAGCTTATGGCTTGTAGATGCATTCGGTAAATGCATGATGTGTTATATGCATGTTGATATGTGTTCAAGCATTAAGGGAATGATTTGGAAATGGTTTTGGTTTTAAGTAAACTATGTTTTAAAACTGCATTGTTGTACTTATTGTTTTTAGCACCGCTCACTAAGCTTAAATGTTTACGCTCTTTTTTCCAACAATGTAGGCCCTTAGACCTACGAAGCAGCTCGGCGAACAAGGGAGAATCCAAGGGGGTTGATTTGCTCAAGTATGATTTTAGACTTCAATAAATAGTATAAAGCAATGGGATATGACATTTGGTTTAAAAAGGGGTTGTTTGTTATGTCTCTTGCTTTAGACAATTTTTTTAGTTATGTTTGGCTTGTTATGCCTCTTAACATGTTGAAGTATGCCATGGTTTGTCTTTTGACCCCTTTTATGAATGCTAAGCATGAATGTTTCTTTTAGTGAATTATGCCATGTTGAATCTTGTCTCGTTGATCGTTTACCTTGTTTAAAACGAATGCTCATGGTTTTCTTAAGTCGTGTATGTGTTTAGGAGTTGATTAAAATGCTTTCTTAGTGTGTTTGTGTTAGTCCTGTTGTTCTTAAAACTGCAGAATTCGGTCTTTCTGTGCAGGGCGTATCGATACGCTCAAGGGTAGTATCAATATGGTCCCCTGTTTTGAGCATATCGTACCGATACGCGGGGGTCGTACCGATACCATTTTGGATCACTGGAAATCTGAGTTTTTTACGAGAAATTGGGGTATCGGTACGAGCCTTAGGTGTATCGATATGGTCCTGATGTTGACTTTGGGGAGCTTGACCTTTGAGGGCGTATCGATACCAGCATGTAGGGTATCAATACGTTCTCTTGGAGTTGACCTTAGAAGTTGACCGTTGAAGGCGTATCGATACGGGCATTAGGTGTATCGATACGGCCTGAAGTAAAATTGCTAAAAGTTATCCTTTAATGTCTATATTGCTTTGTTCATATTTGTGTTTGCTTTTCCGTTGTTTGCCTTCTCACATAAGTTCAAATATGGCTTTTAGACAAGATTAAATTAAAAGAAATTTTTTAGGGTTGCTAATCGGGGTGAGGCCTTAACGGTTTTCTCTCCGATTATCCCCTTGTAACCCGTTCGATTCGGTCTGGTAGCTAGGCCGGGTCGAGGGGGTTACAAGTATAAATATTATACACTAAATGTTGAAAATTTAATTTTTCAGTACTTTATACTCTACATAACTTTCATTAATCGTTTAAAATACCAAAAAATTGAGTTTGTTCATTCTCCCCAAATATTGGTTTAAAGAGAATCAAAATAGATGTAACCAAAATTTTTAGGTTGTGATTTTTGACTAGGATGAAACTCTTGTTCGTGTAGTAATGTCACTAGCTTGTGCCCTATTCGTGAATCGTGATTAAGGTAGGTATGTAACCTTGTCCTACCATCTTTATCAAATCCAAAACTTGGGCACATCATTCAAGATACATTGGTAAAAGTTGACATTCATTTTGAGGATAAATATTGAGGAAAAATATTTATATGAAAATTGTATATAGAAAGAAAATCAATATCATTTCAAGATACTTGATATCAACAAAGACTTATGGAGACCGGCATCAGGGAGAACGACACCAGAGAGAAATTGGATAAACCGACGACCGCAAGAAGGGAGACTACGGAGAGACTCGAGTCCAGCAGATTGTCTCTGGCAGAGCATCCAGATGATCGTCAGTATAATCAGCAGAGGCAGGAGGAGTGGACGGAAGTCAGAAGGAGGAGGGCACCGGGGAACAGATCTGTTAGGCAGCGTGTGGTGGTTAAACGGAGCCCTTGGACCTGTTTTGTGGACAACCTTAGCAGGAGAATCCCTCGTTCAACTCTTAGGGAATTATTCAGCAACTTTGGTAGGGTTGGAAGAATCTTTATCCCTGAAAAGAACTCTCATCCTAAATATGTGAAGTCAACTTTCGCTTTTGTATCGGTCGAAACGAAGGAGGAGCTTTTCAAGATCATAAAACACTTAGATAATACTAAAATCGATGGTCGTATAATCAGAGTGTCGCAAGCCCGTTACCAGCACAATCATCAGAGTGGGAAAAGACCGTTCTATGATTCTGTCAGGACATTCAACAGAAAACACAATGTGGAGCCAGAGAATATGAATCGCACTGTCCAACCGGAGGGACAAAGTCACAAGTCACGATCTTTCTGTGAAGTACTTCTTAACAAACAACAGGATACGACTGGATCAATTCCTGTTTCGGATAAGTCAAGAAGGGAGGTAAATGACCGGGTCAAAGAGGGAGTTAGGAAAAACTTCTTCCTGCCAGTTAAAGATACAGAATGGATGAAGGGATGCTTAGCTGGAATCATCAAGGATGCTTTTGATCCTGAATTTGTTCAGAGAGCGCTAGGCAATGATGGAATTGACGTTTCGGTTATAAGATGGGGAGTGGACAATAATTCCTTTGTTATCAAATTCAAGTCAGTCTTGGATATGGAAGAGATACTGAAGAACAAGAAGGAAGAACTCTCATATTGGTTCGACCATCTTGATTATTTGATAGTTGACGGCGCCCCTAACTACTTTGTCAAAGTTGGATTAGAAGGAATTCCGCTGGCTTGTTGGCATGAGGATTTCTTCTTGGAACTGGGATCTCGATTGGGAAAGGTGGTAGAAGTCTGCTCAATAACCAAGAAGATGAAAAGATTGGATATTGCTTCAATTATAATTAGAACACCTAGCACAATTCACATTCCTAGGAAATTGAACATGAATTCGTTGGGTCATCCATATTTAGTCAGGATTAGATTGGGCAACAGGCTTCCCGTCAACAGTGGTTTATCGGAGGTGGATTCAGCGGCCAGGTTTGCGGAAGAGTGGATTGAATCGGAGTCCATTTCCTCCAATGAAAACCACATCGATCGGAATAACGACGATAATGGTTCTCTCCGTGGCAGCAGTAGAAATGAGTTTCCCAAAGAGACGTTCCAGAGGAATCGGAATAACCCGGACATTCCATTCAATGAACCTAATGATGGTGCAAATCCCGAGGAGAATTTGGATATGTCGGGTGATGTGGCGGAAGGTCATGAGACAGTAAGAGTGGAGCCTTGGATCAATTCTCCAGATCATCCAAATAATTCAGAGGCTAACCCGATTATAGTCCAAAAAGACAATATTACTTTTCAGGTGATAGAGAGTAACAATTGGGCTGGATCAGCTCCGGAAGCCCAAATAGTTAATATCAATAACCAGGCCAATTTTGATCCTTCGGTGGCCCAAAATCCGGATATTGCCCCCCGTCACTCACTGTCTATTTCTGTTGTGCCTGACAGTCTTGATAATTTTGTTACCTTTCTGCCTGGGAGAAACCCGATCATCCAAAATGAACAAAATCAACGAAAGTTACTTTTCTCCCACAGACCCGTGCCAAAAATCTCGTTTCAAGCCAGTTCACGCAGAGATTTTAGAAGATGGGTTAGAGACTCCCTTGAAGCTTCTGGGAATGAAATCCTATCGAACGAGCATATGGGTGAATCGTGGATATCTGGGTCAGTCAAGGGACTCAAAGTTGAATCAGTTTGGGCGGTAAGTAATATTCTGGAAATCACTTTTAAAGGTGGCCATGATGCAGTGGTGAAAAGGGTGAATGAACTAGAGGAGGAAACCGGTGTGGGTTGTTAAAATTGGGGTTAGGAGTTAAGGTTATAAATCTGTTTGTTATGGATCTGTGCGTTTTATCTTGGAACATTAGAGGAATTAGGAAATCGGAGAAGAAGAGAGCCCTTAAAAGCCTCATCCGAAAGTTAGTGCCATGCATGGTGTTTATTCAAGAAAGCAAGGTGGAATCGGTATCGGAATTCGACATTAGGAAATTATGGCCCGATCCTAAGGTCGAGTATTCTTGTGCGCCTGACTCCGGTACGGCATGAGGTTTAATAAGCCTGTGGAATTCAGAGGTGTTCCATGTCTCGGAGAAACTGTGCTTTGAAAGGTTCATCGCTACAATTGGCACTTTAGTTCAGTCAAATATGGTATGTGGTTTTGTGAATGTATATGCTCCGTCAACGGATTCAGACAAAATGGAGTTTCTTAATGAATTGAAGATTTTCATAATGGCTCGCAATATCCCGTGGTGTCTTGGAGGTGACTTCAATTTGATTCTTGACCCGGGGGAGAAGATGGGATTCTCTTGCAATATGGCACTGGTAAATGCATTTAGAACATTTGTAAATGAAGTAGGAGTCAGAGACTTACCGTTGTTGGGCGGCAAGTTCACTTGGAGCAATCACCGTGAATTGCCTACGTTTGTGAGGTTAGATCTATTTCTCCTTTCCCCGGATTTTGAGTTAGCCTTCCCTGGTTTATATCAAAAAGTCTTGGAGAAGTCCCTGTCAGATCATAAACCAATTGTCCTGGAAATAGAAAAATTGGAGTGGGGACATAAGCCTTTCAAGTGCTTTAACTTCTGGCTTTCGGAAGAGGGGTTTGAAGCTACTGTGTGCAAGAATATTGAAGATGCAAAAAGGTGCAATTCCAAATTGAAAATCGGTGGTATCTTGAAAATTACTAAGAATGCAGTCAAAGAATGGGCAGCGAATTTCAGAGTGAAAAATGTCAGACATTCTTCTATATTAGAGCAGCAGATCTCGGGTTTGGTACTTCAAATTCAGAACGGGCAGGTTTCGACAGAAAATCTCAGTGCTCTGAGCAAATTAAGGGTTGAATTATGGCAACAGTATCGTAGGGAAGAGAGCGAACTTCTCCAGAAACCGAGACTCCGTTGGTTCGTTGAAGGAGATCGAAACTCAAAGTTTTTTCATCAGTCAGTGTTGGCTAGAAGAAAAACTAATGGTCTACATTCAATCAAGGTTAACGAACAAGTTATTTCCAAGCCCACCCTTGTTAAGTCGGCCGTTAAAGATCATTTTGAAGCAGCTTAGAATCTGAATTCTGCATTGGAAGTACATAGTATGAATCTTGATTTTGCTAGAATCTCGCCCGCACAAGCCTCTCTATTACAAAATAGATTCTGCGAAGAGGAAATAAAAGCAGTCCTTTTTGCTTCGGATGGGAATCGCGCTCCGGGTCCGGACGGATTCAACTTAAATTTCTTCAAAAAATATTGGCTACAGTTAAAAGATGGTATTCTGGAATATTTTGAAGACTTCTATGGCGGCAAGAAATGGGGCGATGGAATTAATCACTCGTTCATTACACTGATTCCCAAGGTAAAAAATCCCTCCTCTCTAAGTGAATATAGACCGATAAGCCTGGTCGGTGGTCTTTACAAAATCCTCTCCAAAGTGTTAGCGAAAAGACTCAGTTTAGTAATGGATGAGATAGTGGGAGATACTCAATTTGCGTTCATCAAAGGACGACAAATTCTGGATTGCTCGCTCGTGGCTAACGAGGTTATCGACTATGTCTCACGGTCCAATAGAAAAGGAATTGCCTTCAAGATCGACTTCCAAAAGGCGTATGATACGGTGAATTGGTCTTTTCTCATGAAAATTATGCAAAAGTATGGCTTCAAATCAAGGTGGTGTAGATGGATAATGAAATGTATTTCGACACCTATGATTCAAGTCCTGGTAAACGGTTCGCCAACGGATGGTTTTTCGATATCTAGGGGACTTAGACAAGGGTGCTCTTTGTCCCCTCTGCTTTTTAATTTAGTCGGAGAGGCTCTTAGCCTAATGATAAAGAAAGCCGTCAATCTGAATTTGTTTTCGGGTTTAGTAGTTGGATCAAGAGAGGAAACAGTATCGATCAACCACTTACAATTCGCAGACGATCTATTAATATTTTGTGAAGGAGAGGAAAGACAACTTGCAAATGTCAAAAGAGTTCTCAGGGTGTTCGAGCTAGCTTCCGGATTGAAATTGAACCTCTCCAAGAGTAAAGTATATGGTCTTAATATTGAACAAGAAAACATTAACCAGTGGGCTAGCAGAATTGGTTGTTGTGCGGGCTCCTTACCTACGAATTATTTGGGGCTTCCCCTAGGGGCGAAAAGAAACAATGAGAGAATGTGGGAACCCATTTTCGGTAAAATTTCTAGCAAGCTTGGGGGGTGGTCGGCTAAATTCTTGTCGACTGGGGGCCGTCTTACACTTCTAAAATCAGTTTTGAGCAGCCTACCGACATATTTCCTATCTATATTCAAGATGCCTTGTTCTGTGTTTTCTAAATTGAGCAGATTAATGTCCAATTTCCTTTGGGGTGGTACGGAAGAAAAATCAAGAGTGCATTGGGATCTGATATGTAACCGCAAAGAGGATGGTGGACTTGGGGTATCCAATCTTCGAATCATGAACAGAGCGCTAATGTGCAAGTGGGGAGTCAGGTTTGGAAACGAAGTCAACAGTCTATGGAGAAGAGTGATCAGTGCAAGAGTTCCAGGTTCTTCGAATAGTCTTCTTCCTGTACAGTCGAACATTAGGAGGACATCTTGGATCTGGCACGATATCATGAACAACTACTTCAAACAGGATCAACTTGGCAACAATTTCAGAAGTAATCTGAAAATACAGGTTGGTAATGGCGAATATACAAAGTTCTGGCAGGACAAGTGGTTGGGAAATCTTCCTCTTATGGAGGAATTTCCTAGAATATATGCACTAGCCACGAACAAGGTAGGAAGGATTGTGGAATTCAGAATTATTTCAAACAACAATTGGGAGTGGTGCATTCACTTAAGGAGGAACTTGTTTGGTTGGGAAGAGCAGCAATGGAGCGAATTAATGACTAAGCTCTCGCACTTCAAGGCTTACGCATCAGGGAAGGATTGGGTTCGTTGGCTCGGAGCTTCTGATGGCATCTTTTCGATCAAATCATTGAGATCTCTATCCCGGAATACCAATGATGATAATTCTTTTTGGAAGCGGTGTGTATGGATTGGGTGGGCTCCTCCGAAGACTGAGATATTTGTATGGCAAGCAGTTTGGGGCAGATTACCTGTGAAGTCGGAACTGTTGAAGAGAGGCTCGACAAATTTAACTAACGTGTGTTGCCCTTTGTGTAACGGTGCCCCGGAAACGATAAGGCATTTGTTTATTGAATGCACGCAGGTATGGAAGATATGGTGTAACTTTTGCGTCATGGCAGGTATAACTTTAGTATTACCAGGAGATATAAAATCGATAATGGAAACTTGGTTTGAATTGATGGAGGTGTTGAGAATGGAGTGGCTACAATTGGTGCCTTTCGTGGTGTTATGGTCAATTTGGCTCATGAGAAACGAAATAATCTTCTCGAAAAAGATGTTTGATGGAGTTCAACTTGCTAATATTATCAAATTCCGTCTGACTTTTTGGTACAAAGCGAAGTTCCCGGATTGCCCCATTCCTTTTGAAGCCTTGGTAGCCGACTTCTCATTGGTTTCCTCTTGGGCGAGGAAGAAAGTGGTGGATAATTCAATTATGACATGGCTCCCCCCTCATGGTTTTCTGAAATTGAACACAGATAGGGTTGTGTCCATGGACCTAAGATGCGGTATTGGGTGCATTTTATGAGACGAAAAGGGTGTGATTTTGTGGCAACTCTCCTCTTCATCAGAGAGCTCTCCTCCATCATTTGTAGAACTAGAAGAAATGTTCGTCGGATTGTCCTATTTCTATAACTCCGGTTAGGAAAGACGTTTTCGCCTAATTCTAGAAGCAGATTGCAAGGAGGTGGTGGATTGGTGTAAGAACCTCTCCCCTGCACCAGCACAAGTGCGACAGAAAATTCAGGTTATTTCTGAGTTTGTTCTTAATTTTGGGTTATGCATCAGATGGATTCCGTGCAGGTGCAACATAGAAGCCGACTCACTAGCAAAAAAAAGGATTGGATAATCCAGAGGTTAATTAGGCGAGGATAGTGTATGCTTAAATATTATGTAACATCAGGTTCACAGCCTGGGCGTGTATGCCTTTGAATATGCCGCTGTTTTGGCAGATGATTTTTATTATCATATTGTACTAGAACACTTGATTTTTAATATATAATATTATAGTCGGGCACTCTTTTCCCCTTCACTAGGAAGAGATTTTTAACGAGGCCCATTCCATTTTTCAAAAAAAAAGATACTTGATATCATTTTAAAAAATAATTGAGATTTTTCAAAGAAAATTGATACACATTACTTGACTTCATTCTCTTTTAATAAAATTTGAGTTAACATCTAATATTTTAACATCACAAATTAAATTTTTCGACTCCGCCTCTAATCACAGAATATTACCGTCCTTTAACATGGAGAAAGATGATGAAAGTTCATTTATAATTATCATTACAACTCTTATTCATGTGCAAAGGGTAAAACTTAGTATGAGAGCTCAAAACAAAGAGGTAACTCTTAGGCTTTGCTTAGTAGTAAGGGGAAATTTGGAACTTCTTTAGGGGTCAAGATAAATTAAAATTTTTTGGAAAGTCAAAAGTTCAAAAATTTCGTATGAAAAATCTTAAACTGAATTGTTGTTTTAAGGGGCTAAAAATATAAATTTTCCATTTAACTAAGGGCTATTGAAATTGAATTGAATTTTTGAATGGACTAAATATGTCATTTCAATATTAACAAGGGTTAATAAAATTAGAAACTTTGTCTTATGTCTTTGTCACTGCTCAATAGGGTGGAAAGAAAATTGAAAAAAAATGGAAAAATAAAGCAGTCAAAAATAAGAAGAAAAAATATATTTCTTCTTAGCGTGTTTGATAGGAAAGGTAAAAAAATTTGAAATAAAAGTTATGATTTTCTTTCACTAACTGCTTATTAGTTCATAATGAGAGTAAAAAATTAAAAATTATACTCAATATTTCAATCTCACGTCCTTCTATATACTACACTAGCAATAATATTAACCGAACTAAATTCAATCAACAAAATAATAATAATTTTGAACACTTATATATATATCTCACATTTCTCTTTTTTATCATTTTATTTCAAAATAATTATTTTTATGTATTCATAAAATTAATCATCTTTTAATTTTTTTTACTCTTACTTCTTTTCTATCAAACACACGTAAAATTGTTTTCTCTTTCTTTCTTTCTTTCTTTCTTTCTTTCTTTCTTTCTTTCTTTCCACCCAACTAAAAGACACACAATTTTCAATACCAAAATATTCAAAGTAAATGAAAGGCTTAAATGAAAAATGTGCTTGGAGCTCTTAAACTTTTGAAAATAGATCAATTAAGTCCATAAACTTATTTTGCACCCAATTAAGCCATTGAACCAATAAATTGAATCAATTATGTCATTTTATCAATTTTGACCATAAGTTTTTGACGATTTTTTTCTTCAGATATTATTGTAGTGGCGCGTGACACACTATAGTTCTATCATGTGACATTTACATATTTTTTAGAAAACTATTTTAATAATTTTTATAAGTTTATTTAGAATTTTTAGAGAATTTTTAAATAAAATAAAAAATTCTAGAAATGCCAAGTGACAACACTGTTATACGAAACGTTCTACCAACTGATCCCACAAAATGTTAGATTTAACAATCAATGTTGGTCAAAAGGATGAATTAATGAAATTTTTTAGTATAAGGGCTTAATTAGGTGCAAAAAAAAGTTTAGAAGCTTAATTGATATTTTTACAAAAGTTTAGGGACTTATGATACTCTTAAGCTTTTTTACTTTAAGTACCTAAACTATATTTTTTTTTGTAAAATAAGTATCTAAAATATTATGTCTAATGACTTTAAGTACCTAATCTATTTTTTCATAAAAAAACTTAAACTATGCTATTTTTACTTTAAGTACCTAAGTTATTTTTTTGTCAAAATAAGTACATAAATTATGGTGATGTATTAGTATCTTATCGAACGAAATAATTTTTTAACTGAGACAATAATCGAATTTAAAATAATTAAAAATAATATCTAAAGCCCAAAAAACGGTATAGATACACAGTAAAACCTCTATAAATTAATACTCTTTAAATTAATAAACTCTATTAAATAATAATTTCTCCGGTCCCGACTTGGGCCAATGTAAAAAATCATCAAATTCGATAAGATAATAATATAATAATTTTTTGGAGATCCCCTTTATAAATATAAAGGTCCTATCAAAACTATAAATTAATAATTCATAAATATTACAATTACTACTTTGGTAACTTGCTAAAATATTCATTTAGTTCCAATGAATTCGTAAATTCATGAATAAATATTAAATTGAAACAATAAATTATTAAGTACATGCATTAGTCTAATTAGATATAAAGAATTTGATACATGAATATATTTAATAATATATACATGAATCTACTTATTTTTAATTAATTGGAATATTATGTACAATTTATAATTTATTTGCACACAATATCTTTATCAAAGTTATACATATTTGCTGAATTGAGAAATTTTCTTTTAATTAATAAAGTATTAATTTATCGATATATTAATATCTCTCTAAATTAATAAAATTTCATGGTCTCAAGGGTATTAATTTATAGAAGTTTTACTGTATAACATAAAAATAATATAATTTAAGAGTTAATTTTCAGTTAAGCCTAAATGGAATAGCATTGATGGGACGATGGTGGTGTTAGAATTGTAATTAGTTGATATTGAGTTTGTTAATTAGTCAGTTGGTTATTAAGTTGTTAGGTTTGTTGAGTTAGCTATTATACTTGGGCTATATAAACCACATAAGGATAAAGGACTAAGCATGTTTTACCTATTTTTTTCATTAATAAAAGTTTCACAATTTTTTTTCTCTATATTTTGTTAAATCCCTAATATTGTTGTTCACTTCCTTTCGTGCCCACCGTCGTCAGTCACCAACTCCGGCCACCGATGGTCTCTTTCTCACATGATATCATTCGTCATTACCGATCATGAACTCGTCCTTTTTCGCTGCTCATTCGAAGGTCTCGTTCGTCGCTCTTCAAATATGCCCTCCACCACTCTGATTTCAACTCTGATATGCATTTGATGCTTTTGCCGATTATCTTTCTCTCTCGCAACGATTTTTTTTCTTTGTCCTTCTCCACCACATGTTAGTGCTTACTCCGTCGAAGATTGGTATCTTCAGTCGCGAATTTACTGTCACGTCGGCGCTGTTCTGACTCCACTATCATCTCGCGAAGTTTGCACCACCACCTCGATTCGCACTGCTGCCTTCGATCTGGTTTGTCGGGCAATCGTTCGTTCAAACCTGGTTTATCAGATATCTGGTCAATCGCCAATGATCCCGCGGCTGCTCTTCTCACTTTGTTTCCATGAGTTTTTTCGTCTTGCTTCTTTGTTCATTTTTTTTCCGAGTCTCAAATTTTGAAGCAATTTTAAATCAGATATGATTTTTTGATCTTATGGTCCTGCATCGGTGCGCCTTCATTCGTTTGGCTACATCGGTTGTTTTTGCTTTGTTGCATATTTGGTTCGTTCTTCTTTGATGCTTTATTTTAGGTTCGATTTTTCTCATTTACATGTTTCGCTCATTTTCTGTCTTTCATCATTTCACCGTCCTGCGTTCTCTAGGTGACGTTCTTTTGTGCTTTTGTTTCAATGAATGCCAGTGCTCAAGTCTTGGTTTGTGTTTCATTGATTTAGATGTTAGATGTGAATGTTTTCGGCTATCGCTCTATATTACATCTAGTGTTTGAGTTTAGTTCAAGAAGAAACTACTTATATTATAAGTTGAAAAGTGTTTGTTGTGTCTACTGATTTTGTGTTTGATTCTACATTGTTGATTAGTTATTTTCTTTCTCAAGAAGATTGGAGCATCTATGTTTTTGGTTCACTCTCGAGTTGTTGATTGGTATGCTGGAATATTGCCACTGATTTTACTTTATTTTTGTTCATAGTTCCCTTGTTTTAAAATCAGTTGAACATCATCGATAAGTTCTGAAAATTAATAAGTTGCTTTGGCAATTGTTGCATTACTCTAGCGACTGGTCAACGAATTTGGTGAACAAAGTGCTAGTGGTAGCTATTGGTGAATGATGGTTATCTTGCTTCCTCTCTTTCCACTTTCTATGTTTTGTTTTGAACCATGTGATATTCTCGTCCATACTCTTGGTTATTGTTCAAGAGTTGAGCTGTTGAATGTTGGAGGTTTGATTGCTACATATGAGTTTGAGTAAGGTGAAAAATATTTTTCTTGAAATTTTACAAGTTGGTTATTGTTAAAGTTGTTGTATTGGTTACTGCTGGAAACAATTTATATTTTGTGATACATTGAGTGATGATGGAGGCTGGTTAAAATTGGTATCGAGTTGTGACGTTCAGTCCTGCAACAGTTCAAAGGTTGTTGTGTGGATGAAGAAAATGAATAATGAAAAATTGTATGATGGACCATCGAAGCAAGAAGGAAAGGAAGAAAGTTGAAGAAAGTTTCTTTCTACCAGTACACTGAAAAAAAACAGATGTACATTGTTAAGCAGATGTTCAAGTAAAGATAAATTTGGAGACAACTGATTTTTTTCCTCGGGTACTAGCTCACTTGCATTTTGTTTTGTTTTGGTCAAGCAAAGATAAATAGTGTTGTGCATGGCGAAGAAGAAAGAAAGTAAGAAAAGATGAAGAATGTTGAAAAAAAAATACAACTCCTCAATTCTCTAAACCAACTCACTGAATTAGCTCACTGATATTGAGTTAGAAGAAGAAGAAAGCAAGCAAAATACTTGAATTTTTGTCAAGTTTTTCAAGAAAATTCGATGCAGAAGTAAGAAGAAAAGAAAGTAGGGTGAATGTTAGAATTGTAATTAGTTGATATTGAGTTTGTTAATTAGTCAGTTGGTTATTAAGTTGTTAGGTTTACTGAGCTAGCTATTATACTTAGGCTATATAAACCACATAAGGATAAGGGACTAAGCATGTTTTACCCATTTCTTTCATTAATAAAAGTTTCAGAATTTCTTTTCTCTGTATTTTGTTAAATCCCTAATGTTGTTGTTTACTTCCTTTCGTACCCATCGTCGTCAGTCACCAACTCCGGCCACCAATAGCCCCTTTCTCACAGGTCGCCATAATTTATAAGTGTCCTTAATCGGTTCACCCTTCCCAAATGAAGAAATTCAAGCCGATGAAAATAAAATAAGTCTTCTTTCTAGGAAGAAATGTTATTCAAATCCCTCTTTTCTTTGATTACGCAATTTAATATTGAGTTCTCGCAAATTTATTCTTTTATTATTTAATTTTAAAAAAAATATTGAATAGTAGGTATAATAGAAAGGCACATTATACTTTTAAAAAGAATTTTTATTTTTTTATTCAAATCGAGAGGTATTGTATTTTCAAGACGAATGTCGAGATTCAAACTCATACAAGATAGGACAACATGAATATTCTTAACCACTCAGCCAATAAGTGAATCTCAATATTACTATATTTAAAAGATATGTATGATCTAGAATAGCTAAAGATATATAATTAATCTAATCGAGTAAAAAATCAGATTAATTGAATTAATGAGTGTCATTCTGTTACTTAAACTTTATAATTTTCTTTGTTTTTTCGAATACAAAGTTTGTTCTAGAGAAAATTCTTGACCCAATAACAAGGTAACATATGTTGCAAATAATTTTTTACTAGTATTCAATCACCATTTGATAGCCGAATGCATAAGGTTGCTTTTAAAAAAAATCGTATCACCACAACGACAACAATTAATAGTATAATCAATTTAGACATACAAATAATATTATTATAAAAATAGAGGATTAAAATATGAAAACTTAAAAAATAGAGATTACTCCAATTCCACTACAATTATTGAAATATAACTATGTAAAATTATTTTAAAATAATAAAAAAAACAGCGAACCGAACTAATTTGGACAGTAGAATCCGGTTTGAATATCTTTAATTTTCAATTTGATTTTCAAAAATCAAAACAAAACAATCCATATCGAACCATGATTACTTTTTTATTTTGTTTAATTACCGGTACCTGACTCATTAAACGATTAATCCAAATCGAATTTTGTGTAAGCCCAATATGGGGTGACCCTCCTAACTTAATTTTTTCCATTTACAATGTAAATTATTCGAACCTCTGATTTTACTTAAGGAATCCAAATGCCTTATCATGTTAGACTAATTGTTGTTTGTGGTGAACCATTATCACTTTCATGCACCAACATGTTTTGTTAAACCGTTGTGTGTGACCACTTGCCAAGAAACCAAAACATTACAGGTGAGACATGCTATTCAAACATAGTCTTCAAGTCTCTGTTGAATAAGACTTCCTTAGCTTCAATGAAATTTCTCAGAAAGCACTAAGGACTTGGACCTGAGTCAACTGCCACTTTGAACAAGTATATACTAAAATTAAGAAGGCAATGCTTAATTTAACTAGTATCCATATCTGTTTTACGATCAAAGAAAATTAATCTTTTGAGGCTCGTAATTATCACTTCCAATAATATTATTTTTAAAGTTTTAACTTAAATTCTATCATTGAAGGACTACTCAACTTTTGCATCCAGTGACGGAGCTAAGATTGAATATCAAATAGACCATAAAGTTTAGCAATTTAATAAGTATTTGAGTAAAAATTAAGAAGGCAATGCTTAATTTAACAGTTTTAACTAGTATTTATTGGAACGTAAAATTGAATAGAGTCCCTCCCACGTTGCATTTGACTCCGTCCAAATAGTAAATACTAAAATACTAATGATGTAGGATCTTCTTTTACAAGTAAAACTTTTAAGTTTTACAATTATTTTAGATCGTTGGAAGACGGTATATGGAGACAATTTTTTTTGTAAATTTTTAAGTCAAAATTATATTTTTATAAATTTTAAGGTTATGGAGACAATTTTTGTAAATTTTAAAAAAGTCTAAAGTAAATTATTCGATGCACCACTAGTATTGAATTCTAGAAAAGGTTTCTAGGGTTTTCGTATTTTGTGGATTTCTGATTGAAAGGAAGGAAGGGAAGAAAGAACGAAAAGTAAAAGAAAAGAACACGTGATGTAAAACTGAAAATAAAACTTCTGCCTTTTTTATTAAATGGAAAATTGAATACAAAGTACACCAAGCTTTCACTTATTTATACACTAGTCACTAACAGATTTAACAAACTAATATTGACAACTCAGCATCTTGATTCCAACTCAGCACACTTCTTTATAATCTTGACAGCCCCCCCTCAAGTTGGAGCATACAAGTTTTGAAGGCCCAACTTGACAATGGCACCCTGAAAAGAACCAGGATTCAAGGATTTAGTAAAGCAGTCAGCTAATTGGTTTTGAGAAGAAACAGGCAAAAGCTTAATAACACCCTGTTGAACTTTCTGTCTAATTAAATGACAATCTATCTCAATATGTTTGGTACGTTCATGATGCACAGGATTCTCAGCAATCCTTATAGCAGACATATTGTCACAGTAAAGGTTAGCAGTAGAAAGAGAAATCTGTAAATCAGATAAAAGGTAAAAGAACCACTGTATTTCACATGTTACAGCAGCAATTGCTCTGTATTCAGCTTCACTAGAGGAGCGAGATACAGTCTGTTGTTTCTTGGATTTCCAGGAAACTAAAGATTTTCCAAGAAAAAGACAGAATCCAGTAATAGATTTACGAGAATCTGGGCATGAGGCCCAATCAGAATCAGAGAAAGCATGTATCTTTAAAGGATTATCAGAAGGAAAGAATAAACCTTGTCCAGGTGTGCCTTTTAAGTACCGAAGGACCCTATGAACAGTAGTCAAGTGAACACTAGTAGGAGCAGATAAGAACTGAGACAACTGTTCAACAGCAAAACATATATCTGGTCTAGTGTTAGTGAGATAAAGCAACTTTCCAATGAGTTGTCTATAGGAAGTTATATCTTGCAAAGGTTCTCCATCAGTTTTAGACAAATGAGTAGTAGCAATAACAGGAGTGGAAGCAGGTTTACAACCTAGAAAACCAGTGTCCTTTAAAAGTTCAAGGGTATACTTTCTTTGGCAAAGGTTGATACCCTTATTGGATCTAGCAATTTCAAAGCCTAAAAAATATTTTAACTTGCCTAAATCTTTAATTTTGAAAACTTCATGAAGAAAATTTTTGATACAAGAAATCTGCTCAGATGAAGGACTGGCTATAATGATATCATCTACATAAACTGCAATAGCAATAAATTGAGAATTTGTGCCCTTGGTAAACAAACTAGAATCTGAAACAGACTGCTTAAAACCTTGTTCTGAAAGAGCAACAATCAACCTCTCATTCCACTGCCTACTGGCTTGCTTTAAGCCATACAAACTTTTATTCAACTTACAAACTAGTCCATCTTTGTCTTTAGAGAAACCAGGAGGTAACTCCATATAAACTTCTTCATCTAAAAACCCATGCAAGAAAGCATTGTTGATATCTAATTGCTGTAAATCCCATTTTTTAGAAGCAGCTACAGCCATTAAGGTTCTTATAGTAGTTATTTTAGCTACTGGACTGAAAGTGTTTATAAAGTCAACACCAGGTTGTTGTGTGTAACCCTTTGCAACTAATCTTGCCTTATACCTATCCAAGGTCCCATCAGACTTTAACTTGGTTTTAAACACCCATTTACAACCTATAGTAGTTTTTCCAGAAGGCAATGGTACAAGATCCCAAGTCTTGTTTCTTTCTAGAGCATCTATCTCTTCTTGCATAGCAGATTTCCAGCAATCATTCATAAGAGCTTGTTTATAGGATTTAGGCTCAGTTAAAATATCTATATTATTGATAAAGGATTTATAGCTAGTAGATATATTAGCATAAGACAGAACTTGGTCTATGGTGTGAGGAGTAGTCCTAGCTTTAGGCATTGTGACTTGAAAATCCTTAAACTTCTGAGGAATTTTAACAGCTCTAGTAGGTCTAGTAGAAATCCTAGACTTATCTTGATCAACAACAAAATGTTGATCAGAGTTATCAGAAGACAAAGCCTTTTCAACAGAAACAGAATTAGTATTTTGAGGAATATTAATATCAGAACCAACACTACTAGAATCAACATCATTCCCAGACTGACTAGGATAAACAGAATCAGAATGAAATTCAAAATTTACAGGAACTAACTCAACATCAGAAGTAAAATCAGCTTTACTACTTTCAGAAACAAATTCATCCTCTAAACTTAAACCATCACAGTTTGGCAATACCAGATCATGAAGCTTGTCATTAGTATGTTGTTTAAAAGGAAACATATGTTCATAGAAAACTACATCTCTGCAAACAAAAACAGACTGTGTCTCAAGATTATACAACCTATACCCTTTTACATTTCTAGGGAAGCCTAAGAAAACACACCTAATGGCCCTAGAATGCATTTTAGTTTCAGCCTTAGGTAAAGAAGAAGCATAGGCAAGGCACCCTATGACTCTAAGATTATTATACCTAGGTTTAGACTGAAAAAGAACCTCAAAAGGAGTTCTATTATCAAGAACAGGAGTAGGAGTAACATTTATAAGAAAAGCAGCATGCATAACACAGTCTATCCAAAAAACTAAAGGCAAATTAGGAAGGATTCTTAAAGATCTAGCCACAGCTAGGAGATGTTGATATTTCCTCTCAACAACACTGTTTTGTTGAGGAGTATGAGGACAAGAAGTCTGATGCAATATTCCTTTTGATTTAAAAAACTCAGTCATATCAAATTCCTTACCATTGTCAGACCTTATAGCTTTAATTTTTATAGAAAATTGAGTTTCTATTAAAGAACAGAACTCAGTAATTATACTCCTAGTTTCAGACTTAAGCTTCATTGGATAAATCCACATATACCTGCTCTTATCGTCCACTATTGTAAGAAAATAAGAATGACCATATATACTACTCACAGGAAAGGGTCCCCACAGATCCATGTGGACTAAATCAAAAACATTTTCAGACTTAGATGTGCTAACAGGAAAAGGTAACCTCTTATGCTTAGCAAGAACACAAGTTTCACAATGATCTAAAGAGCCAAATGGAATGCTAGGGTCTATCTTAGAGAAAAATTTCATCCTAGGACTAGAGGGATGTCCTAGTCTAGCATGCCAAATATCAAAAGAAACAGAAGAATTAACAAAGTTACCAACAGTAGCAGCAATCCTAGATTCCTTAAGCTCCAGCAGATATAAGCCATGAACCTTCCTAGCTAAACCAATCATCTTCCATTGCATGACATCCTGTATGCAATAGAAACCAAGTGAGAATATAAAAGACAAATTAGAACCAGTTGTCAATTGTGAAACAGAGACTAAATTGAAACCAAAAAATGGTATATGAAACACATTATGAAGAACCAACTCATCAGACAACTTAACAGTACCAATATGCAAGACTTTCACAAACTGACCATTAGGCAATTTAACAAAACGATCAGTAACAACAGAATATAATACAAAATGATCTAAGGAATTAGCAATGTGATCAGTAGCCCCTGAGTCAAGAATCCAAGATTTTTGACTTAAAACATTATCAGAAGACTCAGAACAAACAATGCTATTACCCACAAAATTAGCCATACCAGAAAAAGAATCCATACCTTGCATCTGGACAGAATCATGATTGGAGGATAAAGCATGAACTTGAGAATTCTGATGAGAAACAGAACTCTGACATGACTTATCTTTGTCATTTATCAAAGAAAGCAGACTAGCATACTGCTCTTTGGTGAAAGAGAGAAGACCTTCTTCATTAGAAAGATTATCAGAACTATGAGAGGCAAGATTTTCAGAACCAGAATTTGTGGTTTGATTAGCCCTACTAACAGGAGTTTTTGACTTAAAACCAGGAGGATAACCATGCTTTTTGAAACACTTGTCCACAACATGCCCATACATGCCACAAAAAACACAAAGGGGCCTACGGCTAGAATTCCCAGAACCACCAGAAAACTTCTTATTAGAACCAGAATTCCTAAGGACAGACTCATCCCTTCTATAACCTCCCCTGTCAACCAACAAGATGTTGGAATCACTATGAACAACAGGACCAATTGTTCTTTCATGTTGGACAAGAATTGAAAAAATGTCATTAATATTTGGGAAGGGTTTCATCATCAGAATTTGAGATTTGGGAATGGAAAAAGAATCATTCAAACCCCTAAGGAATCTAAGAGCAAAATCTTGCTTACGATACTCAACTGCTTTGCAATCGCAACTAGATAAAGCCCTAAGATTGCAAAGCTCATCCCAAAGAATCTTTAATTGCGTATGAAAAGAAGTTACAGAAAGGCTACCTTGACGGAGGGAATAAAATTCATGTTGCAAGTCAAAAACCCTAATTAGGTCTCCTTGCTTGAAACGATCATTGAGGTCGGCCCACAAATCGTACGCCGTATCTATCCAAATAACGCCTTGGGCTATCTCCGGTGAAATTGCTCGAAGAAGCCACGACAGAACCAGATTATTGCACTTCTCCCACGCTTGAAATCGCGAACTATCCTTTCGAACCTGCTTGATCGACCCATCAACGAAACGCAGCTTGTTCTTGGAGATGAGAGCCATCTTCATCGACCTCGCCCAACTATGGTAATTCGAACCGTTCAACAAAGCAGACGTGAGAACCAAACCAGGATTTTCGTTCGGATGAATATAATACTCATCCGAAGGATCGTCGTTCTTGAAGGTTTGAGAACGGGCTCGATCGGAAGAATCATCATCTGATACCATATTGAATTCTAGAAAAGGTTTCTAGGGTTTTTGTATTTTGGGGATTTCTGATTGAAAGGAAGGAAGGGAAGAAAGAACGAAAAGTAAAAGAAAAGAACACGTGATGTAAAACTGAAAATAAAACTTCTGCCTTTTTTATTAAATGGAAAATTGAATACAAAGTACACCAAGCTTTCACTTATTTATACACTAGTCACTAACAGATTTAACAAACTAATATTGACAACTCAGCATCTTGATTCCAACTCAGCACACTTCTTTATAATCTTGACAACTAGTAAAAAGTTCTTTTTTCATAAGCGGGCTTCTAAAGCCGTTATATATCCTTTTTATAGGTCTAAACTCTAAATTCTAAATCTTAACCTCTAAATTTTAAAATATAAAATATATTTTCAAACATTAAAACTTAACCACAAGTACTAAAATCTTAACTCTAAACCTTAAACTCTAATCTTTAAACTCAAAAACAAAGCATATATGGAAAACAAATATTCTGCCACCGATGTATAAAATATTTTCGATTATTATTATTATTGTTATTATTATTATTACAGTGGTTCCGTTGCATTTGCACTTTTTTGATGTGGAATATGGTGGTGGAAGTGAGCTCACAATATTCAAAGCTTTTAAGTCAATACTAGTTTACTCGATTAGCACTATGATAAACGTTTATTATTGTTACCATGAGATAATAACTCTATTTTTATAACTACGTTAATTACATCACACGTCTTCAAATTATGACTCTTATTTTAAATTGGTCTTTATATTTTTTAATGTTTCAAATTCATCCCTAAACCCCGACTTACATTCTAAATTGATATCCAAAATTTTGAATGTCCCAAATTTCGTTCAGAAACTATAAGCCTCATTCTAAATTGACTCTAAAACTTTTAGACGTTCTAATTTCATCATATATTGAAGTTTGTGCTACATCATATTATTTTCAGAATACACATCAATATTTGCATGGCATTTAATAATTTTTATAATGATTTTATTAGCGTGAGATATGAATAGCACATACTAATAATTTGAGGACGAAAGTAGAATGTTTAAAAGTGTGTAATTTTAAGATGAAATTAGATCGTTCAAAAGTTTAGGGACTTATTTAGAGTGAGGGTCATAGTTTGATAATGAAATTGAAATGCTTAAAAAGTTTGGAAATCTATTTACATTGAAGATCATAATTTGAAAAAATAAAATAAAATATTTATACATTTGATGAGCAATTTAATATGAGGGTTATATTAGAGACATATGCAATTAACTTTTTATAATATAATAACAATGGCCAACTTTTAGGTACACTTCACTTTCTTTTTTTTTGTAATTCTAACGTCTAATTACTGATTAACCTTATCCACTTTTTACGCGTGTAAAATGTTCATAATTAATTTAGATAAGTGCCATTTTTTTATTTGAGATAAGTGTCATTTTCATTTGAAAATTAACTTATTAATCAATAATTATTATTATTATTATTATTATTATTATTATTATTATTATTATTATTATTATTATTATTATTATTATAAGGTTCGTTACTAATAAGAAAATCATATTTATTTTAAAAAAAATTGTTGTTCTCCAGGTTTCAAGGTTTAGCCCTGATTAATCTTGATCGACCCGCGTCGCACACCTGCTTTTGGTATGTGAGTCTCTCAATAAGGATTTTCTGCATACACAAGGGCTCGAACTCGATACTTGCTTAAGTAATACCAAACTGCTTATCTAATGCCCCAGGTTTAGGGCCCGAGAGATAACCTGGTTTGGTTAAACAAGTTCGGGTTAAATTAGTTGGGAGAAAACATTTTTAATGAGCACTAAAAAGATTTTAATGAATAAGGGAAAAAGGGAATTTTGAAACTTTAAAAAAAGGGATTTTATTCAAAATACCATCATCTTCTTCACGGACACTTTTCACGTTACTTTTGCTAAAAACACCATTGTTACTATTCCATTGGAGCAAGCACCTCACCCACACAAGTTTTCAAGATAATTTCTCTTTTGTTTTGATTTTTCCTTCCTTGAGCTTATTGTTGGTGGAATTTTCCTTAAAACCCATTGTTTAAATTTGTCCCGAAATGCTTTGAGTTTGAAAAAGAGGAAAATGAAGGGATTTTCGTTTGAGTAGTTTGATGCCATGTTTAAGGGTGTTTTTAATCTTGTTTTGGTGTTCTAAAAAGTTGAGATAGTGGCTAAATGTAGGGAAACCCGAAACTAGTAAAAATGAGGGGTTTTGGAGTTAAAAATGTGGGTTTTTGGGTTGTTCTTGTGAGAACCCTTGGGCTGATGGTTTCTATACCTTGTGTAACTGTTTTGGATATTGAAAGATGTAGTTTTGATGGTAAATTTGTTGGGTTTTGGCTGCTAGTTGGTTTGGGTCGTTTTGATGGTGTTTCCAAGTGTTTGTGTGTGTGAATCGACTTGGTTTTGATGATAAATGACGAGTTTCTGTGTTGCTGCAAGTTTGAGGGCTTAATTTGGGTCTAATGCATTGTTTTTGAATTGGCTAGAAACATGGGAAACAAGTTTGGGTTCTTTGGACGGGAGACCGGGTAGTTCGGAGGCTTGAATCGATGTTTCGGCTATCGTTTGGGTTCTACCGGTGAGTGGACATATTTTTGAGAGTTTAGGTTGATCTTGAAAGGTCAACCTAAGCTCGAGAGTAAGTGTTAAAATGTTTACGTTTTTTTTTCGGAATTCTATTTTTAAATCTTGTTAAGCATTGTTGATATAAGATGAGATGAATGTGTGTGATTGACTAATGAGTGTGATATTGTTATGATGGTGACATGCGTCATTTTCATGTCAAAATAATTCCTTATTCTATATTAATAAATAAAGGAAATTAAATATAGTAAAAGAGAAGTAAGGATCGATCCCACACGGACCAAGAAAACTTCTTGATTTATGTTCGCTTGATCGGTGAGCCAAGAAGAGAGCTAAATGATGTTTAAGTAGAAAATGGGTGATTTGTAGAATTTAAGTAAAAATAAAAATTGTAGAGAATATTAAAAAGAAGTGAATTCAATATAATAAAGATTAGCTTCGGGCTTTTGCTTTGACTCAATTTCCTCAGATCATCGGAAAAAAGTTTTTACTTCAGGATTCACGTCGGTTACTTGCCTACAAGGATCAATCATTGAGACTTGTTTTTCTTTCTCCGGTAAACCAATAATCTAAAATCAATTTTTAGATTCCAGTTTTCTGGTTAGATTAACCGCGGCTATCGCTGTTAAAAATAAACAGTTTTAAAGTTCTTGGAAAAACCCGACTCGAATGTTGTTTCAATAACAATGGTTCGGTCTCAATTTTCTCTTAGTAATCAATTTACTAAGTGTGTTCCCAGGAAGTCGAATGTGCTTCAATAGCCGATCCTTCCTCCCACATATTTAACCAAAAACAACATCATGACCAAAGTCAATCTTTAGTTTTGAAATCGTTTTGATTTTTGAAATTAAGCTTAAAAAACTGAGAGAAAAACTTGAAGTTATTCAAGTACTTTTCATTTCTCACGTTGGAATCGAGTCATCGCTTTAGCATTTGGCTATGGAAAAATAAAACTTTATTAAAGTAAAATTTCTAAGAACAAATAAAAACTAAGAACAAGATATGAAAGATGTGATGAGATACTTTGAGTCTTACCCCAAGGGGGTATTTATGCTAGTCTAAAACCCTAGGAATTACCTAAGTGATAAGAGATAAATAAATTCAAATTACAAAAGATCAATCCTAAAAGATAATTCCTAAAAAATATTTAAATTAAATAAAAGAGATAAATCCCAAGTCTTTATCAAAATCCTGGTCAATAAGCTATCATCCCGAATCCGATAAGCTATCAGAATATCCTGATAAGCTTTCACTTCTGCCGCCATGTCATCATCCGATCAGCACTGTTGTTGACGTCATCCTCCCGTGCTGCTGACGCCATCCGCTGATGTGTCGTCGAGTCAGTGCATTCATGCCCCAATTCATGGCCACTAATCCGGCCATGAATCTAGAAAACTTGCAGATTTCAACCTTTTTTGTAGTATTTTACAGCAACGAGGTTCTGCACAGTAAATCACGTAATGAGCCACAATTCAACACCACAAAAGCAACCAATTGAGCATAATTAGCATGAAAATATTGATCAAACTAGCTACTCATCAGATGGCTTTTATGATATTGAGTATTGGCAAATATGAGGGTCTTACCGGGTATAATTGGTTGAGCATAGGATTATAATGCACTTGTAAAATTTGTGCGTGGCCCTAATGATGTAAGATGCCATTAGAGAGGAGTACGGTGATGTAAGATGCAACCGAAAGTTTTATTGTTAGACATCGGTGATGTAAGATGCCATCGACAATCTTGTTGTTCTTATAGATCCGGTGATGTAAGATGCCATCGAGTCCAATCCGCGTATCCGAGTAATGTAACCATAGTTGCCAATGTACTCCTCGTGTTGAAAGCTTTAATATTATCATGTTTGAATGTTGAGGAGTATGCCTTGTCGTTATGGATTGTTGCTTGATGTAAGATGCCAAGCATATGTATGGTTGATGTTAGTCCTATTGTTGGAAATCATGCTTGTGGTTTTGTTTTCAAATCTTAAGTGGTTTTGTTAAAACTACATTGTTGTTGTTGTGGTTTTGAGCACCAATCACTAAGCTTTTATGCTTATGTGCTCCTTTCCAACAATGTAGATCGTTATTGATATGAGAAGCAAAGGAAGGCGGGGAAAGGCTCTAGTGACCGTAGCTTAAGCTCAAGTATGGATTTTAAGTTGTAATAATGATTTAGCAATGGGAATACTTGTTTTTATAGTTAGGGAGCTGGTTGTAAACTCCCATGTGTTTGACCATGTTGCTACATGTTTTAAATGTTGAAACCATGCTATGTTGAGACTTGCTTTGGCTTTTGGTTAAATGCCTTATGTTTTGGACTTGTTGGTGTTTGAGTTAAAAGTGTCCTTTTTAAGCTTTCATGTTTGACATCCATGTTTGAGTGTGTGCATGTTTGAAACCTATTTTTAGGGTGTTTTTCCTCTAGAATGTTTGCTTAACATGTTGCTATATGGTTTGTGATATTTCAGGGTAAGTTTGGAAATGTTTGGGGATGCCAAAATGCATTTTCGGGTCAATCTGTGCCCAGATGTTTTGGAACATCTGGTATGGTTTTGGAACGGCCAGGCTTTTGGGGCACCCGTATCAGAACGAGAGTGCTTCCGTTTCAGTACGTTTTGCCTCTAGAGACTCCCGTTTCGAAAACAAGAGGAGTTGTTTCAGAACAGTCTAATTTTGCTTTTTGAAGAGAGCCCGTATTTTGAAACGGGCAAACCCTGTTTCAAAACAAAGGTAGTTAAAGTGGTTAAACGACATCTTGGAAGGTTTCCAAATGTTACGTTTTGGTTCCTAATGCTTGTATGCTTCCTAAGTGAGTTTATATGTCTCGTTGGTGTTGGTTTTGCCTCGTGTGCTTGAAACTTGACTAATAAACTATTTGGTAAGGTTTAAATTACCTTATTGCCCCTGTTTGGTGTGGTTTTTGCAAAATGGTTCTTCGTGACTGTTTGGCTTTAATTGGACATCTGATTGATGTTTGATTGAGACGTCGTTCTTCCGTTAAAACCCTTAACACCATAAGACCAATAAATTGTATTTAGACAAGATAAATTTTAATCTAGGGTTATTAATCATAGGGAAATTATCAGATTTTTCTACGGTTATCCCTGTGTGACTCTCCCGATTCGGTCCTGCGACTAGACCGAGTCGAAGAGGTTACATTTGGTGGTATCAGAGCCTCAGTTACGAGGTTCCCCGAGAAGGTAAGTTAGGTAAGTTGTTTCTGCGTATGTTTGTCTGATTTGCACGGTGTTTGTGAGCATGACTTTGTGTTCTGCTGATGTTTGAAGGTTGGTTAAGCATTCACTTTGCTAGGTATTATTATGGAAAAGTGGTTTTGAATTAAAACAACTTAACACACTAATCCTTGCCTTTGTTGACCCAATGTTTATCTCATGATTTGTGTTTGTTGTTTTAAATTGTTTTATTGTTATGATGAGACCGAGATGACGGCCTAGAGCGGGTGACCAGGCACCCGAGAATGCGTCTCTTCCTCCTACTACTCTCGATGGTAATGGGGCGAATGTCGGAGGTAATGCACCTCAGGCAGGTGCCAATGTTGGAGGTGATGGTAATGGGCCTCAGGTTGGCCAGGGTCAGGCTGGTGTGGATATGGCCCATTTACTTCAGACTTTAGCTGGAGCTTTTCAGACGACTGGTGCTGGTCTTCATGATGTAGCACCACCTCATGGTACGGGGACATGTTTGCCTCTTAAGGGACTTCGTAGCTTAGGTGGAGTCGAGTTTCGTGGTATGTCTCCGGAAGGTTTGGAAGCATAGCTTGAGAGCAATAGTCGTATCTTGGGTCAGATGGAGTGCTCGAACACTTGTAAGTTGGGTTGTATTGTCTCGTTGCTTTAGGGAGATGTGTATGCTTGGTAGACCACATTTATCTTCGGTATGCCCGAAGCTGAGATTACTTGGGAATTCTTCCGTAGTGCGCTCTGCAAGAAGTACATTGGTGCTCGTTATCAGGACGAGAAGAAGAGAGAATCTATGGTTTTAGTGCAAGGCAGTATGTCCGTATCCGAGTATGAGGTATAGTTTGTACGCTTGAGTCAGTATGCATCAGAGTTGGTTCCCACTGAGAGGGAAAGGTGTGAACGGTTCCGTTACGAGTTGGTTACGGAGGTGAAGACCTACATGCTTGCTTCTGATAACGAGCACCAAGGTACTTCTTGGTCTCTAGGGCCAAGGACACTAAGCAAAGTCTAATTTTGACTGCTCGATCGGGTGGCTCCATTTCAAGGAAAAGGTCTGCCGAGTGGGAGCGAAACCATAACAAGAGGCACAAGGATAGAAGGCACCAATCGGACTTTAGGCGTGTAGGTGGTAACATGGGACGAGGCCATCAGGGTTGAGGTTTTGTTGCTCGCACACCCGAGTGTGATAGATGTGAAAGGAACTACTCCGGAGAGTGTTGGGGTACTTTTCGTGCTTGTTGGAACTGTGGATCTCAGACGCATTTGAGGCGTGAGTGTCCTCGTCCGGCTAGGGATTGTTAGACACCTGCTAGAGACGTTGAGTATCAAAGAGGCCGTGGGTGCGTCCATGGTAACTTCCAGCCGAGGAATGATAGTCATAGGAATGTGGCTCATGTTGTCCCGGTACAGCCCGATGGAGGTGGATCGGCTAGAGTTTATGCTCAGCGTGAGACTGGGAATGAGACATATGTGATCGCAGGTAATTTTTTGTTACAGTCTTTATCTCTGCTTTCGTTGATTGATTCTGTCTCGACACATTCATACATTCTGGGTGAGCATGCAAGATCTTTAGGGTTTTTTTTTGAGTTGTTAGATATAGGTATGAATGTTACGAGTTCTTTTGGTGAGACAGTTGTAGTTAGGAAGGTGTTCCGGAGATGTCCTTTGATGGTTTAGGGTCACGTGTTAACCGTTGACATGATGGAGTTGCCATTTTATGGTTTCGATGTGATTTTGGGTATGGATTGGCTTGTGAAGCATAGTGCTAGTATAGATTTTGAGACTAAAAGAGTTTCTTTGAGGCTCTCGGATGATTACGAGGTAGTAGTAGTTGGCGAGAACATTAAGTTCTTGTCTAATGTTGTTTTAGCTTTAGAAGCTCAGAGGGTGGTGGATTTGGTTTGTCAAGCTTACTTTGCCTATGTGGTGAATCCGAATGCGAGTGAAGTTAGAATGCAAGATATCAAGACAATTTGCGACTTCCCGAGTGTTTTCCCAGAAGAATTGTCTGGTTTGCCTCCAGATAGGGATGTTGAGTTTGCTATTGAGACGTATTCTGATTCTGCTCCCGTATCGATTGCTCCGTATAGAATGACACCAAAAGAGTTGAAAGAATTGAAGACACAACTTCAGGAACTGTCAGATAGAGTTTTTATTAGGTCTAGTATTTCATCTTGGGGTGCTTCGGTTTTGTTTGTAAAGAAGAAGAATGACAGTATGAGGATGTGCATAGATTATAGGCAGTTGAACAAAGTAACAGTGAAGAACAAATATCCCTTGCCGCAGATTGATAATTTACTTGATCAGTTGAGAGTTGCTTCAGTGTTTTCAAAAATTGATTTGAGATCGGGCTACCATCAGTAGAAGGTAAAGGATGTGGACATACCGAAGACAGCTTTCCGTACGCGATATGTACACTACGAGTTCTTGGTAATGTCCTTCGGTTTACTATTGCCCCAACTGCATTTATGGACATGATGAACATAGTGTTTCACGGGTTTTTGGATAGGTTTGTAGTAGTGTTCATAGATGACATTTTAGTGTACTCCATGACTGAGGAAGAACATGATGAGGATTTGCAGTTAGTGCTAAAAACTTTGCTTGAAAATCAGTTGTATGCCAAGTTGAGTAAATGTGAGTTTTGGATTAGGGAAGTAGTCTTACTAGGTCATGTGATCTCAGCTGATGAGATTAGTGTGGATCCCAAGAAAATAGAGGCAATAGTGAGTTAGAAACAACCGAAGTTAGTGACAGAAATCCGTATTTTTCTAGGGTTAGTCGGATACTATTGAAGGTTTGTTGAGGGGTTCTCGAAGATTGCTACACCTTTGAACAAATTGTTGCATAAAAATGTTTCGTATGAGTGGACAGATGCAAGGCAACAAGCATTTGAGAAGTTGAAGAAAGCATTGACAGAAGCTCTTATTTTGATTCAGCCTGAACCAGGGAAAGAGTTCGTAATCTACAGTGAGGCGTCATATGTAGGTTTAGGTTGTGTGCTTATGCAAGAGGGAAGAGTTGTAGCTTATGCTTCGAGACAGTTGAAGGTTCACGAGAAGAACTACCCTACCCACGACATAGAGTTAGCGACTGTGGTCTTTGCTTTGAAGATTAGGAGACACCACCTTTATGGTGAGAAATGCACAGTCTACACCGACCACAAGAGTTTGAAATATTTGATGACTCAGAGGGAGTTGAATTTTAGACATCGTAGGTGGTTAAAGCTTCTTAAAGACTATGACCTCACAATAGAGTAACATTCGGGTAAAGCGAATGTAGTGGCCGATGCTTTGAGTAGGAAGGTGGCAGTTGAGTTGCGAGCTATGTTTGTGAGATTGAGTGTGTCCCGATATGGTGGTTTGATAGTCGAGCTATAGGTTAAACCATCGTTAGTTCAGTTGATTCGAGAGAAACAATTGCAAGACAGAACTTTGGCACCTCACGTGCAAGATATAGCCGAGGACAAACCCACGAATTTTTGCTTTGGTGAGAACGAGAACTTATGTTTTAAGAATAGAGTAGTTGTTCCAAAAGATGTCTAGTTGAGATGTACTATCTTGAATGAAGCTCATAACAGTCCTTTTGCTATGCATCCGGGTAGTACGAAGATGTACCGTGGATTAAAAGATGAGTACTTTTGGATTGGGTTGAAGAAAGATGTGGCCGAGTATGTGAGTAATTGTATGGTTTGTCAACGAGTTAAGGCCGAGCATCAGTTTCCTTCAGGTTTGTTACAACCGTTAAGATTCCGAAGTGGAAGTGGGAACGGAATACCATGGATTTTGTGTCAGGTTTACTGTTGACTCGTTCGAAGAAGAATTCATTATGGGTAATAGTTGACAGATTCACTAAGTGTGCTCATTTCATACCTGTTCATACTACTTACACCTTAGACAGGTTGGCCGAGTTGTATATCAGTGAGATTGTGAGGCTACATGGTGTACCGAAGTCAATTGTGTCTGATAGAGATTCGAGGTTTGCAGCCAGATTTTGGGAGTGTTTACATCGTGCCTTGGGAACTTGGTTAAACTTCAGTACTTTGTATCACCCACAGTCAGATGGTCAGTCGGAGAGAGTTATTCAGGTGTTAGATGACATGTTGAGGTGTTGCATCATCGACTTTCAGGGTTCTTGGGAGAAACATCTACCGCTAGTAGAGTTCGCGTACAATACCAGTTATTAGGCTAGTATGCAGATGGCATCGTATGAAGCTTTGTATGGTAAGAAATGTAGAACACCTATTTGTTGGGCCGAGGCCGGATAGTAGCTTGTACATATGCCAGACTTGCTTAAGGGAACTACCGATAAGGTAAAATTGATTTGTGATCACTTGAAGGCAGCTTCAGACAGATAGAAATTGTATGCCGATTTGAAGAGAAAGGAGATTGAGTAAGCTATTGGTGACAAAGTGTTCTTGAAGGTTTCCCTGTAGAAGAAAGTAATGAGGTTTGGTAGAAAATGGAAGTTAAGTTTGAGATTCATTGGTCCTTACGAGGTAGTTGAGAGGATTGACCCGGTTGCATATAGGTTGAGATTGCCATCCGAGCTTGAGAAGATTCATGATGTGTTTAATGTTTTGATGCTTCGAAAGTATAGATCAGATCCGTCTCATGTTATGACAGTGGAAGAGATTGAATTGAATCCAAATTTATCGTATAATGAAGAACCAGTCGAGATTCTTGCTACAGATAGTAAGGTTTTGTGTGGGAGGACCATTGAGTTAGTCAAGGTTTTGTGGAGACATCGTGGTGTGGAAGAAGCCACTTGGGAGAGAAGAGCGGACATGGAAGAGCAGTTTCCGTACCTCTTTCCATCAGGTAAATTTCGAGGACGAAATTCCTTAAGTGGGGGAGAGTTGTAACATCCCGGGTTTAGGGCCCAGGAGATAATCGGGTTTGTGTTGAGTGGATCGAAAGATCGATATAAACCAAGAGGGGGTGAATTGGAGTTTTAAAGATTGTGTGGTGGAAATTGCAAATTAAAAAGATTGACAAGGGATTTTAGAGTGGTTCAAGTTCCAAATGAACTCTACATCCACTACCTTAGCTTCACTAAGGATTTGCAACAATTCCACTAATTGCTCTTCCCCTTTTCTAGGCTAAGAAGGCAACCCTTACAATTTCGGTTAAATTTTCTACCCAAAATTTAACCCAATCCTCACAACAAGGTAACAAAGAGTTTGATGGCTAATAGAGTATCTCTCAATACAAATTGTAGCCCAATTACAAGCACTCAACCCAATTGAACAAGATAAGAATGAAAATTACAATTGGGGTTTCTAGACAATATGGGATTTTTGCACAATTGCTTGGATTTGATGTTTGGATGTTTGCTTTTTGGATCAAAATGAAGAACAGTTTCGAAACGCTTGGCCTCGTTTCGAAACAGTTTTGCTACTGTCAAGGGTCGTTTCGAAACTGGTTGAGCCCGTTTCGAAACACCCTATTGATCTTTAAATATTCAGTTAAAAAATGTTGCAACCGTTATAGCTTTCAAATCAAAAATTGAAGAACAGTTTCGAAACGCATGAAGCTGTTTCGAAACGGGTTCAAGTGTTCTAAAGCCGTTTCGATACGCGTTTCAGAACAGAGGTTGGCAGTGATGAAAACGTTTCGAAACGCCTTAGGCCGTTTCGAAACAGGGACTTGAAAATCACTGTTTCGGCTTTAAAACTTAGAAAAATATTTGAAAACTTTGTTTTTAACTTTGGCATAATCTTAAAATCATATGGGGATGTTTTGAGGACTTAAAAATTCGTTTTGACATTTTGAATTTAGTCCTTAGGTTTTTAGTTATATCAAAATTAAAATATTGGTTTCACAATCTCCCCCTTTTTGATATAACAAAACCAAAGTTAGAATTTTTAAGAATTTTGAAAGTTTTGAAAATATTCTAACTCCCCCTTAATTTAGGATAGGTTTTTAAAGTTTAAAAATTGTTTAACTTTGAAATCCAAGTTGTAAAACTTAAAAAACCTTTTAAACATTTAAAACGAATTTTAGTTTGTGGCTCTTAAATTTCTTCTCCCCCTTTTTGTTAGATCAAAAAGAATAAAGAAAGCTCATAGAGAAGACAAAGGATTAGTACCAATAAGCATTAATAAGCAACAATAATATTAATTCATAATATCAAAATATCCAAAACATAAACCAACATTAAGTTCAAAATAAAATTCCAAACAAAAGATCAAAAACATAGGTTCCTAAAACATAAAAAAAACATAAAGATGCAACCTTAAACCTAAAGTGCATAAATAATATGATATGATAGTCCTAGGCCTCGTCATCATCATCGGAAGTCTCATCGTCGCTCTTGACTTGAGAACGGTGAAACTTCGTCCATTGCCCATAGAGAGTAGAGAAGGACAAATCCAAGTTTGAATGGGAAGTCTCAAGAGTTTGGAGGTGATCCTCGACATTTTTCAAGCGATTGTCCATGGCATCAAAACCCGAAGCAATGCGAGTATCCAAAGCATTGAACCGCTCGGTAATGAGAGTCGTAAGGGCTTCATTGTTTCCAACTTGAACTTGCGGTGGAGGAGCAACGGGAGGAAGAGGAGCTTCTCTATCAACTCGTTCCCAAACATTATTCAAATATCGAAACCTAGATTTGCGAAGAGAGGACTCACCAATCTTGCACTTGCGAGGTTCCGGGGATTCGTAGGTACAATCGATACCAAGATCGTGAAAGATGTAGCTCAAGATTGTGCCATAAGTAAAAGACTTCAACTCATTGGTTTCAATAAGCTTAACATTATTGACCATCTCGGCAAAAATAATCTTAGGAACATTAGGGCGCTCACCTCTACGGAAACATTCAAGCCAAAAGTGATCAACTTGACGGATATGAGAGTATTTACCTCCGGAAGGGCGAAGGAACCATGAAACCATCAAGTGAAGAAAACGATCGTGCACATCCAAAGTAAGTGTCGGACCGGTGAAAGTGCCAAAGTGACGTTCATCCTCAAGTCCTTCATCTTTAAGGTTAAAAGTGGACTCCAAGAGAGCAATATCAACAACAAACTTTTTACCCAATATGAAAGATTCAATTCCTACAACCTCGGTTTTGGTTTCATCATGAATAAGACGAGCATTAGAGTAAAAGATGAGTACCATATGTTTGTAGCGAATATCCGGAATGCTCAACAAAGGAAGAAGATTCCATTCACTCAAACGCTCGAGGTAACGGAATAGGAATCGCTCGGAATTGAGGAAATCAAGATCAATGACACGTTCTCGACGAACTTCGAAATCCTTGACATAAGTGAAGTGAGCTCGCATCTCGTTAGTTCGAAGGGATTTCTGAAAAAGCAGAACTAGATTCGGACGAATGCTCGAATCACCGGTTTGAACGGCCTTACGCTTTTTGTTAGCTTGTTCCGACATCTAAAAACATTAAGCAAGCATGTTTTAAAATTAGGTGTATGCATTGATATTTAAAATCAATCCAATAATAAATCCCACTTAGGTTTTGAAACAAAATTAAAACAAACAAAAAAATAAAAGAAAAAAGTAAAAGAAAAATACGATTGAAAAATTTTATATTCGAATAAAAAATTTTGAGATTTTGAATTTTTTTTACAAGATATGGAAAACCCACACATGAAAACATATAATTTATACAAAAATAAATTTTTCTAACCTAAGATTCGAACATAAATTGAAAGAAAAAGGAGAAAAATATCTTAGTTTGGGATTTTGGATGATTTGATGAAAATCCTTGCACAATGTTGATGAAACTTGTTTAGACTTGAGTTTTAGAGTAAAACCCCTCAAGATTTGATGAAAAACAAAGAGTTTTAGAGGGTATTTATAGAGAGGAAGTCGGTTTAGGGTTTTAGGGTTTTTTAAGAGTTTGATATAAAAGAGGATTTTAACTTTAAAAGCCCTAAATAAAGCTATCCGTGATACCGTTTCGGAACGGTCTGGACCCGTTTCGAAACAAGAGCACTAGGGTTTGATCGTTTTGAGACCTTCAGCTGACCGTTTCGATACGGTGTTGACCATATCGAAGCCCTGTTGAAACGTATCGAAACACGTTTCGATACACCCCTTGGCAGTAGCCAAAACGTTTCGAAACACTTTGGAGGCGTTTCGAAACGCCCTTCTCTCAGACATGGATTTAAGGTATCCGTATCGAAACAGGGTCACCCGTTTCGATACACTTGGGCCTGGAAATGCATATGAGGCTCTAAAAGTGCAGAAAAATGATTTTTTCTTAGGCCTAACATGCATAAATGACATGAATGAACAGGCAAAACATATGCAAACATAAACATACTCCCCCTAGCTATAAGCATGGATGAAATTAGGAGTCTAAACACATAAACATGGCATTTCAAAAGATCAAGCAAATTTAAGCACAAAAGGGGTCCTAAGAGGTCAAGATAGGCTAGCTAGACCTAACTCTCTCCTAAGGGACCAAAAACGCTCTTTGTCTAAAGGTTTTGTAAATATGCCCGCTAATTGATTTAAGGTGTCTACATACTCTATAACCACATCTTTCTTAAGGACATGATCTCTAATGAAATGATGCCTTATTTCTATGTGTTTGGTTCTAGAGTGTTGGATGGGATTTTTTGTTAAACATATTGCACTAGTGTTGTCACATTTTAGAGGTATGGTTTCAACTTTAATTCCATAATCTAAGAGTTGTTGTTTCATCCAAAGGACTTGAGCACAACAACTCCCTAAGGATATGTACTCGGTTTCGGTGGTAGATAAGGCTACACTATTTTGTTTGTTAGAGAACCAAGATATGAGCATACTACCTAGGAATTGACAAGTTCTCGAAGTACTTTTCCTATCGATTTTGCAACCCCCATAATCCGCATCCGAATAAGCATGAAGGTTGAAGGTAGAGTCTCTAGGGTACCAAAGACCTAAACAAGGAGTATCTCTAAGGTACCTAAAGATTCTCTTAACGGCTATAAGGTGAGACTCTCTAGGACTAGCTTGAAACCTAGCACACAAGCAAACACTAAACAAGATATCCGGTCTACTTGCGGTAAGGTAAGGCAATGATCCAATCATAGAACGATAAAGTTTAGAGTCAACACACTTACCTCCTTCATCTTTGTCAAGCTTTGTAGATGAGCTCATAGGTGTGGCTTAAGGCTTTGCATTCTCCAAGCCAAACTTCTTGAGCATATCCTTTATGTATTTTGCTTGGTTGATGAAGGTGCCATCCTTCTTTTTCTTGATTTGGAGTCCCAAAAAGAATGAGAGCTCCCCCATCATGCTCATCTCAAATTCACCTTGCATTAACTTAGCAAACTCTTGACAATGACATTCATTAGTAGAACAAAAAATAATATCATCAACATAAATTTGAACTACTAAGATGTCATTTTTATACATTTTTATAAAAAAGTGTAGTGTCCACCTTACCTTTTTCAAATCCTTTTTCAATTAAAAAGTTTGAAAGTCTTTCATACCAAACTCTAGTAGCTTGTTTTAAACCATAAAGAGCTTTGGTAAGTTTGAAAACATGATTTGGAAATTTTGAGTCTTCAAAACCCGGTGGTTGTTCCACATACACTTCTTCATTTATAAAACCATTTAAAAATGCGCTTTTAACATCCATTTGAAAAAGCTTGAAATTATGATAACATGCATATGCAAGCAACATCCTAATGGCTTCCATTCTAGCTACGGGTGCATAGGTTTCATCAAAATCTATTCCCTCTTCTTGAGTGTAACCTTGTGCTACTAGTCTAGCTTTATTTCTTACAATGTTACCACTCTCATCTAGCTTGTTCCTAAAGACCCATTTAGTTCCTATTGTAGATTGATTACTAGGCCTACCAACTAATGTCCAAACGTTACTTCTCTCAAATTGATTTAACTCTTCTTGCATAGCCATAATCCAAAAGTCATCTTTCAATGCTTCTTTAATATTCTTAGGCTCTATGCATGAGATAAATGCAACATGATTCATTAATCTAAGAGAAGATCGAGTGGTTACCCCCTTGGATGGATCACCCAAGATTTCACCATCTTTGACATAGTTCAACTCCCTTGGGTAGCTAACTTCCTTTTCCTCAAGAGCCAAGTCCTTCAAGGCTTCAAGAGGTGGATCTTGTGTGTCCTCTTCTTTTGTTGGAATCTCATCCTCCTTTGAAGTTTGTCCTCCATCAAAGGCATTTATGATTCCTACATCATCATCATCACAAGAATCCTTCCTAGGAAGAAGGTTATCATCAAATACAACATGAATAGATTCTTCTACTACTAAAGTTCTTTTGTTAAATACTCGATAGGCTTTAGAGGTTAAAGAGTAACCTATGAAAATAGCTTCATCACTTTTTGCATCAAATTTACCTAAGTTATCTTTTCCATTATTTAAAACAAAACACTTGCAACCAAAAGGATGAAAATAGCTAATGTTAGGCTTTTTAGATTTTAAAATCTCATAAGGTGTTTTCTTTAAAATTGGCCTAATCATTACTCGATTTACAATATAGCAAGCGGTGTTTGTGGCTTCCACCCAAAAATATTTAGGTAAATTGTTTTCACAAAGCATAGTTCTAGCCATTTCTTGCAAAGTTCTATTTTTCCTCTCAACTACCCCATTTTGTTGAGGAGTTCGAGGAGCCGAAAAATTATGGCTAATACCATTTTCATTTAAAAAATCTTCAAACCCTAAATTTTGAAACTCGGTTCCATGATCACTTCTAATATGTGAAATTTTAAGTTCAAGATCATTTTGGGTTAGTTTTGAAAATGTGATGAATTTTTCCAAAGCCTCATCTTTAGTACTTAAAAATAGAACCCAAGTAAATCTAGAAAAATCATCAACAAGTACAAAAGCATAAGACTTACTACCCAAGCTCATAGTCCTAATTGGCCCAAATAAATCCATATGGATAAGTTGTAAACATCTACTAGTAGAAACATCATTAATGGATTTAAAGGAAGACCTATGTTGTTTACCCTTTGAGCATGCATCACAAATTTTATCATTTAAAAATTTTATCGTGGGTAAACCTCTAACTAGATTAAGGGAGACTAGTTTTTCTAAAACACTTATGCTAGCATGTCCAAGTTTCCTATGCCACAACCATGCATCATTTTCATTTTGTGCAACTAAGCATGCATGAGATGTATGAATGTCATCTAGATGCACCATGTATATGTTCCCTATGCGATGACCTATGAGCATAATATTATTAGATTTAATGTCTACAATTTTGCATCCTTTTTTATCAAATAAAACATTAAATCCTTTATCACACAATTGACTTATGCTCAATAAATTGTGTTTAAGACCATCGACATACAAGACATTTTCAATAAGAATAGTAGAGTGATTACCTATGGAGCCAATACCTTTAATGTGGCCTTTGGAGTTGTCACAAAATGTTACTACTCCTCCACTTTTGGCTTTAGATCCATGAATCTACTCTTGTCTCCGGTCATATGCCTTGAGCATCCACTATCAAGGTACCATGAGTTTTGACTTTGTGCTTTGGCCTTGTATCAATGCTCCCCCTACAAACAAAGATATTAAGCTTTTGTTTTTGGTACCCAAATCATTTTGGGTCCATGAGTGTTAGCTCCCAAAACCTTGGTTCCCTTAGGAATCCAAGATGACATAGCAATAATATTATTAGATTTTACAAGTTCCTTAGGAACCCATACACTTCTAATTCTTTTAGCTCTACTATGTCTAGAATAGCTACCTTGTTTGTAGTAGTTAGTCTTTTTCTTAGGTTGGTGTGTTCTTGAGGATTCACCTATTTCATGCTTGACACTACCAACATTTTTCAAAGACTTTTTGAGCTCATTTAGCTCAACCAACACCTTTTGGTGTTCACTATTACATTGAGACAAAAGATTATTAAGATCAACATTTTCATCTTGAAATAATTTTAGTTCATCTTTTAACCCTAATATCTTTTTCTCAAATTTTGAATTAGCTTGAGTGAGTGAGTCATTTTTCTCATTTAGTTCCAAAATAATCTTTTTTTTCCTAATGACCGACTCTTTATATTTCTCAACTAATTCATCATAGACCTCTTGTAACTCATCATATACATCATTCAATTCTTCATATGTAAAATCTAAAGTAGATGAGTTAGAGGTTACCATGGAGGAATCTTCCTCAAGTGCCATGAGGCAAAGGTTAGCCACTTCTTGTTCGTCATCCTCCGATGACTCCTCATCACTCCAAGTAGCAAGCTTGGCTTTGAGCTTCTTCTTCTTCTCAAAGCCCTTCTTCTTGAGATGAGGGCACTCCGAACGTATGTGGCCGGGTTGTTTGCACTCAAAGCAAATGATAGGATCCCTTCCTTCTTCTTTGTTCTTGCTTTTGAAGTCCATCTTTCTTTGGATTTTTCTTCCCCGGTTGGACCTCATAAAACGTGAGAATCGTTTGACTATCATAGCCAATTCTTCTAGTTCATCCTTCTCACTCGAAGAGCTCTCTTCATGTAATGAAGCTTTGAGAGCTATTCCCATCTTCTTCTTCTTCTCAACCTCAAGCTTCTCTACCCTTTTCTCTTCTTTCTTCTTCTCTTCTTCCCTTCCTTGCTTCATGATCTCATGAGTAAAGAGAGAACCCACAAGCTCATCAAGCTTTAAAGTTTTCAAATTCTTAGCTTCAATGATAGCGGTTCTCTTCCCATCCCAAGATTCGGGAAGTGAATAGAGTAGCTTCCGGACAAGCTTGTCTTCCTGTATGATTTCTCCAAAACCCTTGAGCCCATTGACAATAGTGGAGAAACGATCAAACATCTTGGATACCGTCTCATCGGGCTCCATCTTGAAATTCTCATAACTAAGATTGAGAATTCCAATCTTAGTTTCTTTAACATCGTTGTTGCCCTCGTAGGTAGTCTCAAGCGTGTCCCATACTTCTTTGGCACTCTCGATGGATGAGACCTTAGAATAGATGTCCGGACCGAAAGAACAAAAGAGCATGTGGAGAGCTTTATCATTGACTTGAATCTTTTTCCTTTCTTCTTCACTCATCTCCATCTTTTTCTTCAAGACCATCTTGCCTTCACCATCTTGCTTCAATGGAATATAAGGGCCATCTTCAATGACATCCCACACTAGGTAGTCATTTGACTTGATGAAGAGACGCATTCTATTCTTCCAAAAAGAATAGTTATCACCATTAAAGAAGGGAGGCTTTGTAGTGGATTGAGACTCATACATGCCCGATCCGGAAGTTGAAGCCATCTCTTGATATATGATGATCACACTCTTCCAAGGAACTCCTCTTGTGGTTGTTAATCCTCAAAGAGGTTGGCTCTGATACCAATTGTTGAGTGGATCGAAAGATCGATATAAACCAAGAGGGGGTGAATTGGATTTTTAAAGATTGTGTGGTGGAAATTGAAAATTAAAAAGATTGACAAGGGATTTTAGAGTGGTTCAAGTTCCAAATGAACTCTACATCCACTACCTTAGCTTCACTAAGGATTTGCAATAATTCCACTAATTTCTCTTCCTCTTTTCTAGGCTAAGGAGGCAACCCTTACAATTTCGGTTAAATTTTCTACCCAAAATTTAACCCAATCCTCACAACAAGGTAACAAAGAGTTTGATGGCTAATAGAGTATCTCTCAATACAAATTGTAGCCCAATTACAAGCACTCAACCCAATTGAACAAGATAAGAATGAAAATTACAATTGGGGTTTCTAGACAATATGGGATTTTTGCACAATTGCTTGGATTTGATGTTTGGATGTTTGCTTTTTGAATCAAAATGAAGAACAATTTCGAAACGATTGGCCTCGTTTCGAAACAGTTTTGCTACTATCAAGGGTCGTTTCGAAACTGGTTGAGCCCGTTTCGAAACACCCTATTGATCTTTAAATATTCAGTTAAAAAATGTTGCAACCGTTATAGTTTTCAAATCAAAAATTGAAGAATAGTTTCGAAACGCATGAAGCCGTTTCGAAACGGGTTCAAGTGTTATAAAGCCGTTTAGATACGCGTTTCGGAATAGAGGTTGGCAGTAATGAAAACGTTTCGAAACGCCTTAGGTCGTTTCGAAACAGGGACTTGAAAATCACTGTTTCGGCTTTAAACACTTAGAAAAATATTTGAAAACTTTGTTTTTAACTTTGGCATAATCTTAAAATCATATGGGGATGTTTTGAGGACTTAAAAATTCGTTTTGACATTTTCAATTTAGTCCTTAGGTTTTTAGTTATATCAAAATTAAAATATTGGTTTCACAGTTTGGTTAAACCGATTCGGGTTAAATTAGTTGGGAGAAAACATTTTTAATGAGCACTAAAAGGATTTTAATGAACAAGGGCAAAAAGAAAATTTTAGAACTTTTTTAAAAAAGGGTTTTTATTCAAAATACCATCATCTTCTTCACCAACACTTTTCACGTTACTTTTGCTAAAAACACCATTGGTACTATTCCATTGGAGCAAGCACCTCACCCACACAAGTTTTCAAGGTAATTTCTCTTTTGTTTTGATTTTTCCTTCCTTAAGCTTATTGTTGGTGGAATTTTCCTTAAAACACATTGTTTGAATTTGTCCCGAAATGCTTTGAGTTTGAAAAAGAGGAAAATTAAGGGATTTTCGTTTGGGTAGTTTGATACTATGTTTAAGGGTGTTTTTAATCTTGTTTTTGGTGTTATAAAAATGTTGAGATAGAGGCTAAGTGTAGGGAAACCCGAAACTAGTAAAAATGATGGGTTTTTTGAGTTAAAAATGTGGGGTTTGGGGTTGTTCTTGTGAGGAACCTTGGGTTGATGGTTTCTAGACCTTGGGTAAGTATTTTGGATGTTGAAAGATGTAGTTTTGATGGTAAATTTGTTGGGTTTTGGCTGCTAGTTGGTTTGGGTCGTTTTGATAGTGTTTGCGGTGTGAATCGACTTGGTTTTTATGATAAATGATGAGTTTCTGTGTTGTTGCAAGTTTGGGGGCTTGATTTAGGTATAATGCATCATTTTTGATTTGGCTAGAAACAGGGGAAACAAGTTTGGGTTCTTTGGAGGGGAGACCGGGTAGTTCGGAGGCTTGAATCGGTGTTTAGGCTATCGTTTGGGTTCTACCGGTGAGTGGAAATATTTTTGAGAGTTTAGGTTGAGCTTGAAAAGCCAACCTAAGCTCGAGAGTAAGTGTTAAATGTTTACGTTTTACTTTTCCGGAATTTTATTTTTAAATCTTGTTAAGCATTGTTGATATAAGATGAGATGAATGTGTGTAATTGACTAATGAGTGTGATATTGTTATGATGGCTTTTATGATATTGAGTATCAGTAAATATGAGGGGTCTTACCGGGTATAATTGGTTCACTATAGGATTAGAGTGCACTTGTATAACTCGTGTGTGGCCTTAGTGATGTAAGATGCCATTAGGGAGGAGTACAGTGATGTAAGATGCCACCGGAAGCTTTATTGTTAGACCTCGGTGATGTAAGATGCCATCGTGAGCCTTATTGTTCTTATAGATTCGGTGATGTAAGATGCCATCGAGTCCAATCCGCGTATCCGAGTAATGTAACCATAGTTGCCAATGTACTCCTCGTGTTGAAAGCTTTAATGTTATCATGTTTGAATGATGAGGATTATGCCTTGTCGTTATGGATTGTTGCTTGATGTAAGATGTCAAGCATATGTATGGTTGATGTTAGTCCTATTGTTGGAAATCATGATTGTGATTTTGTTTTCAAATCTTAAATGGTTTTGTTAAAACTGCATTGTTGTTGTTGTGATTTTGAGCAGCACTCACTAAGCTTTTATGCTTACGCGCTCCTTTCCAACAATGCAGCCTGTTAGTGATCCGGGAAGCAAAGGAAGGCGAGGGAAAGGCTCTGGTGACCGTAGCTTAAGCTCAAGTATGTATTTTAAGTTGTAATAATGATTTAGCAATGGGAATATTTGTTTTTGTTGTTAGGGAGGTGGTTGTAAACTCCCATGTGTTTGACCATGTTGCTACATGTTTTAAATGTTGAAATCATGCTATGTTGAGACTTGTTTTGGCTTTTAGTTAAATGCCTTATGTTTTGGACTTGGGTGTTTGCGTTAAAAGTGTCTTTTTTGAGCTTTCATGTTTGAGATTCATGTTTGAGTGTGTGCATGTTTGAATCCTGCTTTTAGGGTGTTTTGCCTCTAGAATGTTTGTTTAACATGTTGCCATGTGGTTTGTGATATTTCGGGGTAAGTTTGGGAATGTTTGGGGATGCCAAAATGCATTTTCAGGCAAATCTGTGCTCAAGCGTTTCAGAACATCTTGTATGGTTTTGGAACGGCCAGGCTTTTGGGGCACTCGTAATGGAACGGGAGTGGTGTCGTTTCGGCACGTTTTGCCTCTGGAGACTCCCGTTTCGAAACTAAGAGGAGTCGTTTTAGAACAGTCTAATTTTACTTTTTGAAGAGAGCCCGCGTTTCTAAACGGGCAACCCCTGTTTCGAAACACAAGTAGTTAAAGTAGTTAAAAGGTATCTTTGAAGGTTTCTAAATGTTACGTTTTGGTCCTTAATGCTTGTATGCTTCCTAAGTGAGTTTATATGTCTCGTTGGTGTTGGTTTTGCCTCGTGTGCTTGAAACTTGACTAATAAACTATTTGGTAAGATTTAAATTACTTTATTGCCCCTGTTTGGTGTGGTTTTTGTAAAATGGTCCTTCATGACTATTTGGCTCCAATTGGACATCTGATTGATGTGCGATTGAGACGCCGTTCTTCCGATGTAACAATTAACACCATAGGACCGTTAAATTGCATTTAGACAAGATAAATCTCAATCTAGGGTTGTTAATCGGAGGGAAATTCTCTGATTTTTCTCCGGTTATCCCGTGTGACTCTTCCGATTCGGTCCTGCAACTAGATCGGATCGAGAAGGTTACAGGTTACCTCTTAGACCAATCCTCGTTGATTCGAGTAAAATTTTTAAATACGCGTAAAAAAACTTGTCATGAATCATGATTATATACTTATTTAGGGATGAACCTACGTCTACAACGAGAAAGGCATTTCTGTGATGCCTCCACTCTTGGCTCGAGTAAATTGTTAGATTTTTCTTTTTGTATATTACTAATTAATATTTTTTTAAAAAAAAAGCTTGGTTAAATCAGTTTTGATTTTGAGTTTTTATAAGAGATTGATTAAAACATGCTAACATATTAAATTTATATATTGTCTAAAATTTTATGCCTAAACTTAAAGAAAAATAAATTTTACGAACCCAAAACCCATTTTTTAGAGCTCAAACGCAAATAAATATAATATGAAAACCCAAATCCAAAATATAATTAATGTTATTTTTAAAAAATATCTGACTTCAAAATTACTTTTCTGTTAATATTTCTAATATAATATTTATAAATAAAAAATGACATTTATTTTTTATTTTTGTTAATAAATTTAAAATGTCATTTATTTATTATTGTTTATAAATATTATTATAAAATAATATCAATTATTAATACATGTTCAATTACAAATTCAGACATTTTTCAGTTTTGGATTGGATCTAGCTCGTGCACCGGCCCAAAGAAGATTAAAAATTTAAAAACAATTGCACCAGCCGGGAATCGAACCCGGGTCTGTACCGTGGCAGGGTACTATTCTACCACTAGACCACTGGTGCTTGTTGATTAATTTCAATATTGAATACTTTCAAATCTTTTACAAATCTCTTTAACATGTAAAGAAACTTGTATCCACACCTGTTGTAGTTATGCACAAAGTTCCCATGAATGGCTATTGACAAAGATCAATGGAACACTGCTCACATACAGAATGCAGGTTTGCAAAGCAATGTTATCAAATTCGAAATCGCTACTCGATTATGTTACTGTCCTTTTCGGATGACATCTGAGTTGCTCATCCACGTCGAAGAAGAAATGTTCCTCTTCATTGAATGTAGGATGCCCTCTACTGCTTAAGCTCTCCCACATTGTTGTTGCAGTTTTCATTCTCTGTAGTATATTCAATGTCCGGTCAATTAAACCAGGCTTTTCTTCTTCGATTCACCATCGTCTGCATACTATCTCAAGAAGCAACACCCTGAAACAGAACACGTGTGTTTGAGTGGAGGCACGTCCGGTTTTAATCAATTCCGGCAACATGTATCCTACGGTGCCAACCACTCGTGTAGGATTCGCCTTGATGATGAGTACTACTAATCCCAAATTGCCTAACCTTCTCAAGTGCGTGCTTTAATGTCCCTATGCAAGACCTTAGCTTCCCAATCCTCATGCAAACACGGAGAAAAAGGAGAAAAATCAAGAGAGAGGTGAATATAGTTACACGACCACAACCGACAATAGTCAAACAGTGGTACAAAACGTTGTGTATGGATAATTTAAACGAGTAAAATTCAAAATTTTATTTATCGAATCAATTTTTTTATAATTAGACGATCAAATAAATAAGACACAATAAAATAGTAGAGAGTAGAATGGAGAGGGGATGGGGAGAATTCTTTAACCAATTGGCCTAACAGCCTATACAAATTTAGTTTAAAAGTTGCAAATTTTCTCGAAGAATAATAGTCTCACAAGTCCGTGATAAGTGATATAAAACTCAACTCTTTGAATGTTCGATTTCACGTCAAGCCAACTCATTATGAAGATGCTACAAGGATGAACGAAAAAATATGTCACACCAAGAAACAGATTCAAAATTGTAATTCTTGTAATTGATTCTATTATTGATGCTACAAAAGGAGATTAATGAATACTCCTTTTGCTCGTATACTAAAAGAACTACATTTTTTTATTGCATGGTAAATCCTGTAATCTAATTATCTCTTGGTTTAAGATTACCCGATTTTCCGGCTTCGCCACCAAGATTGAAAAAAAAAAGTACAGAACATCTATCCAGCTCTGCGAGCACTGACAAACAATGAATTTTCTGTCACTTCCTTTCCTTGAGCTTGTAGTTTCCCAAGTTTTGTCTTGTCAAGTCTTGCTCTTCGAGTGAATTCTTGGATATTACGGTTATGCTGTTTAAGCAACTGGTCGACATTCTCGGATGGAGCAAGTAATGGACCAGAGACGTAGATTTTGTTTCCATTTCTCCTTGGACCACGACCATGCTGGAGAATATCATTCATAAGAATACACAGATTTCAGAATACATGATATGTTACAGAAAAGCTAGGTTTAGAATTGCAGCATGTAAAGGCATAGATGCTAAAAGGGAAAAATATCACGTGGACCACAGAAAATTGAAGCCTAATCCGAGCATATCGATTTTGATCAATTTGTAACTTCAACAGCTCATTAAAATAGAGAATAATGTCGAGAAACTAACCATTGGTTCCTTAATGCAGGGTCTTCCACCTCCTGTCTGTGGGGATTCTGCGGTCTTTGGTATATGGCGTCTGACATCGTGTTTTCCTGCAGGCTCCAATTCGTTGAATGATCTGCGAGACCTGCCTGCTTGGTTCACTGCTTCAGGAGCCAATCTTCTAGTCGCTACTAAACCAGAGAACTTCGATAAGTTAGTTCTGGACGACAGCCTAGTAAGCTCATCAGATTCCTTCCCAGACTTCCCAAATGTAGCGCCATAGACCAATGGACCTGAATGTGAAACTTTCTTCCTGTTGTTCTCCGAGAAAACTATACTATTTTCTTTTGCAGCAGGTGTTTGTTTATGGAGATCAATCAAGAAACCAGAAAATCCATCTGCGTTACGAGAGTACGACATCTGACTCCTGCTCTTCAGATTATGATGTGGTTGTCTTCTCTGTAATTCGAGGGGGGGAACTGAAAGTGGTTAGCTATAGAAAAGCAAGAGGCAAAGGCAATCAATGAAGAAAAAAATGTCATCTAGTCCCATGCGACTGGCATTTGAATGAACAGACAACAAATCTTCTGAAGGAAAAGAAAAAAAAACCTGCGACGATGTGGTTAGCTCAGCATTAGAATTGGATGATGGCGTAGAAACTCGTTCCTTCTGCACCCTCCTTTCCATGTCAACCCTTGACCTGCTCCCGACTGCTCTTTGCCTAAGGCAATGTAAGAAGCGACTTCTTAAAATTATGAAAATAAGAAAAATGTGTTATTACAAGTCCAGAAATGAAAGATGGAAACATTTAAATAGAAAGTAAAGCTGGTTTTTGAATTTGATAATAATCAATTTTAACATATACCTCCTAGCTTCTTCGTCCCGCAACTTAGCATCAATCTCCTTGCTAGGAGGATATTTGGGTAAACTTGAAGGATCACATGCAAAAGGTTGTGTTGTAAAAAACTGAGAAAAGGCCAGGGGAAAAAAGTCGGTGAAAACCGAAAACAGATTATAAGGTTTTACGAATCCCAGGTGAACAGTACTAACATAGGTTAATCGTTAGAAATTCAATGGTGATGATTGACATATTGTGCATACCTCACTCTTAAGAGCAAACGCTGCAGTTCTTCGACGAACAGGATCGATCGAAAGCAAGGTGTCCATGAGACTTACAGCCGTAGAAGGAAAGTCTTTAAATGTTTCAGCAACACATCGTCTATATGGGTGAAGAGGCTTGAACACTGTTGAATGAGGTAATTTTGCTCTTCTCCAGTATTCCTCAGATGGTGAGCCACACAGCTTAAAAATCTTGTGTAGTTGCTCAACCTACAAATTAAAAGAAAAGATCTACTATAAAAAAGGCCAACCACCAAGTAAAAAAGAATTTATAGGAATGTGTAAATCAGCCAGCGTAAGAGATAATTTCACCAATAGAGAAATTTGGATTTACAAATGCATCTTGATGGAAGAATGGTATGCAAGCACACCAGAAAAACATGGCTTGGTCCAAAAAACTATAAAAAAGGATGCACCAAAATTACTTGAACATCAATATTAGCATGCAATGCCACAATTCAGTATTTGAATAGACTCCTTTTATCGTCATAATAACGAGTTACGGCAAGGAATTTGAGGTCATACTTTTTCCTCCAAAATTTCTAACAATAATAATGATTGTATTAGTTGCAAATATTAAAAAAAAGGCTCTGAACCCGGTACCTCTGTTTTCCCAGGCAAAATAGGTTGGCCAGAATATAGTTCTCCAAGTATGCAACCAGCGCTCCATAAATCTATTGCAACACCATAATCGGAAGCTCCTAACAAAAGTTCTGGTGGTCGATACCAAAGAGTCACTACACGGCTTGTCATTGCAACACTGTCATGAGGATCAAAATGGCATGCTAAACCGAAATCTGCAATCTTTAAGATTCCGTTACTGTCAATGAGAAGATTTGAACCCTTTATGTCACGGTGGAGGACACCATGGCTGTGACAATGATCAAGTCCACTTAGAAGTTGCTGCATATAGCATTTAATCTGACCAAAAATGGGAAAACATAGTATGAACAAACAAATTAAAGATATATGTGACTGATGTGCCCGTGTTGCATCTAGATACTGCGTTATTAAGAGACAGTGTTCAACAACAGCAAGAAATAACTAAAAAAAAAAACAAGTTTAAGGTTACCTGAGGCTCGGAAAACTTGATTCCAGGAAGCGATGCAAGTCCCACGAGATCATGTTCCATATACTCGAACACAAGGTATAAGCTGCATGACATTGAGGATGTGATCAAGCCTTCCAATTTAATAACATTCGGATGATCAAGTCTTCGTAAGAGATTAATTTCCCTTGCCATAAACTTCACACTCTCAGGGTCATGATTATCGAACCGCACTTTTTTCAGCGCCACGAGTTTATTATGAATCACATCACGAGCCTTGTACACGCTACTATAAGTTCCTTGGCCAATCTGCAAGAATGAAGTACTATCATACAAAAACCAAAGTAAAATGCGAATTATCAACATGGAAAATGCCAAATCCTATGGACCCTACAACAGAATACAAGATATATGATGAACATTGATCAAGCTTCAAAGAATAAAAGTAAATGAGGATCAAGCTAAGTAATTGAACCTACTTTATCCAACTTCTCAAAGGTGTTGGCCCGTCGGGGAATCCATCCTTTGATAGCTTCACTTGCCACGGCGACAAGCCAAGACGGCCAACCTGCTGCAACCTGCTCTCCTTTTATGCCATTCAACACCCTTCCTGAACCAGGATGATGGTGATGGTGATGAGCAGCAATCGTTGTAACCTCGAAGTTTTCGAGTTTATCAATTGTCTCAATCACTTCAAACTTATCAACAATCCTCTCCTTCTCAGCCTGATCATTGTAATAATGATTGGAACCACTCGTTTTCTTATCAATCAGCAACACTTTCACATCACCGCCATCGTATTTACTCTTCGAGCCAACGGTCTCCTCTCTTCTCGATGAATTGGCTCGAGGAACAAGCTTTTGCAATGACCCTTTTGGCCGCAGCCTCTCTTTGTGGCTACCACGACTGTCTCCGACAGCCGCGGACTTGGAATTCATGCAACCCATGTTTGTAATAAATGTACACAAAATTACAATCAATAACAACAAATAATTTACTTCAACAACCCTTAATTCAACATCTAAAAACCAATTCAAACAAATAAAGGAAACCTTCTAACTCTATCATCTCTTATTAATCTTGCTAAAGAAATTAAAAAAAAATCACAATATTCAATCCATCAAATACCCCAAAGTTGAAGAATTTGGAGTACACGAGTCCATAACAATCAAAGCTTTATCTTGAATCCTTTTGAAGAATTCAAAGTCATCCCAAAAGACCCTGTTTTTTTTTTTTCAAGTTAGAGTAGGGTACAAGTCACGTCAATTCTGGGCATTAAAAACGGAGAGGAAAGAAACAATCTAAAACCCAGAAAAGTTAGGGAAAATAACTGAATATCTGGGAACAATTCGAAAAGGAAAAATTGTGGGCGGACTTGGATTATTTTGATAAACGCGTTGCCATAAACGTGTTAAGAAAGTAGATTTTAGATTCTAGAAAGGAAAATAACAAGGAAAGCAGATATTTCTATTGCTTTTTTTTTTTAAAGGATAACTTTCATTCATTCTCAAGGAAGGGTTACATAAGAAAGAGAACAAGATGGGGTGGACCCAAGGTCCCAAACCTTAAGTCCCCGATTTTTCTTAGCAAGCTTGGCAAGCCCTAGATACAAAGGTAAAGGTACAAGAGTTAAGGAAACATAGGTCATTCTTATGTCCTCCTCCATAGCAGTTGTGGTCCAGTCAGACAGAGTTCCCTTATTGATCTTATCAATCACCGCTTTACAATCAGTTTCCAAAATGATATTATCGAAGCCACAATTGATAGCCATAGAGATGCCAAGCCTTATGGCCAACGTTTCAGCAGTTACGGCGCAGGAAGCAACAAAGGAGTTGGAGAGTCCATGAAGAAAGGATCCGGAACTGTTTCGAGCAATAGCCGCAGCTGACACAACCCCAGTGAGATGGTCAAACGCGGCATCGCAATTTATCTTGATTGAACCCAACGGTGGTGGTGTCCAACATTTTGGTTCCTGATCAAGATGAGTGGCCCTTGGTTGGCAAGGTGATGGTATGTTGTGGAATTCAGTGTAGGCTCGTTCCGCTCTCAACCATACATCCCAAGGTTGATCCCTTAGATTCTCGTGGACCAGCGCGTTCCTAGACTTCCAAAGAGACCATAGAAGGAAAGCTATCAGGGCGCAGCCATCTTCGAACATTCCCATCTGCCGCAGACCATTGATTTTACACCACCATCTCGGAAATCCAGGAAAGCCAACAATAGAAGGAGAATAGCTGAAGCCTGAAGCCTTCCACACTCCCTGTGCAAAGGGGCAGAAGAATAGAAGGTGTTCGACCGATTCTCCATGTTCTCCGCACCGTGGACAACAGTCAGAGTCTTTGAAATTTCCATGGAAACGTGCTGCTAGATTACCTTTTGTTGGGACAATGTTATGGCATAATTTCCATAGAAAGGATCGAATCTTTGCAGGGACTCCTAGACTCCAGATGGAATTCCAGAATTTCTTGTTGTCGCCTAGATCCTCACTTGGAGAAGGATTGTCATGATTCTTGGAGGAAGCCTCAATAAACCTGTATCCCGACCGGGCTGTATAATCACCATTTCTCGTCCCAGGCCAGATGAATGAGTCATGGATCTGGGGTCCACCAATCGGTATGGAGAGAACTGCCTTAGCTTCGTTCGGGCTAAACAGATTATGAATCTTTGACTTGTTCCATGACCAACCATCCGGGTTCATGAGACTGCTTACAGTTGGAGAAGTGTTGTTTTGCGGGGAAGGAGTAGAAATTCTGAAAGTAGGTAAATCTGGGATCCAGTTATCCTTCCAAGTAGCAATGTACCTACCATTTTCAACTCTCCATAAAGCTCCTTCCTTCAAGGTCTTCACTCCTTCTCTTATCCCTACCCAAGCCCAAGAGGGGTTTGTGCCCTTTGGGGCATCCAAAATGTTCCTGCTTGGGAAGTAGATTCCCCTAAGAGTCTGAGCAAGAAGGGACTCCGGATTCTTAATCACTTTCCAGGCAACCTTTGTAATGAGGGTTCTATTGAAGATTCTTAGATTCCTGAACCCCATTCCGCCTTGATCCTTCGGTTTGCAAAGATCTTTCCAGCACATCCAATGAATGTTTTTGTCCTTTTCTGAGCAGTTATTCCACCAGAATTTAGCGACCATTGAGCTCAGTTCGTCACAGAAGGTAACACTGCATAATGTAGGAAGGAATAGCCTGTGTTACAGCTTTGATGAGAACTTCTTTGCCCGCTAGATTTAGGAGTTTCGCTTTCCAACCTTTCAATTTGTTTTGCACACGCTCTCTTATGAATCCCAATGCTTCTTTCTTGCTTCTTCCCCAAATAGACGGTAGTCCCAAGTATCTAGCATCTTCCTCCATAGGTTTGAAGCCCAGTATGTTATCCAGCTGAGCTTTAAGACTACTGCTTATATTGGGAGAGAAAAACACAGATGATTTCTGAACATTTACAGATTGTCCTATGGAAGATTGAAAGAGCTGAAGAATCCGTAAGACAGCCTCGCAGCTTTCTTTATTTGCCTGTGAGAATAAAAGACAATCATCGGCGAAGAGCAAATGACTTAGCACTGGGCATCTTCTCTTGATTCTTAGACCCGAAAATTGATTCTTTTCTGTTTCTTTTTCAATGATCCAAGTCAGGATACTGGAAATGAAGATGAAGAGAAAGGGTGATAATGGATCTCCCTGTCTAAGTCCCCTACCAGCTGGAATTTCCCCGAAACGTTCCCCATTAGCAACCAAGGAGAAGGAGACCGTTGTGACGCATTTCATGACTCTATTTATCCACCATTCATCAAAACCCATCCTGCTCATAACAAAGCGAAGCAAGTCCCAATCAACCTTATCATAAGCTTTCTCAAGATCGATCTTCAGAGCCATAATACTCCTACTACCTTTCCTTGCTCGTTTTATGGCATGAAAAGCCTCATTAGCAAGTATTATGTTGTCGTGGATTGATCGACCATGCACAAAGGCTGATTGAGATGGGGGGATAATATCCGAGAGTATGACTTTCAGCCTTGTTGAGAGAATCTTTGTGATGACTTTAAGGGAAAAATTGCAGAGGCTTATTGGTCTAAAATGTGAGACTTCTGTAGGATTCGAAGTCTTGGGGATGAGAACAATGTTTGTTTTGTTAAGCCCTGTTCCCAAATCTCCTACCCTGAAGAAAGCGAGAACCATCTCAATCAGATCATCCTTCACCGTTTCCCAGAAGGATTGGTAGAAGCAACCGGGGAAACCATCAGGTCCTGGGGCTTTTGTTGCTCCCATAGTGAAAACTGCTTTTCTAACCTCTTCAGCTGTGATCTCCTTTATGAGCTCTTGATTCATTTCCTTTGTTATCAATTTCGGGATATAATCCCGAAGGCTATGAAAGTCAACAGATTGGTCTTTTGTGAAAACCTTTTGGAAATGATGTTGTAGATGAAGAGCTATATGTTCCGGATCCTCCATCCATGACCCATCTTCGCCTTTCTACTTAACAATTGCATTTGTTCTGCGGCGCTGGATGGTTGTAGCATGGAAGAATTTGGTGTTCTTATCTCCCCATTTCAACCAGCTGACTCTGGAGCGCTTATGCCAATATCTCTCCTCACCTTCCCATTCAGCATCCAGATCCTTCTTCAGAATTTTGTACTGTTCAAGTTCAGCTTCTGAGAGTCTTCTCCCCTGCATTTCCTTGATTGAGGCTGCGAGTCTCTGTTTCTTCTCATTCCTCTTTTTCGCATTATTTTTACTCCACTTGATAAGAACAGATCTTGTGTTGCGGATCTTCCTACCGAACCTAGAGGTGACATTCTCCCCAGGCGAAATACCCCATCCTTCTGTCACAGTTTGGGAACACTTCTCTTCAAGGAGCCATTTCGACTCGAATTTAAAGTCTTTCTTATATTTTCTGGTGAGTCCTTTGGTAAGGAGAATAAGGGGGCATGGTCTGAGGCAATGGCTATCTCCATTATTCCCAGAGCTTTAGGAAAGCTGAGACTCCATTCAGCAGAGCACATAATTCGGTCTAATTTCTCAAGAATGAAGTTCTCCCCGCCTCTCTGATTGAACCAAGTGTAGATGCCGCCTTTAATGGGCAGCTCAATTAGACCCATGGAGTTCACTAGCTCGTTAACACACCTCGCCTCCTCTGGATTCACTGGTTTACCACCCGCTTTCTCTTCTTGTCTCAGTACCACATTGGAATCCCCTATGATAAGCCATTTGCATGTACTGGAGTCTCTGAGATTGGCAAAATTCTCCCAGAAAGATTGCTTTTCGTCTCTGTAAGGAGGTCCATAAATGAAGGTTCCAAACCAATTGTTTCTGCTTTGGAAAACCACCTTCGTATCAATGAAATTCGAGGTATGCTCAAGAAAAGAAATGGATACATCATCATTCCACCATAGGGCTAATCCACCCACTGTGCCCCTTGGTTCAACATAGAAGGACGGACAAAATTTCATCTTCATTCTTATCTTTTCCAGGTACCGTATTTTTTGTTTTGTTTCACTGAGAAACACAATATCCGGTTTGTGCTTAGCAACCGAATTACGGAGGGCTCTAACTGTACCCTGGTTCCCCAAGCCTCGCACATTCCATGCAAGAGTTGTCATTTATCCGGCGAAGAGTAATTAGACCCGATTCAGACTGTAAATGGTGACGAGTGAGTCCCGAAGATTATCCCTGTAAACTTCTCACAGCGGCAGCCTCGATGAAGAAAAGAGGAGAACAGAGCACCCCAGCAATTTCTTTTTCTATATGTTTCGAAGAACCAGCCGCAAAGAGGCGAAACTCACAGAAAAACCGACTATCCCTCAGTTTGCGGGTATCAGTCGAGAAGCTAATAGACCTTACGAACATGATCCACTTGGCAAGAAAGAAGCTTCAGAACCAAGAAGCTCGATTGTCCACTCAAAAACAAAACCAGAGGGAAAACAGAGGCACCAGCAAAAGCAAAGCAAGAAATAGCATAATCACATACATAAATCGACCAGAATTCAGTTCAGAAAGCAGTAAAGAAGGGATTGAGTCACCAGAGATTGGGGCATTTCGGCGAGGGGAGGGGGGAAAAGCAACCAGAAGCGGGAGTTCGCCTGAGAGGGGGAGGAGCGAAGAAAGTTACCGGAGTCGTTTCCCGGAAGAGGGGCAAACGAAACAACCCGAGCGTTCCAACGCCGTCGCTGAGGAGACGATAGCACCGACCTCGCACCAATCTCCGTCTTCCCAAACCAACCACAAAGATGCCCCTGGGAAACCACTAATCTGAGGGGAAAGAGAGCTTGGCTACGTCGTCGTCGAAGAACCAGAACGCCGACGAGCCCAAAAAGCTCCCGACGTCTCTCCGATCAACTGCCGAGCGGCTTCGCTAAACACCCTAGATCAAGCCTAGGTTTATCTTCGGGAGGGGAATTTTGGTATTGGCGCGTGAGGCGCGTTCACTTCTTAGTTACTGACAGATATTTCTATTGCTTCTTTTTGCAGAAACGGAGAAATTATATCATGCGACTTTGGTCCTTTCATTTATGGTCTAACTAGGGGCGGACATTGTCGGGTACCGGTAGCCAAAAAATCGGGTACCCAGTTTATCTGGGTACCTCATTAAGCGGCCCCTATTCCGGTCCATTATATCCGGGTAACCGAGATTCGGGTACCTGTAAAATTCGAGTATTTGATTTTTATTTTTTTATTTTTTTAATTCTAAAATTAAAAAAAAATCACATGTTAAACATAAAAATATTTTTAAAAAAATTAAACTTAAAGCTTAAAAAGAATATAATACAAACATAAAAAAATTTAGAGATTTAAACTTTATTTTAGAGTAAAAATATTAAAAAAACATAAAATAAAAATATAATTTTAAATATAAAAAATATATATTAAATTTTATCGGGTCGGTTGGGTACCCGGTAAGGGGAAATTTCTGGGCCGTGTCCCGGGAAATTTTTCGGGTCGGGTAAATTTTTTTCAAGAAATACCCGGAATTTTAAGTTCGGGTCGTCGGGTATTTTTGCCCAGCCCTAGGTCTAACCAATAAAATTATCTATTTTATTAATTTTTTATGTCTATTTTTACGAAAGAAAAATTCACTTAGTAAAAATATGACATAAAAAACTAATAAAATAAATAATTTTTAGGGTAAACTACATCACATACCACTTAACTATGGCCTATGAGTCGAAAATGCTACCGAACTTTAAAATTGTTCAGAACTATCACTAAACTTTAATATGAGTGTCGAAAATACCACTCCTCTGTTAACCTTGACGCCTCGTTAAGTTAAAATGACGTCGTTTTGGTGCGACTGTTTTGAAGCCTAATTTAGCCCAAAACAACATCGTTTTGCTAGAGAAAAAATATTAAAATCATGCATTTGGGGGTTTTGAACCTATGACCTTTAGGAGAACCTTAACTACTAAACCAACATACATTATATCATATTTTACCACAAATATTATATATCTCAAACTACTTCAGATTAATTGAAATTATTTTATGAAAAAATAATATTAACATATAAATATATATTATTTGCGTGTGTATATATATATATATATTTCAATATATAAATAAAAATATATTATTTTTATATATTATTAATAATATAAATATATTGTTTTTATATAATATTAATAATATAAATATATTATTTTAAAAAAATTCCCAAATTATTCATAAAATAATATATTTATATTATTAATAATATATAAAAACCCTAAATCTTAAATTGTTAACCTACAAACCCCAACCCTCAAACTTAAATTCTAAATCTTAAAGTTTAGGATTTAGGGTTTAAGGGTTTTTGATATATAAATTTTATGTTTTTTAAAATAATTTATTTATATTGTAAATAATATATAAAAATATGAAAAAATATTTTTATTTAAATTATATAAATTTATCCATTTGGTTCAACTAAATTATTTTACAAAAAAATAATTCTATAAATAATATAAAATACATTATTTATATATATATATATCAATAAAAATATATTGTTTTTAAAAAACAAAAAATCTTCATAAAAATAATATATTTATATTATAAATAATATATAAAAATATTATAAACCTCAAACTATAAGATTTAGAGTTTGAGTTTTGAACTTTATATAAGGTTTAAGATTTAGAGTTTAGAGTTTTTACATAATATTTATGATATAAATATATTGTTTTAAAAACCTAAAAATAATATATTTATATCATACATATTATATAAAAAAAATAAAAACAATACATTTTTATTTATATAGATTTTATATATACGAATAATATATTTTATATCATTTATATATTAATACTATTTATAATATTTATATATTAATATTATTTATTTCATAAAATAATTTGAATTAATCTGAAGTAGTTTGAGATATATAATATTTGTGGTAAAATATGATGTAATGTTATGTTGCTTCAATGGTTAAGGCTTAGCTCTTTCTTCTAAAGGTCCTGTGTTTAAAAACTTCCAAATGTATGATTTTAATTTTTTTTCTCCAGCAAAATGACGTCGTTAACGGGGGCGTTAAGAGTTAACGACGGAATGGTATTTTCGACTCACATATTAAAGGTCAGTGATAGTTTTGAACAATATTCAAGTTCGGTGGCATTTTTGACTCAGAGACTATATTTAAGTAGCATGTGATATAATTTATCCTAAATTCTATTAGTTGAGATCATAAATGACATGATGTGAATGATTCATGATATAATTTTTCACTCGGTGTTTGAATTTTTTTTATGTAGTTGCATTTAACGCGTTTACGATTTGACAACTACATTGTGTGTATCTAGGGATGTAAAAACAGGTAATCGGACGGGTTTCAGGTTGGGTACTGTCAGGTCGGGTAAAATCGGATACAGGTCATTTTTCTGTTTTGACTCGACTCGGGTCGGGTGCGGGTCCATTTCAGGTCGGGTCTACTTCAGGTCGGGTCCATTTCAAGTCGGGTCCATTTCAGGTCGGGTCTATTTTAGGTCGGGTCCGTTTCAGGTCGGGTCAAAACAGGTCGGGTCCGAAGCTGATAATTGACAGGTTAATTCGGGTTCGGATACACTTCAGGTCGGGTCCATTTCAGGTCGGGTCCATTTCAGGTCGGGTCCGTTTCAGGTCGGGTCCGTTTCAGGCCGGGTCCATTTCAGGTCGGGTCCATTTCAGGTCGGGTTCATTTCAGGTCAGGTTCATTTCAGGTCGGTTGCATTTCAGGTCGGGTGCATTTCAGGTCAAGTAATTTCAGGTCGGGTAATTCAGGTCAGGGTATTTTCGAATTTGGAATTCGTATTGAGTTTGAGTTCGGTACAACCGTATAAGTAGTTGATAGACTTTAGGTTGGCCTCCATCAATCGTCATTGATTTTGAGTTAATTATTTAAAGTCATATCAAATTAAAATTATAAAACATTGTAGTAATTAAAAAAATAATGAAAAGTGTCAATTTGGACTGAAAAAGGGGTCAATTTGGATTAAAAATAAACTTTCACAGATTATAATGAACAAAAATATCAAATTAAAATTATAAAACATTAGATAGATTTAAAAGAAAACAAGGAAAATGAGTCAATTTGGAATAAAAATAAAGTTTTGGGACTATAATGAACAAAAATATCAAATTAAAATTATAAAATTAGAGTAATTAAAAAAACAATAAGTAGAGGTCAATTTAGAATAAAAATAAAGTTTTAGGGTCTAGAATGAACAAAATTTCAAATTAAAATTATAAAACATGATGAATTAAAATATATACAAGGGTCAATACAGAATTAAAATAAAGTTAAGGGACTATAATAAAGAAAATATTAAATTAAAATAATTAAACATTGGACAAATTAAAAAATAAATGTGGGTCAATTTGGAATAAAAATAAAGTTTTAGGGTATAGAATGATGAAAATATCAAATTAAAATTATAAAATATTGGACTGCTTAAAAAAATAATGAATATGAGTTTAGGGTTCATACATTTATAGGTACATTTACATACATACATTAGGGTTTAGGGTTTAGCGAAAACTTATTAATGGTTTAGGGTTCATACATTGATAGATACAAACATACTTACATACATTAGGGTTTAAGGTTTAGAGTTTATGTTTTAAGTGTTTAGGTTGTAGATTTAAGGGTTTAAGGTTTAAGGTTTAGAGTTTTATGAAAACTTCATTAAGTGCTTATGGTTTAAGGTTTAGGTTTAGTGTTTATGGTCTAGGGAGAAATTCATTATGGGTTTAGGGCTCATACATTGATATATATATATATATATATATATATATATATATATATATATATATATATTAGGGTTTATGGTTTGTGGTTACTTGTTTAGAGTTTAGGGTGTAGCGAAAACTCATTAAGAGTTTAGGGTTCATATATTGATAGATACAAACATACTTACATACATAAGGGTTTAGGGTTTAGAGTTCATGGTTTACTGGTTTATGTTGTGGATTTAAAGGTTTAGGGTTTATGGAAAACTATATTAAGGGTTTAGGCTTTAGACATTGATAGATATATACATACATACTTACATATATTAGGGTTTTGGATTTAGGGTTTAAGGTAAAACTCATCAAGGGTTTAGAATTCATACATTGATAGATATATACATACTTATATACATTATAGTTTAGAGTTTAGGGTTTGGGGTTAGGGTTTAGGGTCTATGATTTGATGAATTTAAAGTGTTGATAAATGTAAAATATTAACTATTAACTTTTTAAATCAAGTTAAAGTGTTAAATAATATTTCTGTTAAATATACATGTATAATCAATTTAATATATATGTATAAAAAATTGTATTTAAATATTCATTTCACGCTTCTAAGTTTTAAATTTTATTAAATAATTCAATATGCTTAGTATTAACTCATTTAATATAAATTATTTGTGGCGTTAATAACTTAAAAATTTTATTAAATTAATAACTTGTGATGGATGAATTAAAAATAAATTATTTAAAAATTTAAAATATAGGGGGAAGTTTGTGCAACCAAATTGGGGTTGGGGGGGGGGGATGATTAAAAAGTTGGGGGAAACAAATTTGGGGGGGGGGGATTTTAGATTAAAAAGTTGGGGGAAATTTGATGGGGGGAGGCGGCAAATTGAGTGAAAATGGATAGGGAGGTTTTTTTTTTGAATTTGTTATTTAAGGGTTAATTACCTTTTAGGCCCTTCCTTAATTAGATGCTTAGGGTTTAGATTATTTAAGTTTTAGTTTGTTTTTTTAGTGCTAACTTTTGGTATAGTTTCTTTAGATTTAATTAAACATGGTTGAACTAAAAGAAGGATTAGCATGTCACAACTCACATGTGTCCTCAATTTTCTGGTCTAATAACAATTTAGGTCTATATAAGTATAATTATTAGATAAACTATGTATTGTCCCTAAATTTTGAGTTTGAATACTTATTAAGTCCTTGTAATTTTGAAATTCAATATTTTAATTCCACCAAATGTTTAATCTTGATTTCTCCTTTGTATTGAAATAAAGTATTTTATGTGAGATAAATTATGTCTTTGCTATAAGATCTGAGAGCTAATATTATTACAAACAAATTTCTTGTATTTTATCAGTTCAGGTCAAGAACAGGTCGGGTCACTTAACAGGTCGGGTTTAAAAGCAGGTCGGGTCCATTTCAGTCGGGTTCAAAACAGGTCGGGTCCATTTCAGGTCGGGTCCATTTCAGGTCGGGTCCATTTCAGGTCGGGCAAAATCGGATATCGGGTCAATTCAGTCGGGTAATTTCGGTTATTTGCCAGGTCGGCTTCGGGTTCGGGTTCTTTTCAGTCGGACGCAGGTCGGGTTTCAGGTCCAAATTAACAGGTCCAATTCGGGTTCGGATCAACAACAGTCGGTTGCAGATCGGGTTCGGGTCAACAAAAACTCGGGTCAAATCAGGTTCTGACTCGGGCAGGTTTCAGTCAGGTTACCAGGTTCTGACTTGTTTTTACATCCCTATGTGTATCTATGTTTTTCTATATATAATTATATTTATAACTATTATTATAATTATTTTAGTGGTACCTACCACTAATTCATTCACACTCGAAATAAAATTTTCAGGCAGTTAAACTTAAAAGGATGAGTTCGATTTATTTTGGTTGAAGTTTTTTAGATTTAACTTTTCAATTTTATATTAATTTTATTTTTTATTTCTTTTTACTTTATTCTAATAAAATAGCTTTGTTTTATAGTTTTAAAACATTATTTGATGAAATTTCAAAATATAATGTGATTACGTTGATTGTATCCAACAACAATAATAATAATAGTTTAGTTATAGGAGGAGAATTAATGAATTATTGTTGTGTAGAATTTCCAACTGTACAAGAAGGAAAGATTAGATTAGAAGTCTTAACTAAACATGTGGAATGTCATCAGTAGGGGTGATAATGAGCCTGACCGGCTCGTGAGCTACTCGGGCTCGGCTCGGTCAAAGCTCGGCTCGAGTGAGCTCGACTCGGGCTCGGGCTCAACTCGAAACCTTAACAAGCCGAGCCGAGCCTACCCAGGCTCGGCTCGAAAAGCTCGTGAACAGGCTCAGAATTTACATATGCACTAAAATAAATTATGTGTTTGTATTTTATTTCATTAGTTGATTGTTGTTTGATTTTGTATTTTCTTTAATTATGTGTTTGTATTATAAGAATATTTATTGATTATTTGGATTAATCTAATTTTTGGCACTTTTTCCCCTTTCCGGTCATTGAATTTCGTTTTAGTGTTGGTTATGAAAGGGATTTTTAACGAATATTTCATATAAAAAACTATTATTTTTTCATTTCGAGCCGAGCCCGAGCCGAGCCTGACGAGCTTCGAGCCCGAGCCGAGCCCAATAGAATTGTTTTCGAGCCGAGCTCGAGCCTAAAATTCTGAGCTCGGCGAGCCTCGAGCCCAAGCCGAGCCCAATTACACTATTTCCGAGCGGAGCCGAGCTTGGCCAGGCTCGGGCTCTGCTCGGCTCGTTATCACCAATAGCAGCAGCGGCGACAGCAGCAGCAACAGCTCTGAAGTCCAGGTTGTGGAGCAACCTCCTCACATCTCCCCAACCAGGATCCAGCCACCACTGAAGGCCAAAGCAAAGAATACCTCCGCCTCCCCCATTCCCCAGCCAGCTCCAAAAGCTCGTGCCCGCCGCCAGATCAGACTCAGCAGCAGTAGCGAAGACAACGATTAAAAATTTAAGTTCTTATCTTCTTTTTGCTGCTTGCTTATATATTTTGTGATGTACTACTTTATCCTTCTTTTTACTTGTCATTTGCATTGAGGGCAATGCAACCCTCGAGTTTGGGGATGGCAACCCTCCATTAATGGAGTCCATCTTAGTTATAAAATTTGTGTCTTTTACTTAGTTTATTTTTGAAAAAAAATGAAAATATGAAAAATTTTGGCTTAAGTTTGTGAATTGAACTTACCTGCCGTGACAGCTCTGTCGTGGCAGTACTTTTAGGATAGTTTTTAGGAATAGTTTAGAGTCTTTCTATAGTTTTGAAAACTTAAACACTTTTTGTGACTGTTATACTGCTTAGAACTCTTCTAGTTAAACTAGAATAGGAAGCTTAGCACTTGAATAGCCCATAGAGGTGCCTAACACTGGCTCTAGGAAAGAAGTTTAGCAAAAGAGACTCAACAACCCTAGAGGTGCCCGAAACTGGCTCTAGGAAGTTAGCTAGAGGTGCCCAAAACTGGCTCTAGTGAAACTTTAGCTTAAAAAATAATGAAATCGAATCAAAACAAAAAATCAAAGGAGCATAAATAAATGCCTTCGAAAGATAAACTTTGGCATAAAAATTGAGTTAAGAACTGAAATATTCTAGTGAAACTAAGAGAGTCTTGGCATATAACTGTTCACAAGCATGCACACACTACACGAGGACTATAGTGAGACTCCGGACATATCCTAGATTATCCGACAGGGTGCTGCCGCCACAGGGAAAGAATGAAGGGTAAGGGAAAGTTTACTGTTTTAAGCCAAAACAAAAATATTTCATTTTTCTTTTAGGTCTTAGTTGCTTGAGGGCAAGCAAAAACTTGAGTTTGGGGGTGTGTTGAGTGTGTAAAAGTTCTATTATTTACCCCTTATTTAACTCATATTTCTGCTGCATTCAAGCATTATTTATTGCATTTAGGTCAGTTTACAGTTAAACATCACAAATATATTAAAAGGCACAGTTTCTACCGAAATTGGTTGCTTTTGCAGGTTGCTGCTGTAGCAGATAGGAGAGGCAGGCGCTGAGCAGTGAAGCAGAAGAGCTGGAACTGGACGAGCAGTCAAGGTCGACGATGCTGCCATGGTTGCCGCCGTGACAGCAGAGGACGCCAGCAGTTTTGAGGAGAAGAAGTAAAGTGGACCTCGACAGATAGAGAAAATTCAGCCTGTTTGTCGTGTAAAACCACTATATTTTTCCAAGCCCCAGATCGGAAGGAATGTCAAGCCCAAAGTTCAAGGAGAGAAAATCCCAAGCAAGAAAGATGACGGCTTAAAGTTAGATTCTTTGAAGATTTAGTCTTTATTAGAGTTGTACTTTAATTTAAAGTTGTATTCTTGCTATTTTAGAAAACTTGGACCCAAAGCCTATATAAGGGCATGTATTTCGACCTAGGGAGGATATCACCTATTCTCTATCTTTCTTCCCAAAACCCTAGCCGTTTTCCTTCCCTCATCATGTTCTAAATTCCCCTTAGGGCCACGGGTTGTTTTGTAAAGTAGTTGCAAGGGTTGTTTTGTTTTAGGAATTTTCAGTTCAATAAAATAAACTTCAAGTTCTCTTATTCTGGTTATTAACATCTTGCAAGAGCATCGGGAGAGCATTGTGAGGTTATCTATTTACTTAATATCAGGAGAGTTAAGTATACGAAAGGAATAAGTGCGAGTTCTCTAGTTTATAGTTGAACTATCTCGAACCTAGGGATAGGCCAAGGTTAAGTGGCTAAAGAAGAATTCAACAACATCGGTGTTCATCCTTTGATTCACGCTGGGAGGTATCATCAAATAAGTGATCATCGACAGACTTGGACCTAGGGATAGGCCAAGGCACAGCAGGGATTCTTGTCAAACTTGAAGTACTGAGTTGAGTGTTCGTTGCCGCGACAAGCAACGGACTGCTGCCGCGACGGGGACGACGACAAAACTGGATTTCCTAGACTTAGCAATACCTGCACTACTAAGCAATTCAATACCAGCCCATTCTCTCTATCTTGATTTCTCTACTCTTTTATTTAAGTTCTCTTTATTATTATTTTCGTGATAACTTTCTCAATTATTTACTTTACTTTCGTGTAGTGATTCAAGGTGAAGCTATTAGCCCAATCCCTGTGGAGACGATATCAGATACTTTGTATCACTTTACTACTTGCGTCGTGTACACTTGCACTACAATTGCGATAGACACATTGGAAATGCTCGTAATAAAAAATATGAACTCGTAAATTTTGATTAAAACTTGTTTTGCGGTATGTTTTGTAGAGGTTTCGGACGAGCGTGTCTAAATAGGCATTAAAATGGACACATTGGAAATTTAACTGAATAAAAAGTATAGAAAATGAGTTTGTAATATAATCGTTTTGAAATGCTTGTAAATAAGTATATGAACTCCTAAAGTTTGATTAAAACTTGTTTCGCGGTCCGTTTTGTAGAGGTTTTAGACGAGCGGGTCTAAATAGGCCTTACAATGGACTCGTTGGAATTTTAACTAAGTAAAAAGTACAGAAATTGAGTTTTTACAATATAATCGTGTTGATATGCTCGTAATCAAGTATATGAACTCCTAAAATTAGATTAAAACTTGTTTCGCGGCCCGTTTTGTAGAGGTTTCGGACGAGCGGGTCTAAATATGCCTTACAATGGACCCGTCGGAATTTTAACTGTGTAAAAACTACATAAATTGAGTTTTTGCAATATAATCATGTTGAAATGCTCGTAATCAAGTATATGAACTCCTAAATTTGATTAAAACTTGTTTCGTGGTCTGTTTTGTAGAGGTTTCAGACAGGCGGGTCTAAATAGGCCTTACAATGGACCCGTTGGAATTTTAACTAAGTAAAAAGTACAGAAATTGAGTTTTTACAATATAATCATGTTGAAATGATCGTAATCAAGTATATGAACTCCTAAATTTTGATTAAAACTTGTTACGCGGTCCGTTTTGTAGAGGTTTTGGATGAGCGGGTCTAAATAGGCATTACAATGGACTCGTTCGAATTTTAACTAAGTAAAAAGTACATAAATTGAGTTTTTGCAATATAAACGTGTTGAAATGCTCGTAATCAAGTGTATGAACTCTTAAATTTTATAAAACCTTGTTTTGCGGTTCGTTTGTTATAGGTTTCAGACGAGCGGGTCTAAATAGGCATTACAATGGACTCGTTGGAAATTTACTTGAGTAAAATGTTCAGAAATTGAGTTTTTGCAATATAATCATGAGTAAAATGCTCGTGATCAAGAATATGAACTCCTAAATTTTAATTAAAACTTGTTTTGCGGCCCGTTATGTAGAGGTTTCGTACGAGCGAGTATAATTAAGCCATACAATGGACCCGTTGGAATTTTAACTGAGTAAAAAGTATAGAAATTGAGTTTTTACAATATAATCGTGTTGAAATGCTCGTTATCAAGTATATGTACTCCTAAAATTTCATAAAACCTTGTTTTGCGGCCCGTTTGTTATAGGTTTCAGACGAGCGGGTCTAAATAGGCATTACAAAGGACCCGTTGGAATTTTACTTGAGTAAAAAGTTCAAAAATTGAGTTTTTGCAATATAATCATGTTAAAATGCTCGTAGTCAAGTATATGAACTCCCAGAACTTGATTGAAAACTTCTTTCGCGGCCCGTTTTGTAGAGGTTTCGGACGAGCGGGTCTAAATATGCCTTACAATGGACCCGTCAGAATTTTTACTAAGTAAAAACTACAAAAATTGAGTTTTTGCAATATAATCATGTTGAAATGCTCGTAATCAAGTATATGAACTCCTAAATTTGATTAAAACTTGTTTCGTGGTCCGTTTTGTAGAGGTTTTAGACGGGCGGGTCTAAATAGGCCTTACAATGGACTCGTTGGAATTTTAACTAAGTAAAAAGTACAGAAATTGAGTTTTTACAATATAATCGTGTTGAAATGATCGTAATCAAGTATATGAACTCCTAAATTTTGATTAAAACTTGTTACGCGGTTCGTTTTGTAGAGGTTTTGGATGAGCGGGTTTAAATAGGCCTTACAATGGACTCGTTCGAATTTTAACTGAGTAAAAAGTACATAAATTGAGTTTTTTCAATATAATCATGTTGAAATGCTCATAATCAAGTGTATGAACTCTTAAATTTTATAAAACCTTGTTTTGCGGTTCGTTTGTTATAGGTTTCAGACGAGCGGGTCTAAATAGGCATTACAATGGACCCGTTGGAAATTTACTTGAGTAAAATGTTCAGAAATTGATTTTTTGCAATATAATCATGAGTAAAATGCTCGTGATCAAGAATATGAACTCCTAAATTTTAATTAAAACTTGTTTTGCGGCCCGTTATGTAGAGGTTTCGTACAAGCGAGTCTAATTAGGTCATACAATGGACCCGTTGGAATTTTAACTGAGTAAAAAGTATAGAAATTGAGTTTTTACAATATAATCGTGTTGAAATGCTCGTTATCAAGTATATGTACTCCTAAAATTTCATAAAACCTTGTTTTGCGGCCCGTTTGTTATAGGTTTCAGACGAGCGGGTCTAAATAGGCATTACAAAGGACCCGTTGGAATTTTACTTGAGTAAAAAGTTCAAAAATTGAGTTTTTGCAATATAATCATGTTGAAGTGCTCGTAATCAAGTATATGAACTCCTAGAACTTGATTGAAAACTTCTTTCGCGGCCCGTTTTGTAGAGGTTTTGGACGAGCGGGTCTAAATATGCCTTACAATGGACCCGTCAGAATTTTTACTGAGTAAAAACTACAAAAATTGAGTTTTTGCAATATAATCATGTTGAAATGCTCGTAATCAAGTATATGAACTCCTGAATTTGATTAAAACTTGTTTCGTGGTCAGTTTTGTAGAGGTTTCGGACGAGCGGGTCTAAATAGGCCTTACAATGGGCTCGTTGGAATTTTAACTGAATAAAAAGTACATAAATTGAGTTTTTGCAATATAATCGTGTTGAGATGCTCGTAATAAAGTATATGAACTCCTAGAATGTGATTAAAACTTGTTTCGCGGTCCGTTTTGTAGATGTTTCGAACGAGCAGGTCTAAATAGGCCTTACAATGGACCCGTTGGAATTTTAAATGAGTAAAAAGAACATAAATTGAGTTATTGCAATATAATCGTGTTGAAATGCTCGTAATAAAAAATATGAACTCCTAAAATTTGATTAAAACTTGTTTTGCGGTATGTTTTGTAGAGGTTTCGGACGAGTGGGTCTAAATAGGCATTAAAATGGACTCGTTGGAATTTTAACTGAGTAAAAAGTACAGAAATTGTGTTTTTGCAATATAATCATGTTGAAATGCTCGTAATCAAGTATATGAACTCCTAAATTTGATTAAAACTTGTTTCGTGGTCCGTTTTTGTTGAGTGTGTAAAAGTTCTATTATTTAACCCATATTTCTACTGCATTCAAGCATTATTTATTGCATTTAGGTCAGTTTACAGTTAAACATCACAAATATATTAAAAGACACAGTTTCTACTGGAATATATTGCAACTCAAAAGAATGATGCCAAGACAGTCCAAAGATTTTTACACAAAAATATATTTTCTAGGTTTGGCATCCCTAAGGCAATTATCAGTGATGAAGGGAGACATTTCGACAACAGGATTATTGTTGCTGCCTTGAAGAAATATGGTGTCAAGCATCGGATCGCAACAGCATATCACTCACAGACCAATGGACAAGCTGAAATATCCAACATGGAAGTTAAGAACATTCTTAAGAAGATGGTCAAGCCAACTAGGAAAGATTGGTCTTTACTCCTTAATGATGCATTATGGGCTTATAGGACAGCTTTTAAAACTCCATTGGGAATGTCTCCATACCGATTGATTTATGGGAAAACATGTCATCTACCTGTCGAGATAGAGCACAGAGCATACTGTGCAACCAAGACAGTGAATATGGACTTGGACAAGGCAGGGCAGAAAAGGCTATTGGATCTGAACGAAATCGAAGAAATCCGGACAATGGCCTATGACAATGCAAGAATCTACAAGGATAAAACTAAGAAGTGTCATGACAAGAAGTTGCTGCCACGACAGTTCTGCCAAGGGCAGCTTGTATTGCTATTCAATTCTAGACTGAAACTCTTCCCAGGGAAGCTGAAATCTAGATGGTCTGGCCCGTTCCAAGTCGTACAGGTTTTTCCCCATGGTGCCATCACAATCCGATCATTAAAAGACGAGCACCAATTCAAAGTCAACGGACATCGCTTAAAACATTATCAGGGGACTGAAGCCCCAGGAATGCAAGAAGTGGTTACCTTAGGAGATGCCCCACCTGGCATCCCTAATTTAACCTAATTTTTATTTTTAAGTTTTATTATTACATATTATTTATTAGGAAATAAGATTTATTTTATTTGAATAATGTTTTTATTTTATTGTTTTTAGGAAATAAAGGAGTCAAGAAGAACAGGAGAAGTGAACTCAGCCCACAATCCATCCACCAGCCCAAGCCCAAATTTTGAAGTCTGTCGTTACAGCTGCCGCGATAGACGCAGAAAATACAGGCTGTCAACACGCTATCACGACAGACGCGGAAACACGTCACAGATGCGCAACATACACGGAAACGTGTGACAGACGCGTCAGACACGCTAACGCATAATAGCTGGCCCCGTTATTCGCGCCTGCCGTTACAGCTTCAACGGGCAGCAAATCCTTCTCTATATAACCCCGTTTCATTTTTCATTTTCACTCACTTCTACTCTTCTTACTTGCTCCCTTTAGATTTTACTTGCTTTCATTTTTATTTCCACAACCCTTGCAAAAATGTCTTCTAGGAAAACCCGTAGGAATGCTGCTTCCAGTTCCACATCGACAGCAACCACCCCACGCTCCTTTGCGATCAGAGATATGTGGGAAGAAAGAGGCATTATTTACACATCAAAGGAGGAAAATCTGAGCCTAAAGCCGTTCATAGCCCGGAAAGTTCGAGCTCTACAGTGGCAGACTTTTGCTGAGCAGCCTGAAGAAATGAACGTCACGTTGGTACGAGAATTTTATGCTGCCATTAGCAGTAGGACGGTGACAGCGGTGATTGTTCGAGGGAAAGAAGTGTCGTTCGAAGCTGAGTACATTAACACATTGTATGGATTCTACGTCGGCGGCAAAGACGACGCTCACCAGCAGTTCCTCAACACATTAGACTCTGCTGCCTATGACGCTGTCATGGCAGAGCTAATAGATGAGGGGACTCAATGGAACACCAGCCGAAAGAACCCACGGACAATAAAGAGGACTCAGTTGCTGCCGGAGGCGAAATTATAGAATGCGTTTATCAAAAAGCGTATCATGTCGTCGTCCCACAATACCACGGTCGACCAACCAAGGTTAGCATTAATTCACTCCATTTTACATGAAAGGCCCATTAACGTGGGCAGCTATATTCGTGAGAGCATCTTGGAGTGCGCACATAGACCGACGGGTCCCCTTTACCTCCCGTACCTCATCACCTCACTCTGTCGTGGCCATGGTGTACCAGAAGTGGCCACTGATCTACAAGTCCAAGGGAAAGGTTGGACTGAAAAGAACATCTTCAGCCTTATGGAGCTAACTGCTGCCACTCCTCTGTCGTCATTCGACCCAGCTACCATAATAGCGGACACGACAGATCAGCCAGAAAATGAACCATCTGCTGCAGCAGCCGCCCCAACAGACTCCTCCTCCCAGATCTTAGCTGCCATTCAGAAGATGGAGGAACGACAGCTTGGGCTGATGACCTTCATCAGGGATTTTACTGCATCTACGGTAAACTTTATCCATAATTCTTTAAATTTCCCTGATGCTGTCTTCCCCACCTTTCCTGCACATTATTTTACTGTCACTACACCTGCTCACACTCCCACACCCGCTGCCACACCACGGACACCTTCTGCCGCCTCAACGCCATCACCTGCCCCGACAGCCGCCGACAGCACCCGTGCTGAGCCATCTGCCCGTGGTACGAAACGTAGAATGGCATCGGAGGAGCTTGATGCCTTTATTGCCGGATTCTCATCCTCCTCTGTTTGGGCCGCCAGTGACAATGAACCCTCTATTAAGAGGAATCTGTCGAAGGAGTTCTCACCGGTGAAGAGGCAGAAACGAATGGCGGACAAACACAACATGCCAAGAGCCAGCAGCAGTGACAGCAGTAGGCTCATCAGTTTCAGCTTTATGTATTAATTAAGATTTTATTTATAGAAAATGGTTTGAGGTATTAGCCGTGGAAAATAAATGATATATTTTTAGAGTTTATGGTTATAGTTTAGAGTTAGAGTTAAGATTTTATGGTTTAAAATTACTTTTTAAAGCTTAGAGTTGGGGCTTAAGATTTAAGGTTTGATTTATAGTGTGTAGAGTTCAGTGTCCCTAAAATGACATGTAACATCATTTGAACCTCATTTATAGAAAGAAAATACTCTGCTGATGGTGCATTAAATATGGAAAATTCTATAGCGCTTGTCGAGCAACGACGAGCACCACTATTGACGAGCACCGATGAACACTGATAAATATTTTATAAAAATTTTAAATCTAAAATACTTGATGAGTAATTATAATTTTTAAAAAATTAAAAGTTTAATTTAATTAAAGTATTTTTAGTTTTAAATTTATTTTAAATATTATTAATAAAAAACTATCCCAAATCAAAAAATCTTAGATTTTTTTCTTTGAAATTAACCCAATTGTCGCCGCACCCACCGTCAACCGCCACCGTCGACAGCCGCCGCCAGTCCTAATTCTTTGTTGCAATTAGGTCATTTATCCCCAATTTTTGAAACCCTAATCATCACCCTAACCAAAATTATGTTAATTGGCTTTTGTAATTCAAAATTGAGAACCCCAACGCCTTTGCTAAGACCCAAAACTAATTACAGCAAGCCAATTTTTTGATTGATTCATAAAATTAATGGCCGATCCGACACCCCTAATTTTGTTGTTCGTCGCGCGTATGGGTACGATATTCTTCGTGTACTGGTACGCGTGGGAATACCGTACTGATACGCTATGTGTACCGATACAGTTTTTAGTCAATGAAAATTTAGTGATAACTTACCGTATCGGTACGGTACTCTCAGGCGTACCGGTACGCTGGATATTACTGTATCAGTACAGTATATGTACCGATACATTTTCTGGTCACTAAATTTTCAATGATATTGTGTAGTACTGGTACGTTATTTTTACCGTACCGGTACATTACTAGTACCAAACCAGTATCGGTACGGTACTGATAATGTATCGGTACGCTAGCTTCAAATGTTGCAAATTGTTCTTACTTAAAATTAACCTCTTTGATGTAGATGATGAATCTAAATTTAGCGCCTTCAAAACAAGATACAACAACGATGAAGTGCAAGCGGCATATCGATATGTGTTCGAGGAAGACAAACATCGAGATACATTTATTATAATTACTTAAACTTTCAATGCTTGTCTTAAATAGTTTTTGTTGAGATTAGTGTTTTATGTACTTATAGGAAAAGCGTGGGGTTAAACTTGAGGAAAACATAAGCACTCCTTATCAGAGTTGTTGTATGCGTTACACTTGTAAGTTGTATCAAATGTAAGTACACGACCAAATTGTTTATAGTCGGCGCGTGATACACCATCGGACCAGAACAACTTCTCCAAACGTCTGAATTCATCCCTTGTGTGCCTAACAAAAAAGAAAAGATCAGATTCTCGCTTACCATATAAATATGTTATCATTGTTTCACCATCACCTTCTTGGACTTCTTCTCGTCTAATTCTATCCAGATAGTTGTACAAGTCATTGGGTAGAAAATCAACATTCTGAATTGAACCAGCTTCAATCACGAAATTTCACATTATCCTACTTGGAGTAATTTCAGAGTGGTGCATGCTCTTTATCTTCGGCTCATCTAACTGGCTGATTTTTCAGAATGACCTAAAATAAAAAAAAATCATTAAATATATATAATAAGCTAGAATTTAGTATCTATCAATTTTAAGTTTTTCAGTTTAGCATACTCATATCATTCTCATCGTAATCCTTTGATTCTTTACCAATCTTATCACATATGCTTTCGTCGATGAAATAGTCAAAGGTCTTCTCATCATCTATTTGTTTTGTATCGTCAACATCATGATCATGTTCTTCTTCTTTAGAATTAAGTCCACGTTCTCTGTCCTCGATATAGGGCTCGAACTCCGTAGCTTCAGTTTTTTTCTAGATCTTCGATGTCTTCGATATCAATCATCTCGGAAAAAAACCTAAAATTTAATACAAGTAAATGAAAGCAAAATTAAATCTAATGAAACTTAAGAAAAAGGTAAAAATAAAACCTCAAGAAGCATGAACCGTACTTAAAACATGAAAAAAAATCCAAAAATTTCAATGACCAAAAATTCCAGGCGTACCGGTACGGTAATTGTACCGTACCGGTACACTTGCAAAACAAAAATATTTCAGTCACCAAAAACTGTATCGGTACGCCTGGCGTACCAAAACAACATCATTTTGACTTAACGGAGGAGTTAAGGGTTATCAGCAAAGTGATATTTTTGACTCAAATATTAAAGTTCAATGCTAATTTTAAATTTTTTTAAAATTCGGTAGTATTTTCGACTCAAGGGCTATAGCTTAGTGGTATCCGATGTAGTTAACCTATATTATTTTGGTTATGTCGGAAATCCTACATATTTACGGATCAACAGATATATGATACAGATTAGAAGCTCGATACGGAGTCCCTAAATTCATAATACTTTGAACATGTAATAAATATTAAGAGTTCGTTATGAACATAATATTTTTTAAAATGAATTGATATAATATTGTACAAATATAAAGAATATATTCCAAATTAAATATTATTATTTTTTGAACAACCAAATTAAATTATTATTCAAATCATAATATGACATGAAATTGATATAAACATGACACACTCGAACATCGTAAAATATATAAAATGAAATAATAAAACGTAGAAATATAGTTATAATTAGGTGTGTGTATAATTAATAATAACCGTTAACTGGTATAATTGTTGCATTTTATAGGTTAATTAACTGAAATGTTAAGGTTAAAGAGTTTCGGTTAACCGAACCACTAAAATGATGGTTAATAGTTACAGTTTCGGTTACGAATTTTGACAAATGGTTAACCTATAGGTTAACCGTTTTTAAATTATTTATACGTATAAAATCGGTGAAGGCCTTGAGTGATTTGATCATAAAGTTAACTTTTGTGGCTTGTGATACTAACTCATTGAAGTTTCATTTACCTTATTTTTTTATGTTAGTTAAACATTTGTCTTTAGAACTTTGATGGTGTATTGCTATGTGTTGAACATTGTTGAAACTTAAACTTTAAACTAAGTACGAAATTTTTGTATTTTGTGTTGTGTTGGAACTTTGTAGTATGTAGGTACTTTATTTTTAAGAATTAAGTATGAAGTTAGTATTTATAATCTCACTATTTAAGTTTTTTTCTAAATATTTTTATATAATATTTATCAGAGAGATATTTTCATTATTCTCAAAAGAACATGTGAAAAAAATCTAATAAGTTATTGTTTAACTTATTACCGAATTGTCGGTTAATTGTGTCTTAATAGTTAATCGTTTCTTAATGAGTAGGTTACTATTAGCAAAATTTAATAACCGTTATAACGGTTAACTGGCCATTTAAACTAAACAGTATAATTAACCTACAATGAACCCCTAATTATAATATCATAATGAAACACACATAACATACACTCTGTACCAGAAACAATATGAATACAACGCAAAATACACAGATATAACAGACTCAACATAAAATAGTTATTAACATTATTGATAAAAAAAAACGTATGAATTTATAATATTTAAACATAAAAACATACTATCAATACCTAATTAGTCCAGAAACAAACAAGGAACAAAGCAGTAAAACCACAACAGAAACAGGGCAACACTGAAACAAAACAACACAAAGGGAAAGAAGAGGTCTCCAAAATCGACAAAGAATTGAAACGAGAAACAAGGCAGCAACACCAATCTTCGTGTGCATAACGAATATGTAGTCATAGGAGCGTGAAACTTGAGGAGGAATGCAGAGAGATGAAAATGTCGATGATTGATGGTCAGAGAGCCCAATCAGCGATCTTCGGTCGACGGAGAAGCAAGACCCCCGACCACTGCCGCAAGAACTCCAAAATAATCAAAAAAAATTAACAACACGAATTACATAAATGATGTGTCCTAGGCCCAGAGCCGTTTCTGAGATTATGGTGGCCCAAGGGCGAATTTAAAAATCGGACCCTTAATAATATGTATTAAAAAAATAAATTTCAAAAAGCATAAAAATAAATTAATTTAATTGTAAATTATATTTTATTACACTCAATAAATTATCTAATAAATACACCATAATTGAAATGGAAAACATCAAAAAAATTTATTAAACACCCAAATACTCATACAAAACAATTTCTACGAGCATTTCTAGATGCAAAATCACTAATAATAGTGTCTACATCAATATGGTCTAACATATTTTTTTCAATACATAAAATGGCTAGACCATTTAACCTTTCTTGTGACATTGACGATCTCAAGTAGGTTTTCAACAATTTTAACTTCGAAAAACTTCTTTCAGCAGATGCAACTGTCACTGGCATGGTTAAAAGGATTCGATAAGCAATTGAAACATTTGGATAACAATCCACAACTTTGACAAACTTGAGAATCTCCAATGCCGACATTAACTCATTTGGTAAAGTCACTTGCAACACTTTCAATTCTGAAAAAAGATCATCTGCATCAATATCAGACAAATCATTATGAGAAAAAGCAATCCTAAAATTTGTGCAAGACTTTTTTAATTCATCATTACTCAAAGATTTTAATATTTTGGAATCAAATAAAAACCCAAAAATATTGTCAAACAACTCCAATTGCTCAAATCTATTTTTCAATGAAGTTATAGCCAAATCAACAACCACAAAAAAATAATTGATTCTAAAAGATTCTTCGGGTGATTGTACTTCTTCTTCATCACCATTCTCGTCAAATTGTTTTTTTCTAAACACATGACGTTTTGTTGGAAGTATTGCCTCTATATTCATTTCAAGTGCAAGGCTTTTGGCAATATCTATACAAGACTCAAACCCTTCATTTCTATATTTTTCAAAGAATAACATTACATTTTTTACTTCATTAATTGTAGTTCTAATGCACGTAGATTTAGATTGTAATTTCTTACTCACCTTATTAATAGTAAATAAAATTTCATACCAAATCACCAAACTAAGTAAGAATTCAAAACTTATAAGAGAATTAGCTAAACTTTCCGCTTCACTTTTTGTCTTGGCATCTTCACAACTAGAATTATATAATGCTAACAAAGCTAATTTTATTTGAGGTGCTTGAAATCTAATAGCTTTAACGCTTTTTATTCGACTCTCCCATCGAGTATTACACAAAGATTTCACTGTAAAACCCTTAACATTATCAACTAAAATCTTCCATTTTTTTGTAGAACTTGCAAATAATGTGTATATACGTTGAACAATTCCAAAAAAAGAAATAGCTTTTACACAAGAATGTGCCATATCCGATATAGTGAGATTAAGACTATGGCAAGCACATGGCATATATAAAGCCCTCGGATTTATTTCAAGTAATCTCTTTTGAACCCCTTGATGTTTTCCTTTCATATTAGAACCATTGTCATAACCTTGACCCCTAATATCATTGACATCTAAATCAAGTGACTTGCATACACCTAATAATTCATTAAAAAGTCTCAATCCACTTGTATCATTTACATTTAGGAACTCTAAAAAAAATTCATCTATTTTTATTTCATTACTTGTCACATTAACACATCGTACTATCAAACTCATTTGTTCTTGATGGCTCACATCTGGGGTACAATCAAGAATAATAGAAAAATATTTTGCCTCTTTAATGATCCTTATTATAGAAGTTCTAACACCATGGGCCAAAAGTGAAATCAACTCATTTTGAATTTTAGGACCAAGGTAGTGATAGTGAATTTCTTGGCTTTGGATACGTCTAACATGATCTTGCATTACTAAATCAAATTCGGCTATCATTTCAATTAAACCTAAAAAATTACCATTACTATCTTCATAAAGTTTTCCACTACATCCACGAAAAGCTAAATTATTTTTGGCAAGACATTTAACAACGGATATAATTCTTATTAAAACTTGTCTCCAACGTTCTTTTTCTTTTGAAATTCCTTCTTGCAAATCTTTATCAATACCTTTATTCTTTTCTAATCTTATTCTTTTTTCATTCCAAGTATTCATATTAGTCATATGCTCAACACTATTCTCATGTTGTTTGAGCCTCTCACTCAAATGTTTCCAATCATCCATTCCATCATTTGCTAAAAGACTTGTGTTATTTTGAGAAGTGAACAATTTACAACAAAAACAATATACTTTATTCACATGTCTAGAGTAAACTAACCATTTTCTATCAAGAGTTTCTCCATTGCTCAACTTTCTAGAAAAATAAGAGTATGAAAAATGTCTAGAAAGACTATCCTTAGGAAATGTAAGATTCAATTCTCTAATGGGGCCTTTTTCAATCAAAATATCTCTAGTTTTAGTATCAAGAACACCCCAATTTCTAGGATCATAGATATCGAAATGAGGAATTATATGTTCATCAATGGCAACATCAACATTTGACCCATCAAGTACATTATTATGTTCATTATTTAAATTAGTAGTATCATTATTACTCAAATTAGTAGTATCGCCATTAAGGAAATTATCGTCATTTAAATTTTCAGTAGAATGTTCAATATTATTTTCATTTGTGCCCAACCCATCACCATCTAAAGGTTCTACTTGTTTAGGAAAAAATTTATCTAAAGCTCCCTTTTGTGATTCTATTAATTCTTGTGCTCGTTTTTGTTTTTTTCTTTTTTCACTACCGGAAGCATGTTTTCGAGTCGACATTATACTATAAAAAATTATAAAAAAAGTATAGAATGATAGCACCTGAGTCTTTGTCGTTGAAGCTCTGTCTCAATTGTGGTTGTAGTATATCAACAGTAAATCTTATAAACCGCAATCTCCTTGAATGGATGAGTTCTTGCTTTCTTGGAGTATTAATAAGATAGAGAGAAAATGGATGAAAATTGAGATGTCAAGAACAAACAATGTAAAGATTATTTATAGGTGTATTTGAAATTTTTATTTTATTATTTTTTAAAAAATAAACTATTATTAAATCTTAATTATGACCTTAAAATATATTAAACCTAAACTAATTAAAACTTAACAAGTACTAATTATAGCAGTGGGCTCACTGTAAATATTAACGGTTGTTTTTGAACTTAAGTAAATAAATGTAAGAGTGCTTTTTACTTTCATTTTCTCTTTCTTTCCATAAGTAGAATACTCTATACCTACAGCCTATTATTTATAATTTATAGAAACTCATAAATATATTAATTATACCGTTAGTTATAACGGTCACTATAAACATTGGAGCTGGAGGCCTCCAACAATTAAGCCCATTGTTTGTCAAATAGCCGGTGGGCCCTGGGGCCCTGGGCGGTTGCCCCTCTCGCCCAGGCCCAGGGACGGCTCTGCGGCCAACTCCAAAACTTCATTAATCAAGGAGCAATAGCAATAATATAGACGAGTGTTGTATTGAAATATGAATTCAAAATCAATGAACTATATTGACTCTTCAAACTCTGGCAATATCAAGGTTACAACTTCAATCTTCATCACTACGGATGAACTAATCAAGCAAATACAGCAGTCACAATGCAGCAATATAAATATGTATTCACTCTAATTTTATATTCACAATTGTTTCTTCGCCTTCGGTCTCACTCTCAGACATCATCCTCGTCATTGAGATCCAAGAACCTCCTTTTGAGTGTCACGGGAGCAGGAAGGGGAGATACGCCGTCTTTTTCGTCACCCTTTTGTTTTTAGGATCTTTTCGGGGAGTTCTTGACGAGCTTTTCATGCTAGGCTTTAAGTCTTTTGATGGCCTTCGATGCAGCCTTGGAGGCGAGAACTTGAAACTGAGACCACTCATGGGCCCAAGACTAGTTATAAGGGGAACACCCTGAACCACCACTCAGGCCCCAACCAGTTTAAGGTCCTTAAAATTAAAACACCCCATATTAGATCTGGTAAACTTGACCCGAGACCCGAAACTCAAACCGAATTACTCGAACCGAAATCCGATTTTGACCCGAACATGATGATTCGAAGTTGACCCGAAACTCGAACCGAACCGAATCGAACCGAATCGAACCGAAATTTTTTGTCGAACCGAAATGGACCCGAACCGAATAGACCCGAACCGAATGCTACCCGAACCGAAAGCTGAACCGAATATCGACCCGATTTTAACCCAATTTTGACCCGATTTTAACCCGAATATCTATTGTTAACAATATAATAAATAATAAAATGAAGTATAGAAATTTGAGATCTTGGTGACCAATTTTATAATTTCATCATAAAATATAGCATAAAATTGAAATTGTAGACTAAATTGACAATTTGGAAGTGGAGAAATTTGAGAGTCCAATGATCAATTTTGTAGTTATACCATATAAATAAATAGGGGTCAATTTTAGCTAAAAATTAAATCTTTGAAATTAAAATGAACGAAAATATCAATATATTAAATTAATAAACTAAATTACAAAGATTAGTCAATTTCAACTAAAAGTAAATTTTTAGAGACTAAATATCACTACGGGGAGGGGATTTCTATATCCGAAGTCTAAACCGTGGGAATACTTGTGACTAAATTAAATTAAACTAAAACTTAAAGTTGACTAAAATGTAACATTTTAAATGCAACACGACCTAAAAAGTAATTAATCTCTAGCTTAAAAAATTGGTGGCTTATTTCCCTCCAAAATTTTGTCTTTTCTCTCTCTATTTTTTCCAATTGTCTTTTTCTTTTTTTACAATCTAGCTTAAAAAATTTGTGGCTTATTTCCCTCCAAAATTTTGTTTTTTCCCTCTCTATTTTTACCAATTGTCTTTCTATTTTTCTTGATTTAATTGAGTTTCAATTTAGATTAATTTAATTGAAATTTCACATTTTGTTTTAAAATTATTTTAATTATGTCTGTGATTTATGCTTTTAGATTTTAGTTAGTTCAATTAGATCCTAAGTTTAATAAATTAATTCATTTCAGACATTATTATTATTATTATTATTATTATTATTATTATTATTATTATTATTATTATTATTATTATTATTATTATAAACTTTGATTCAATATAATTATACAAAAAAAATTATATGGATACATGAAGCTTTGATTTAAATATTTAATCAAATTAAAATGCATAGATTGACAAGTTGAATCAGAATTAATCTCATACACCAATAACTCTAAATTAAACCATAAATACTAAACCTCAAACCTTTAACCCAACTCAAATCAAATTGACCCAAAAATTTAAATGTTGACCCGACCCGAAATTGACACGAAATTGACTCGATTTTAACCCGAACCGAAAGCGACCCGAACGACCCGATTTTGACTCGAACCGAAAGCGACCGATCCGATATTGACCCGACCCGAAAACAACCGATCCGATTTTGACCCGATCCAATACCCGAACCGAATCCGACTCATCACAGACCCGAATTAGACCCGAACCCGAACCGACCCGAAGCGAATCTAAATCGATTCTAGATAGACCCGAAATGACCCGAACCGAAACGACCCGAACCGAACCCGAACCGAATGACCCGATTGCCACCTCTACCCCATATTATTTACTCCCAGAGTAACCTTGCAAGGCCGCCCCTAAGGGTGGGCAGGAGTGACGCCTGTCCAGGGCCCACTATCTACATGGGGCCCATTATTTATATTTTTAAATATATATAATTTTTAAAATTTAAATTTTTATTAATGGAGTCCACCATCTATAATTAAAAAAAATTATTTAGTCTAAACATTATTGAGTTTTAATGTCATAATTGAGATTTTAATGATAATTTAGTTTTTTTTTTCAAATATTTGTTATTATGGCCTCATTTTTGTTTTAATACTTGTTGTTTGTGGCTTTTTTAATACTTGTTATTAGATGATAATTTTTTCTCAATATTTGTTATTAGTGACCTACTCTTAAATTTATTTTTAATATTTGTTATTAAGCTCCATTTTTTAAAATACTTGTTATTTGCAGCCCAATTTTTTTAAATACTTGTTATTTGAGGCCCATTTTTTTAAATACTTGTTATTAGAGACCCATTTTTCCTGATATTTGTAATTAGGAGCTACTCTTAAATTCAAAATTTTCAAAATTTGTTATTAGAGAACTGCTCTTAAAATTTATTTATTTTCAATATTTGTTATTAGGGGTCTAAATTATTCAATACTTGTTATTTGTGGTCTAAATTTTTTTAATACTTATTATATGAGGTTCAAAATTTTCAATACTTGTCATTAGAGACTCGTTTTTTTTCAAATGTTTGCTATTAGGGGTATACTCTTAAAATTTATTATTTTTTCAATAACTGTTATTAGGGACCTACTCTTAAAATTCATTTTTTTAAATTGTTATGGGGGCAAAACTTTTCAATAATTATTATTAGAGGCTCAATTTTCCCAATATTTGTTATTAGTGGCTTATTCTTAAAATTCAATTTTTTAAAATATTTGTTATTATGGACGTACTTTTAAAATTTATTATTAGAGACTTATTCTTAGAATTTAATTTTTTCAACAGTTATTATTAGGGGCCTAATATTTCAGTTTGCCCCGGGCCCCAAAATCTCAAGACCGACCCTCAAACCTGTGTTCGATCCCCAGGTAAGGCAAAATAGCTTTTTTTTTTTAATTTTTCCTGTCCAATCAAGTAACATGTGTCACCACCTAATTGGAGTAGGAAAGTAAATTTATTAAATAAAAATAAATAATTAAATTCCTCCAATAAGGTGGTGACACGTGTTGACTCCTAATTGAGTGATTAATTTATTTAATTAAATTAAAATTAGGATCAAATTGATATAATAGGTAACTAACATGGACCAAATATGTATTTATACAAATTTTCATTAACAGCCACGTCACCCCTCTGTTAGATTTTAACGGCCGGTGGTCAAAATAGGACCAATTAAATAGTTTGGTGGTCAAATTTTTAATCTTTTAGTTGGGTGGTCAAAATAGGGCTGACCCAATAATTGAGTGGTCACCCAAAATAGTTTTCCCTTAAAAGTATATACATATACAGAAATTATTATAATTATCCCTAAATATATAAAAAAAAATTATACAAATATCTCGGATCAAATATTTTTCACCTAAATCAAAATTCGATCCCAATTTTAATAAATTTTCACTCGACTCGAACTTCTTATTTAAAGAAAAACCGGTCACAGATCCTTGGGGATGTGGCTAGGGATAGGCACGGGTCGGTCGGGTTTTTGGCCCACCCGAACCCGACCCGAAACTAATAATCCTAAAACCGAACCCGACCCGACTAGACCCAAAAATAAATATTCTAAACCCGACCCTGACCCGACCCGACCTATAGAAAAAAATTAATTTTAGGGACCTAATTGTAAAAAAATAATTTTAAGAGGCATAATTATAAAAAAAATTTAAGGACTAAATTGTAAATAAAAAATTAATTTTAAGGACCTAATTATAAAAAAATATATAAAGAGGAGGTATTATTACAAATATCCCTAAAAAATTTAAGGGAAAATTACACTATTAGTCCCGGGTCGGGTCGGGTCAGATTTTTTCACCCTAAAACCCGACGAACTCGATTTTTTTCATAAAAATACCCGACCCGATCGGGCCGGGTCGGGTCGAAACCCGTTGGGCCCGGGTGAAATGCCCATCCCTAGACGTGGCCTTCTAAATTTTTTTAACTACAAAATATAATGAGATTTTATTATTAGATTAAATCCTTAATTTTCATTCATTTAAAATATACTCTTTTTTATAATTAATTATATTTTACTTTAATCTTTATTTCTGACTATGTGACTGATCCAATCCATATAAACTAACTTAGGGATGAGCAAAATTTGACTCGAATCGAAAAAATTGATATATTTTTTTTCAATTTCGAGTTATTTGAGTTGTTCGAGTCAACTCAAGTAACTCGAAAAAAATTTCGAGTTCAAGTTGAGTTGAAATTTGCGCAACTTGAAAAATCGAAAAATCAAAAAACCGAATTTTACAATTTTGCAATTTAGTCCCTGATTTCATTTTTCTTCAATTCCTCCTTCATTTTAAGTCTATTTTGACCAAATTTGAACCATATATTCTTAAACCAGCGTAGAATACTAATTTTTCTTCAAATTATATTTTTAAAAACAAATTTTATATTTTTTCAATTCAGCCCCTTAACTGTGTATGATTTTCTCATTTTTTCAATCACTCATTCGTGTTACGTTAATTTTTGACCAAATTTGAATCACACGCTCCTAAACCACCATAGAATACATATTTAGCTTCACTTCATATTTTTTAAATTAAATTTTCAACTTTTGCAATTTAACCCCTCAACTTTGAATGATTTCCCATTTCTTCAAATCCTCTTTCGTTTTAAGTCTATTTTGACCAAAATTAAACAACATGATTCACTAACACTATATAATATCTATATAAATTCAATTCATATTTTTAAAAAATATATTCTTTTTTGCAATTTAGTCCTTTAACTTTACATTTTATTCAATTTGATCATTCAACTGATTTTTTTGTAATTTTTTTTCACATCAATTCATTGACTCATTTATACTCCCATCAATACTTTATCCCCCAAAGTTCCTTATTTTAAAATGATATTATAAATATATTTTAGAAGTTTAGATGATATTTTTTTATTAAATAACATTAGAAATCTTACTTATACATGTGAAAAATAATATGAAGAAATATATATGCATATCTTTTATGATTATAGAAAGTCGTTTAAATTGGAATCAAATTGTACTATAACATGGTAAATAATTACAATTAAATTTGTATAGGAACTCGAAAACTCGACTCGAATCGAAAAAAATTTAAATTGAGTTCAAGTTGTAAAATATGATATGTCAACTCGAATAACTCAAATTTTTTTGTATCAACTCGATCAAATAATCACCCCTAAACTAACCGAAGAAAACTTTGACTTGTATCTATCTTAGGACAAGCCTTTTGATTTGTCCATCATCGACTCGCCCTACGGCACATTTCTCTTTCCAGCGTACTCATTGGGCTTTCTGTTTAATCATGGGCTAAATTTGTTATACTTACTTTTTTTTCAAATACTTAAATTTAACTGCATCTATGTAGTTCGTTGTAGGAGTAATTGCAGTAATATTTTTGTTGTGTTTTTTATTTCAAAGATATTGTACTTTATTATTTTATTTTAATATTTATGGTGATTCTATTACATCAATGGAGGAGGTAATAGAATTTATTGAGGTGACATGTATCGTCAGAGCCGTTCCTGAATTTTAAAAGTGAGTCTTTAATATTAAGTATTAGAAAAATGAGTCTCTAATAATAAATTTTATTTAAAAAAAGTATGCGCCTAATAACCAATATTGAGAAAAAATTAGACTCATAATAACAACTATAAAAAAATGAATTTTAAGAGTAGATCTCTAAGAACAAATATCGAGAGAAAAAAATTAGGCCTCTAATATCAAGTATTAGAAAAAATTAGCTCTCTAATAACAATTATTGGAAAAATAAATAAAATTTAAAAGTATATTCTTAATAATAAATATTAGAAAAAAATTAGGCCCCTAATAACAAGTATTGGGGAAAATTTGAACCCCCTAATAACAAATTTTGGGAAAATAAAATTTAAGAGTTGACCCTTAATAACACATATTGGGGCGGGGGTTGTAACACCCGTGTTTTGGGGCTAGGAGTTAGTCGGGTTAGTGGTCCGAGTCGGTAAAATTAAAATTAAATCAAATGGGGTTTTAAAATAAAAGGAGGGACCGATGCGGTAGTTTGGCCTAAATGTTTTAAAAAGCTAGACCACCTTTTTGAAAAGTAAAAAGGAGAACAAAAAAAATGTAGTCATCTTTCTCATTTCCCTTTTCTTTACCATGGAAACCCTAACAAACCCTCCCAAATCCCAAATTGTATTTCCATCAATTGATCCATCAATTCAAGGGCATTTTTTAAAGGTAATCATATATTTAAACTCTCCTCTTAAATCTCTATCTATCTATGGTTTTAGATTTCAAGAATATGAACTTTTAAAAATTAGGGTTTGATTTAAAAGCTTAGATTTTTATGGGTTTTTCATCTTGTTTTGTTAAATTGAGTTGGGGTTTTGTTTAATCAAGTTGAAATACACATTATATGTTAATTTGGTTGAATTTTGATGAATTTCCGAAGTGGGTTCTTGGACCCATTTTTAAGGTGTCAAAAAGTTGATTTTTGGTGGGTTTTAGGGTGTAATTAGAGGGCTGATGGTATATGTATACTAAGGGGATGATTTGGGACCATTTAGATGTCAATTGGGTGTTTGAAAATGGAATTTTCTGCTGGGTAAGATTTGAGTACGAAAATGGGAATTTTGGGGTGGTTTATGTTAGAAATTGAAGGTTGGTGTTAGGGTAATAGTTGGGGGCTGTTTTGGGAAGCATTTGAATGTGCTAAATGTGTTGAAATCACAAGTTTTGGGCTGTGTATAAGGGCTGCTCGGATTTGGTGATTTTGGGGGTTGTTCATGGTTTGAAATGTTGAGTTTGGTGTTTGATTAGTGTTCCGGGTTTGCTACATTAATTGATGAATTGATTTGTGGTTGTTTTACTTGTGTTGAGATGTCTAGAAGCTTGGTTTTGGGTTGGTGAAGCCATGGGAGCAAATCCGGAAAAAGGATTGAAGACCATGGTTGCTTGGTAGTTGAGCTTGGAGTAAAGGTGAGTGGTTAAAATATTTTAAATGGTTTTGAGCAATTGGTTCGAGCATGTGGACTAGGTTGAGATTGGTAGACTCACTTAGAGTTAGGGTTAGGGTGGTAGCCTAATCCTAAGCTTTAGTTAGAGACATTGGATGATCTCTTTAATTGATGTTATGCCTCATGATCATTTAGGTATGTATAATGTGTTATATATGTTGTTGAGACATGGTTTGATGCATTGCTATGCATGTGGGTTGTATTGTGATCGTGTATGATGATGTTGAGTTTAATATGATGTAAGATGCCATATTATTACTCTTGAACATGACATTATGATATTATGTTGTTGAGATAATTGATGTTGAGTTTAGTATGATGTAAGATGCCATATTATTACTCTTGAACATCAAAGGTTGTGAAATTTGATTAATTGGCGCTAGTATGCTTGGGTACAATGATCGATCATTAGAATTAGTGTGCACACAAATTGAGTCAAAACGTACGTGGCCTTGGTGGCGTTAAGGCACCAAGGAGGAGTACGGTGATGTAATATTCCACCGGAAGCTTTTATATATTTTTCTACGTGATGATGAGTGGAATCCCATCCGTAGGGCATGTGGCGATGAGTGGAATCCCGCACATGCAATGACCGGTGATGAGTGGAATCCCACCGAGGTAATGTTGTTGTTGGAAATGCGTTCCAACATGTTATCCGCGTATTCGAGTCATAGCTAGGTGCCAATAAGAGAAAGTATGTTTATGCCAATATGAAATTATGCATACATGATAATATGAACTGATATGTGTATCAATGTATTATGAAATGTGAATTTCAATGTGAAACGATATATGATGTGGTTAATACTTTGAGTTATGTATCATTGTATGTCAAACTATTAAGTTGTTGAGCATGGCATGAATTTGGTAGTATGTTCATGCATCACCTATACTTATGGCTCATGTGAATCGAAGGTAAAATCATGTATAATATCATGATAGTTGCTCGTGCTTGGACCCTGCATTGTCGAAGGTTTGTTTTAGGAGCTTACCCTCACTAAGCTTTTATGCTTACGCTCTCTTTTGTTTGACAATGCAGATAAATAGCTTGTGGGTGGCAAGGGCAAGGAAAGGTCTCCAAGTGTTGCTTTTGGTGAGCTCAACGTATGAGTTTTAAGTAATAGATTGTAATAGTTAAGCAATGGGATAGGTGTCATTGATTTGAGCTTTGATGTATATTGTTGTTGGCTTGGTTAGTGGATGCCTTGTCTGATTGTAAATATCGCTTATATTGCATGCCATGAATGTCTACGTGTTTTGGTTGCTAAGGCATGAAATCCTAAATGCTTGTATGTCCATATATGCACGAATTGCTTTTCGTATGAATGTTAAGTATGGATGCCTTGATTCATGTTTATTGCTATGTATGGCTCATGTATGCTTGTTGAAATGGTTATATGTGCGGGTCTTGTGAGTGTTGATGCATGCTTTTGGTCCTTTTTACGCTCCTTTACGTGTCCATGTATGATTTTGGGGTTTTGCAAGGTTAGGAAGTCCTTAGGTTGAGCAGAATGTGATCCCCTGCACTAAGGTTTCGAAACCATGGGCAAGGTTTCGAAACCTTTGCAGAGGATTTGGTCCCAGGACATTCTGCCAACCCAAAGTTTCGAAACCTTTGGGGTAGGTTTCGAAACTTTGGTCAAAGGTTCCGAAACCTTCCCAAGGTTTCGGAACCTTTGGTGAGATTTTGGTTCCAGGGCATTCTGCCAACCAAAAGTTTCGAAACCTTTGGGTAGGTTTCGAAACTTTGGTCAAAGGTTCCGAAACCTTCCCAAGGTTTCGAAACCTTTGGAGAATTTTGGTCCCAGGGGTTTCTGCCAGCAAAAAGTTTCGAAACCCTTCCCCAAGGTTTCGAAACTTCTGCTTAGTATTGCACTGTTTTGAGTTGTTGGTCTGTTCAAAGAGAAAAATACATAGGATTTAATATGCCTTTAGTTAAGATTAAAATTTGGGCGTTTGTTTGTGATTGGGGGTTCAAAATGACGAGTTTAAAATAAAAAAAAAAAATTTAGGGTTGCTAACCGAGGAGGAACTCCTTTGGGTTTTGCTTCGGTTTTCCCCGTGTGGCCCACTCGGACCGGTCATCCGGCCAGACCGGGACGAGGGGGTTACATTTGTTGGTATCAGAGCCTAAGGTTTCCGAGACCTTGGGCAGGTAAGTGAGGTAAGTTTAAGTTTTAAATTGATATGCACGGTGTTTGCTTGCTCTGTAAGTATGACTGCTTGTATGACATGTATGTTGATTGTTTGTTTAAAAGTATGTTGTTCGTTACCGTGTATGCTGTGATGTGTGATTGTTTGATTGAGAATATATGTTGTTTGATCGTACGCATATGTTTACTTGTTTAGCAAGTAAGCCTTGTTATACGCTTGGTTGAGCATGTATGTGTGTTGATTTGTTTGAAACGTGTTTAGTAGAGTCCCATTGCTACTATTACATCGAAAAAGAGATTTTTAAGTGAGGGAAACATACTTGAGCCACTTGGAAGCCTTGCCTTGCTAACCCAATCTGGTATGTTTTATTGTTGATATTGTTGTTGATTTAATTGCTTTTCGGTAAGTAGAAGTCGTAGTTTCTGAAAGGGTGGACTAGGTTGAGGGAGTCCATCACCTCAGTTAGAGAGGTATGGTTGTACCAGAATTGAGGTACAATTCGTCCGTTTGAGACAGTGTGTATATGGGTTGATTCTTGTGGATGAGGGACGGTGTGATCAACTCTGGCATTAGTTAGTAAGAAGAAGTGAAGGCCTATGGGCGGGGGTCAGAGTGGTGTCAATGTTTTATCGAATGAGCCCTTAGTACAGTATCAAGTTGTTCCCTCCAGTTGACTATGAATCCGTATCTCTGTACGTTGTTAGCAAGTATGCAAGTTGAACATGCCTGGTGAGGTGTTAGTTGGTGACCGTTGGGGTTGGCCTATGATTTTAATGCAAGACAGCCGGTCAGTGTCCGTGAGTGGGAGCTAGTTTGTGTGATTTAGTCAGTGTACGTTGAGTTGTTTTCCAGCAAGCGGAAAAGATGAAGTCGCTTCCGATATAGTTGAGCCGAGAAGGGAGCCTTGAGCTTTGACTTCAGGATTGTTTGGTAGGGGTAGAACAGTTCCAGCTAGACTGTTTGTGTGCGATCAGAATTGAGTCTTGAAGTTACGAGATGCTCTAAGAACAGTTTAGAAGATTTAGATTTTGTTGAAGAACCAGTCTGAAAACAAGAGGATCGGAGACTATCAGTGTGTACATGTGAAGTTGCAATCTCCGCGGATATCTCCTTTGTGTGAGCATGTAAGAAATTAGATAAGTTTGTTGAGATCTTAGATGTAGGGACACATGTGACTAGCCTTTTTGGGAGACAATAGTGATCAGAAAGATGTACAGAAGATGTTTGTTGGTGGTTTAGAGTTACTAGTTTCTAGTAGGTGTGAAGCGATCGTCTTCCTACGGTTTTGATGTAACTTTCGACAAGGTTCATCTTGAAGAGCACAGAGTTAGTGTGTACATTGAGACAAGGAGAGAGTTGCCTTGAAATTGTAGATTTTTGTGTGACTGTGGTGGTAGGTGAGGATGTGAACTTCTTGTTGAATGTTGATCCAGTTTAGAGATCAAAGGTTGATTGAGTTTAGTTGGTAGGCTTGCTTAGCAAGTGTGATGAATTTGATTTTGAATGAAGATTGGACCGCAAAATGCTAGAATAGTTTGTGATTCTTCCTAGAAGTGTTTAGAAGAAACGCCCAGTTTGTCTCCTAACAGAGAAGAAGAGTTTATTATTGATGTCGTCTCCGAGTTTGCTAGTGTTTTAGTTTGCTCTGTGTCTTATGGTTTCCGACAGAATTGAGAATGTTGAAGAATTAACTTCTAGACTTGTTAGACCTTAGATTCATTAGGCCTAGTGCATCATCTCAGAGTTCTACAGTGTAATTTGTGAAGAAGAAAGAGTAACAGTACGAGAATGTGTTCAGTTTACATACAGTCGAAACAAGTGTCAGTGATTTGTTGATCAGTTAGTGTGTGCTCCAGTCAAATTGAAGATTAATTTGGATTCGATTATTACCAGTTGAAAGTGAGAGAAGTTGAAGTATCGAAGACAACTTTCGAGGCAAGATATGATCGCTTTGAGTTCCGAGTTATGCCGCTTTGCTTGACTAGTGTGTTAGTTACCTTATAGAGATGTTGAGCAGAATATTTTCCCGAGTTCCTTGATCAGTTGTAGTAGCTCTTCTAGATGTCACATGAGCGTATTCAAGTACCGAAGAAGACCCTAACAGGCTTAGAGTTAGTATTGTAGATTCTATTAGAGAATCAGCTGTATACCAAGTTGTGCAACGTGAACTTTGAGTAATGAAGATGTTCTCCTAGAACGTGCAGATCATCCGAGTGTATTAGAGTAAATCCCAAGTAGGCGAAGGAAGACATGAGTTGAGAGAAATTGAAGACTGTGACAGGTATCTATAGTTCCTAGGTCTAGCCTTGTTACTTTCAGAGAATTGTAAATAGTGTTTGAAGATAGTTGCTCCATTGATAGATTGCTACAGAAGAATGTTCAGTTGTGTGGTTAGATGCGAGACAATGAGCCCTTGAGAAACCGAAAGAAATTTTGAAGAAAGCTTCGACCTTGATTCAGTCTATACTAGAGAAAGAGCTTGCGAACTGTAGTGATGTATTACATGTAGGGTTAGGTTGTACTTATGCAAGACGGAAGATTGTGACTTGTTCATTGAGTTAGTTGAAAGACCGTGAGAAGAGTTATCCGATATGAGACATAGAGTTAACTACAGTTGTATTTGCTTCGAAGACTTAGAGACAAAGCTTGTGTAGTATGAAATGCGCAGTGTATATGTACGTATCATTAGAGCTTGAAATATTTGAAGACTTGGGAATGGTTGGAACTTGAACAACATGAGTAGTTAGAATTGCTTGATGACTGTGATCTCAAGATTGAGTACTATCTGAAGAGAGTCTACGTAGCAACCGAGTTCCGAGTTGTATTTGCTGTTAGATTAGTAGTTGAGTTACGAGTTGCAATTGCCGAATTCCGTATATCAAATGATAGTAGTTTTGTGGCCGAGTTTCGGGTTGAGAATACTTTGAGTCAGAATGTTTGATGAGAAACAGTTGCAAGACAGATTCTTGGCACCTCACGTGCAAGACATAGTGGAAAGAAGACCTTCAGAATACAGTCCAGAGATGATAGAGTTTTGTATTTCAGAGACAGAATAGTTGTACCGACTGACCTAGTGTTTTGAGATGTGTTGTTTTGGCCGAAGCGCACGGTGGTTCATTTGTATTGCATCTGAGTAGTGTGAAGACGTATTGTGGGTTGAAGATGAGTACTTCCGGAATGAGTGGATGAATAATGTGGTTCGGTATGAGAGTAAGTATGTAAACTGCCAGTGTGACAAGACTGAGCTTCAGTTTTCTTCTAGTTTGTGGCATCCGTGGAAGATTCGCAGTAAAAGTGAGTAATAAAGATCCGAGATTTCAACTAGAATAATTTTGAAGACGTCTGCATAGTGTTTGGTTAATTGATGAAGACAGAGGATCAATCAGAGAAAGTTATGAGTCAAGTGTTCAAGCAGTATTGTATGAGTTTGTGAATCAGGCTAGTTCTGTTGTTATCTGTTGCGGTTACCACCAGAGTTAGAAAGGGGTTTGAGATGTGTTACATGTATCTATGATTCAGAAATGTGAGTCAGATCTGTTCCGTGCTATATTTGTTGAAGAGATTGAGTTGAGTTTGAAATTGGCATGCCTTGAAGAATCAGTTGAGATCTTAGTGTAAGATAGCAAGTGTTGTGTGGTAAGTCTTTCGAGTTGGTTAGTACGTTGTGGTGAGAGAGGAAAGCGTGGAGGTGCATGTTTCAGTGGCCCTCCGTGATCGATGAATTTCGGGGACGAAATTTCCTTAAGTGGGGGAGAGTTGTAACACCCGTGTTTTGGGGCTAGGAGTTAGTCGGGTTAGTGGTCCGAGTCGGTAAAATTAAAATTAAATCAATTGGACTTTGACTTGGGCTAATGGGGTTTTAAAATAAAAGGAGGGACCAATGCGGTAGTTTGACCTAAATGTTTTAAAAAGCTAGACCACCTTTTTGAAAAGTAAAAAGGAGAACAAAAAAAATGTAGTCATCTTTCTCATTTCCCTTTTCTTTACCATGGAAACCCTAACAAACCCTCCCAAATCCCAAATTGTATTTCCATCAATTGATCCATCAATTCAAGGGCATTTTTTAAAGGTAATCATATATTTAAACTCTCCTCTTAAATCTCTATCTATCTATGGTTTTAGATTTCAAGAATATGAACTTTTGAAAATTAGGGTTTGATTTAAAAGCTTAGATTTTTATGGGTTTTTCATCTTGTTTTGTTAAATTGAGTTGGGGTTTTGTTTAATCAAGTTGAAATACACATTATATGTTAATTGGTTGAATTTTGATGAATTTCCGAAGTGGGTTCTTGGACCCATTTTTAAGGTGTCAAAAAGTTGATTTTTGGTGGGTTTTAGGGTGTAATTAGAGGGCTGATGGTATATGTATACTAAGGGGATGATTTGGGACCATTTAGATGTCAATTGGGTGTTTGAAAATGGAATTTTCTGCTGGGTAAGATTTGAGTACGAAAATGAGAATTTTGGGGTGGTTTATGTTGGAAATTGAAGGTTGGTGTTAGGAATAGTTGGGGGCTGTTTTGGGAAGCATTTGAATGTGCTAAATGTGTTGAAATCACAAGTTTTGGGCTGTGTATAAGGGCTGCTCGGATTTGGTGATTTTGGGGGTTGTTCATGGTTTGAAATGTTGAGTTTGGTGTTTGATTAGTGTTCCGGGTTTGCTACATTAATTGATGAATTGATTTGTGGTTGTTTTACTTGTGTTGAGATGTCTAGAAGCTTGGTTTTGGGTTGGTGAAGCCATGGGAGCAAATCCGGAAAAAGGATTGAAGACCATGGTTGCTTGGTAGTTGAGCTTGGAGTAGAGGTGAGTGGTTAAAATATTTTAAATAGTTTTGAGCAATTGGTTCGAGCATGTGGACTAGGTTGAGATTGGTAGACTCACCTAGAGTTAGGATTAGGGTGGTAGCCTAATCCTAAGCTTTAGTTAGAGACATTGGATGATCTCTTTAATTGATGTTATGCCTCATGATCATTTAGGTATGTATAATGTGTTATATATGTTGTTGAGACATGGTTTGATGCATTGCTATGCATGTGGGTTGTATTGTGATCGTGTATGATGATGTTGAGTTTAATATGATGTAAGATGCCATATTATTACTCTTGAACATGACATTATGATATTATGTTGTTGAGATAATTGATGTTGAGTTTAGTATGATGTAAGATGCCATATTATTACTCTTGAACATCAAAGGTTGTGAAATTTGATTAATTGGCACTAGTATGCTTGGGTAAAATGATCGATCATTAGGATTAGTGTGCACACAAATTGAGTCAAAACGTACGTGGCCTTGGTGGCGTTAAGGCACCAAGGAGGAGTACGGTGATGTAATATTCCACCGGAAGCTTTTATATATTTTTCTACGTGATGATGAGTGGAATCCCATCCGTAGGGCATGTGGCGATGAGTGGAATCCCGCACATGCAATGACCGGTGATGAGTGGAATCCCACCGAGGTAATGTTGTTGTTGGAAATGCGTTCCAACATGTTATCCGCGTATTCGAGTCATAGCTAGGTGCCAATAAGAGAAAGTATGTTTATGCCAATATGAAATTATGCATACATGATAATATGAACTGATATGTGTATCAATGTATTATGAAATGTGAATTTCAATGTGAAACGATATATGATGTGGTTAATACTTTGAGTTATGTATCATTGTATGTCAAACTATTAAGTTGTTGAGCATGGCATGAATTTGGTAGTATGTTCATGCATCACCTATACTTATGGCTCATGTGAATCGAAGGTAAAATCATGTATAATATCATGATAGTTGCTCGTGCTTGGACCTTGCATTGTCGAAGGTTTGTTTTAGGAGCTTACCCTCACTAAGCTTTTATGCTTACGCTCTCTTTTGTTCGACAATGCAGATAAATAGCTTGTGGGTGGCAAGGGCAAGGAAAGGTCTCCAAGTGTTGCTTTTGGTGAGCTCAACGTATGAGTTTTAAGTAATAGATTGTAATAGTTAAGCAATGGGATAGGTGTCATTGATTTGAGCTTTGATGTATATTGTTGTTGGCTTGGTTAGTGGATGCCTTGTCTGATTGTAAATATCGCTTATATTGCATGCCATGAATGTCTACGTGTTTTGGTTGCTAAGGCATGAAATCCTAAATGCTTGTATGTCCATATATGCACGAATTGCTTTTCGTATGAATGTTAAGTATGGATGCCTTGATTCATGTTTATTGCTATGTATGGCTCATGTATGCTTGTTGAAATGGTTATATGTGCGGGTCTTGTGAGTGTTGATGCATGCTTTTGGTCCTTTTTACGCTCCTTTACGTGTCCATGTATGATTTTGGGGTTTTGCAAGGTTAGGAAGTCCTTAGGTTGAGCAGAATGTGATCCCCTGCACTAAGGTTTCGAAACCATGGGCAAGGTTTCGAAACCTTTGCAGAGGATTTGGTCCCAGGACATTCTGCCAACCCAAAGTTTCGAAACCTTTGGGGTAGGTTTCGAAACCTTTGGTGAGATTTTGGTTCCAGGGCATTCTGCCAACCAAAAGTTTCGAAACCTTTGGGTAGGTTTCGAAACTTTGGTCAAAGGTTCCGAAACCTTCGCAAGGTTTCGAAACCTTTGGAGAATTTTGGTCCCAGGGGTTTCTGCCAGCAAAAAGTTTCGAAACCCTTCCCCAAGGTTTCGAAACTTCTGCTTAGTATTGCACTGTTTTGAGTTGTTGGTCTGTTCAAAGAGAAAATTACATAGGATTTAATATGCCTTTAGTTAAGATTAAAATTTGGGCGTTTGTTTGTGATTGGGGGTTCAAATTGACGAGTTTAAAATAAATAAAAAAAATTAGGGTTGCTAACCGAGGAGGAACTCCTTTGGGTTTCGCTTCGGTTTTCCCCGTGTGGCCCACTCGGACCGGTCATCCGGCCAGACCGGGACGAGGGGGTTACAGGGGTGGAGCCCCTAATAACAAGCATTGAAAAAATGGACCCTAATAACAAACATTTGAAAAAAATATTTAATAGTATCCCCTAATAACAAGTATTGGTAAATATTGAGCTCATAATAACAAATGTTAAAAAATTAGACCCCTAATAGCAAGTATTGAGAAAAATTGGATACCTAATAACAAATATTAGAAAATTTGAATTTTAAGAGTAGATCTCTAATAACAAATGTTGAAAAAAGATTGAGTCCTAATAACAAGAGTTTAAAAATTGAGCCCATAATTATTAAAAAATTGGTTCTTAATAATAAATATTAGAAAAATTAAAATTTAAAAGTAAACATTTAATAATAAGTATTAAAAAAATTAAACCACAATATTAATATTATATAAAAAAATTGGTCCCTGGACAGGTGCCCCTCTCGGCTCTCGCCCATGTCCAGGGAGCGCTCTGTGTATTTTGACCTAAGGTCGGTACAAACATATTACGACTTCACTTTTATTTTGCCTGAAGTCAGCTGGAATACACGATAATATCACCTTTTTATGTTGAAGTAATATCACCTTTTTATGTTGAAGTTGGCGGGAACACACAGAGGTTTCTACTTTTTACTTTAGAAAGTGTTATATATCTTGAAATAAAATAGAAGTACAATAGATTTTCAAATATTTTTTCAATAACAATGTCTAAAAAATTTAGCCGTTCGATGTTGGTTTCTATGTTAGTTATTTGTTTTTTCTATAATTTATGTTTAAAATTTGTGATTTTTATTCTAACAATATCATTTTAAAAATTTTAAATTTAAATTCTTTCTTTTAAAGTGTAATGTGTTTAACAACTGCAATTTATACTTGCCAAATACTTTTCAGGCTTATATAACAATTTAACCCCTCGTAAATTAAGTGATAATCAAGTAAGTCTATGCATAAAAATAACATATCAACTAAGCTCTTAGTTAAAAAATTGTGATTAATTAAGCTCTCAAATTAAAAAAATACTTGATTATATTTAGGGACAAAGCCATAATTTATAGTTGGGGAATAAAAAGGGGGGAATATGTAAATGATCCATTTTTTATAAAAAAAAATTCTACATTAGAAAGGTAAAAAAATGAGTTTGGGGATGACCCCCTCCCAGGGGCATGCCCTCCATCCATGATTATACTTAATAGACGTTATGTGGTGATGTCGCATCTTCCTATTGCTTGTTAACATTCTAACGTGACAACTCTGATTAACTACAAATTATTTTTATTAGAAAATTTAGGAAATATTTCAAATTATAGATAATTAAGAAAATATTTAAAATATATAAAATTAATAAAACAATATATAAAATTAAAAATAATTTCTATATTATAACAATTCTAAAAATTTTAAAATCTATAAGAAATTCTAAGAACTATAAAAATAAAAAGTATAGTTCCCTTCTCAGGTTAGTCCTCTACGAAAAAAAATTAATTAAGTCTTTATAAATCTTTTCACTTAATTTAGCCCCATTTGTCGAAACACACTAAATTTAGCTCTTTCCCTAACGGTTGATCAATTTTGACCATTAACTCATTGACCACCAATAAGATAATGACACGTGGCACACTATGGAAGAGACATAGGGGTGTAAATGAACAGAGTGTTCGACGAACTGTTCGTGAACCGTTCGTATAACGTTCGTTTATGTTCGTTTATTAAGCTAAACAAACGAGTATGAACAAAAATTTTATGTTCGTTTAATAAACGAACGAACACGAACATAAGTGTGTTCGGCTCGTTTATGTTCACGAACAAACTCGTTTATGTTCGTTTAGAAGCTCGTTTATGTTCGTTTAAAAGCTCGTTTATGTTCGTTTATAAACTTAAGTTCAAAGTATATAAACCATATTATAACCCCTACCACCATTTTCCCTAATTTCTAATATTTGTAGCCGCACCCCTCTCCCAAATCCCTCTAAAAATAAACATTCCTCACCTTTTATTTCGGTTAACCTCCGACCACCGACCTTTTAGTTCTCCCTTGCGCCACCGTTTGCCGCCACCCTCTTCGTATCAGATCTACTCTTCACCGCAACAATGGCAATTAGGTTCTAACTGTTGGATTAGCTTCTTCAAAGGTAAGAGCATGCGAAACACTTCTTAAACCCAATATCATTGTCGCTGTAAATGTAATGTGAAGCCCTAAGAAACACTCAAAAGCTAAGATTCTAACTGTTGGATTAGCTTCTTCAAAGGTAATCTCTTTTTCCGTCTCTATTTACAGTAATTGATGATTTCTTTCTGGGTTTCGTTTGATAGCTCAATCGTTCTTTTAGTTTAACCATTGTTGGAACTTGGGTTTTCCTTCGTTTTCTAATCTAAAACTGCTACTTCAAAATATTTGTTGAAAACTGTGATTGTAATTATAGTCAGTTACTGAAAGTAGAATTTTATGAAAGAGCAAAGCACTGTAAATTTAGACCAAGGAAAATCATAGCCCCCTGGTCGTGTAACATTAGTGTGAATTCAAAATTCATATGCCTCTTCCATTTTGAGCATACCATTGAGTTGATTCTGTATCATGAACTACGAATAAAAATCTTCATTTACCGTGATTCCGATGCTAACTCGTTTGCTTCCGCATTGAATTATGTGATTGAAAATTGTGTTGTTTGTGTGTATGAATTTTCATTTGCAGAAAACCAAAATTTCACCTTCCTATACTTTTTTGGTTGTTGGAAAAATTGAAAATTTCCAAGAATCCTACTCTCTATTATTTCCTCAAGCTCCTCAGAAGAAACACCACATAATAGCTTCTAGTTAAAAAGGAAAAGGTGTGGTTCATAACTCGAAAATAGCCGTAAACTCTTCTCCGCTTTTCAGAATTTTTTAAAAGGTTTCTTTTGAAACGAAGTTTTGATCCATTTGGTAACCTTTCCATGGAGGTTGTGACTTCTCAGAAGGAGAGAGCAAGGGAAGAGGTGAACCATAAAGTTATAAACAAGCCTGCATTGTAGCCTTTGTGAATCTTCGCTATGCATTAGACTTGGTCAGCAATAACATTTGGTATCTAGATTGATGTTATGCTAATTAGTTTAATTGTGTTTTGCAGCTATGGGAACCCGAGGAGTTATCGGAGATAAGTGGTCTATGAGGGTTCTTGGGTCTGTGCTATGGGAAGTGCAATCGATATGCATTATTTACCTTTAACTCGGCGCATATTGCCTCACATAAGTTACCCCAAGATCATAAACTTTATCTTATTTTGTGGCTCATGCTTGTAGTTTCACTGTGATTTCTTGTGTAGGCCTGTATAGGGTTGCTGTAGAAAGACAACAGCAAAACAGGGACCGAATGATGGCCGAAAGTTTGAAGGCCATGGAATCCGAAGGTGGTGGTGAGTAAGCTTTGAATGTTGGCATCCTTAGATCCTTGTTTATTACTCCTTAAAGTTTCAATTAGACCGATGAACGATGTTCTACATGGAATGTGAGAGAGGTGATTTATCGTTCCAGTTTTAAGTCCCTTCTAATAGCTTCTTAATATATAGTGCTTGGATATTTTTCATCAAAACAACTCATATTGTAGTTTTCTCCCATCATCTTCAGACAGAAACTGTATTTCAACTTCTGGGATCAACTGCCATTATTTAACTTCTGAGCAAGAAGCTCCCATTTGCAGAGGTATGTCCCTACTGTTTGAAACAGGATCGAAAGCAAACTCTTAAACAAATCGATGAGTTCTTAAGCACAAAACTGGCTATTAATGCATTCTTTATTTATCTTGCTAAGAAAAGCTATTCCGGACATTGAAAGAATTATATTGCATGTGTTTTATACCTATGTATAATGTTGGATGTTTGTTATGGATTTTTCATTTGATTTCTTTTGGCAAATTGTGAATGATGATTGTGATATTTACACCCCTAAGAAAAACGGAGGAGGCAAGGAGCAGAAGCCTAAGGAACAAAGACCCAAGCAAATGAAAAGAAGTCGATTATGATAGAGTAACAAGTATTCTGGGATGAAAATGCTCATGGATGTTTCTTTTTGTGTGTGTGTGTGGATGTTTTAGGATGAAAATATTAGTGAATGTTACTAAATGACCATGTCCTAATTTGACTTTTTTTAAACTTTTATTTTGTTGTTGTGGTAGGTTATATAAGTTAATGATGTAAAGTTTATGTTGGTTTTATTTTATTTAATTTTTGTTTGTTCGTTTAGTTAAATTTTAGAAATTATAAACGAACATGTTCGTGAACGCTAAACGGACATGTTCATGAACACTAAACGGACATGTTCATGAACACTAAACGGACATGTTCGTGAACGCTAAACGGACATGTTCGTGAACGCTAAACGGACATGTTCACGAACGCTAAACGAACAAATTGACGAACATGTTCGCGAACGTTAAACGAACACGTTCGCGAACGTTAAACGAACCGAGCCCGAACGCACCAAAATATAAACGAACCGAGCTCGAACATGCTATTAAAAACTTAAACAAACACGAATCGAGTTCGAACACCTTTAAAAATAAATAAACGAACACGGACATACCCTTGTTCGTTCAAGCTCGGTTCGTTTACACCCCTAAAGAGACACATCATTAAACTGATTTTTTTAAATTATAAAAAATAAAAAAATTTAAATATTATAAAACTATAAACAACCATAGTTTTGATTTTTTTTTTTCAATTTAGTTATTCATTGATTTTATTAATTCAAATCCCAAACCTCCGTTATTATCATCACTACCAGAACCACCATAGTCATTGTAGATCCTTTATCCCACAGTCTTCCTCTAATTTATATGAATCAAGTTTTCTATTGGAATTTTACTAATTTCCTAGAAAACAAACAGTCCTTAACAAACAAACTATGAAAACCATTAAAATTTTCATGATATGTAATTCATTGACTGATTAATTTGAACTGAGTATTATAGAGGTGATCTTCTAGGCTTTGAGCCATGGATGTTTTAGGGGTCTAAGGTCTCATCCTGTTAGAGTATTTAAAGAAGATAAGAAACTGTTAGCTTATCGAGATAAGGTGCTAGATTCTTTAAATATTGTCTAAAGTTCAAATTATGACATTATGAATAGAACAAAATTGATTGAGAGAGTGACTCAATAGTGAACATATAAATTACTCAGATGTTGATTAGCATTATAACAAAAACAAGCATAGTTTTCTTTTATTAATTTACGTTTTCCTATAGAGTTTATACATTATTGTGCATACTTTTATATACTGTTTTATTAGTTTTTAGAGCTTTTGGAAGTTTTTTCAAAATTTAAAGATCTTTTTTATAGTTTTTTTATTATTTCTAATTTGTTGTGAATAAAATAACGAAGAATAACAAATAAGAATAAAATAACAAAGAGATGAGAGAAAGAGAAAAATTCGTATTATTATCAAAACTAGACTTGTGTACAATGCCTTCATTTATTTATAGGCATAAGAAGTACATAATACATTAAACTCTAATTAATGGAGATAATATTCCTAATGATAAAGTAAATCAAATCTCCTAGATAAAGTTCTTATCATTATAGAGATTCACATAGATAAATATTCATAACACTCTCCCTTGGATGTCTATGAAGATAATGTGCCTCGTTAAAACCTTACTAAGATAAAAACTCAATGGGAAGAAAATTCTTTAGTGAAGGAAAAAGAGTACACACATCTTTGATACGCATAACATGATGCCTTATTAAAAACCTTACCAGGAAAGCCTATTGAGACAAAACTTCGATTAAAGGAAAAAGAGTGCAACGCGTATTTACTCCCCTCATGAAAACATCACATAAGATCTTTGAATCTTCATAATTCAATCTTAAATACTATTTTTTCTAAAGATCACGAGGGATGAAACTTTGAAGTAATATGTTCCATGATGTATCCACCTTTCATTATCTCTACACAAGATAGCATTTGTATCATATCTTGTGAAAGTAAATCATATATCTTCTAGATATGTTGGGTCAATGGTCTTAGCCAAACACATTTTTGGCTTGCCTCGTGCATAACAATTATTTCAACAAGATTTGTGTAACCCCTAAACCCAGCCTAGAAGAAAAAACCAAATTTAGGAAGTTACGATTGAAAATTTTTGCCATCAAGAAAACCAATTTTGGAAATTATGTTTTAATTCAATTTAAAATAATATATAACAATAATTTATTAAATCACTTGAAATAAATAAAATATAAATGCCATAATTAATATTCGAATGTTTAAGTAAAATCTCTAAAATAAAATCATAGCAAAAGAATTCTAGAAAAATAATCTCAAAACATACTTATTCTCGAAGTATGAAATTACACCAATGTCTCAAAATAAAAAATAATAATAATCTAAATAAATAAAAATAGTTTTGTACTGAATAATAAAATAATCAAATAAAATATGAGGTCTTTAAAGTACCGATTCACCTATGGTCTGAATATCTGAAAGAAAGAGTAAGATGGAGTAAGCTAAAGAGCTTATTTTGTCTCTAAAGTGCAAGCAATCACAAAGTCAGTTTCACAACAATCATTTTTACAAAAATATTTAAAAGACACAAAGCACGTTTAAACACGGTTTTATAAAATCACATTGCAATGCACAAATACTGCATAGTCACCAGAAAGAGTAGGTTCCCCATAACCTCTCGCTACATAGTCACCAACACAAGTGGTATAAACCACTGAACTTCCTCCGTACAATCCCAACCCATGATAACATAATAAAAGATATCACAATTTTCACAGTCTCAACATAGTCTGATAATAAATTCGGGATTTACAACTCATTTATTTTAAATCACAATTTTATTCACAGTCTGAAAATAGTATGCACGAAAAAACATAATGTAAAATCACAACACAGTTGAAAATTACTCAAGCGTAAAATCACAGTCACAAAAACAAAGTATGTAGCATAGAAAGAGAACACACAAAAATAGTTTATTTATAGCACCGGAAGAAACACACCTCGCAACAATAAAGCTCCAACGAAGAACAAAGGGAGGTTGCGTCTTCGATGTAAGGTGATGGTAACGTCAATCCGAGGGGAATTCATAAAGCATGGGAACAACTAAGAGCAACATCACTTTAAAACTTAAGACTTAGGTTTATTTATGTACGTAATAACTATGTCTATAATAATAATAATAATAATAATAATAATAATAGTAATAATAATAATAATAATAATAATAATAATAATAATAATAATAATAATAAAGAATTTAAGTTGAAAAAGGATAGTCAATTCACCCGTGAGAAAAAAGGTGTTAGAATTTAATTTGAATTTAAAAAGTTGAAAAAAAATAAATTAAATAAATAAATAAAACGGTAGAGTAGAAACAGAATTGAAATTCAATTTGATAAAAAGGTTATTTATGGAGTCAACACTTAAACTTTTAAGAAATTTAATATTAAATTTTAAGTTTGATAAAAATTTTTATTTAGTCCCACATAAAAAAGTTAGGGTTTTGAATTAAAAATTCTCAATTGTTAGGGTTTTTAAAATTAGGTTTTTAAATTAGAGATTTTTTTTGAATCTAGGGTTTACAATTTAGGCGTAATTTTTGGGTGTTACAACTCTCCCACCCTTAAAAAAAATTTGTCCTCAAAATTTTCAGACTAACGACATACTTCCAAAAATAGAGATTTTGATAACAATTTAAAAAAAGGCATTTTAGATCAAGTACCACGAGAACTTCAGGTTCTTTTAATACATGTGCATGTAAATCTCAATAATTTTTACATCATTATTGATCAAGATGGTCTAACCGATCATGTCAACTATAACATATGTGTATATATATTTCTGAATTTGGTAAACTTCTGATTTACCATAACATGTGGTTCAATTTCACACGTACATGTCTACTACAACCATCAAAATTGTTCCTTTGAATAGGAATATATTTAGCTCTTTCGGAGCTTTCAATGAAAATTATTTTTTGGTAGCAATATATAGCTCTTCTAGAGCTTTCCACTGACTTTTGACTACCATAATTTATATCCACATTGGCTTATTTCAAATGCCAATTGATAACATATGTTATCTATAATTCCCGAAAGATTATTTTGTGAACTCATATTGTCTTCTTAAAATTTCCACTTCTAGTGGTGACGATATTATTACCATCAACGGTAATTTTTACAATATTCGCAATTCTGCACTTTTCATAATGTGCTTTCTCTAAAGAAGTTATTGCTCTTCTAGAGCATCAATATTTTCAGTACTTTGAGATATAGTACTCACATTTTCCCTTGCGTTAAATGGGAAAATATATCTTATGCTTCTGTTAAGCATAAATCGTCACCATAAATTGTATTTGATAAGTAATCATGTTAAACAAAATAAATATCATAAAATAAATATAAAACATAAATAATTAATATGTAAAGTAAATAAATAATAAAATAAATAAAAAGATAAATAATTCTCTTCAAAGTTATGAGAATAATTAGAAGATGATTTATTTCCTTCGAGTGTTATAAGGAAATCAACAACGTCCAAATGAGTTGGACTGAAAATGTCCAAATAAGTTGGACCAATATCATTTTTCGCAAACAAAATTTTCTTCTATTTTATTTCTTTTATCATTCAATGATTGTTGATTTTTCAGTGTACGACAAGTACAAGACCAATAGGTTATTACATCGCATTGATAATAAAAATTTTTTTACTTCATTAGAATGATCTTTTATCACTCTTGTCATCCTTATAACCTCACTACCGGTGGGTAGAAGTATTCTTAAAATAACCATAATGTCTATGCTCATGGCCTCGACCATGACCATAACTACTAATGTGACACTTATTCTTTCCATTATAAAATCTCACATTCACTTTAGGGAATGGAGTAGAGCCAGTGGGCCTTTAAAATATTTTTCACGATATTGTGTTTGAAGACAACATTATTTGTCGTGAAAAGTGGAGTATGTTTTTATTAACATATCCTTGTCACAGAGAACAAAGATTTAATCCTCGTACGCGGGATTGTAAAACCAGTTCACAAGGTCCTTTAAAAATCTCCTTTGAGACCAGTAGCCTCGCAGAACGGGATGTCCATTCAATATACTTGGTTTACATCAAAATTATGTCTCTAATTGAATAATGATTTACCATGTTTCCATTCTCTTTAGGGAATGAAACAGATCCAATAATCGCATAGAATAAACATCATGCTTGCATTCACTTCAGAGAATGTCCCATCATTGATAATTGCATGGAATAAACATCATGATTTTCATTCACTTTAGGGAATGTCTCCTACGGAAATTCTTGTCAAGATGAATTTTTGTAACATGAACTTGGGAGAAGTCTATAGTTAAATTAAATATTTCTTTCGAGCAAAATTACCATGATTTATTGGGGATTTAAAATAATAATTTAAAGAATAAAAATAAAATTAGAATTTACCGATGTTGATTTTCCTTTTAAGGACAATGGAGACATAGCAAACGGTCAAAAGGACTTCTCATATTCTTTTTCTGTCATGTCTCTTACCATGCCATTCAAACATATTATGTAAAAGTCAAAACACGGTTAAAAATATCAAATATCGCCAATAAGATAAAATAAACTAAAAATTGATAAATAAATCACAACAAGTATGTAGGGACTAAAGTAAATAAACTAGAAAAATATGAAGAACTTGATAGAAATTTACCTTTTCTCTTAAAGTTTACGCATATGCAAAACACAACATAGGAAACTATTTTTTTTATCGAAACAATGAAAAGAACTAAAAAAATAAAAAAAAATAATCGATTGATACTGAAATTAAAATATAACCAATCATGGTATACCCATCTATGTTAATTTGTCCTTTGATTTGTGAGAAACCACAAATTTATCTTTACCCAATGCTTAAATACAATCGAACACGCCCCTCTCTTTGGTTCACCCTGGAATTGAATTCTTTCCAATATTTTTTTAGATACGAACGATGAAGATCTCAGTTGATTAGAAGCTCGTGCTGATAACGTCTTGTGAATAAAATAACGAAGAACAACGAATAAGAATAAAATAACAAAGAGATGAGAGAAATAGGAAGATTCATATTATTATCAAAACTAGACTTATGTACAATGTCTTCATCTATATATAATCATAAGAAGTACATAATACATTAAACTCTACTTAATAGAGATAATATTCCTAGTGATAAAGTAAATCAAATCTCCTAGATAAAGTTCTTATCATTATAGATATCCACATAGATAAATATTCATAACATAATTTGAAATAATTTTATTTTTATTATTTTTTAGTGCATGAAGTTTTATATCTGCATAAGTGTATAACATCGAGACTACACAAATATTATGTAGTCTTATACTTTGTTTGAGTTTAGCGACTCAAATTAGCGTTTGCCAAGCTTTTCTTTGCCAAACAGTCAATAGTTGGCTACCGAACGTTTATCTACCATTATTGGTACCTAAACAGACGTTTGCTAGGAGCTGAATTTAAAAATGATTGTTGCAGCTTTAACGCAGATTTGGGCGCAACAATAAAGAAGGAAGCCGTATTTGTACTTTTTGAACAATGAATGGACTTAGTTGGGGTGAAACCATTAATTTTATTTAAAATTTAATGGTAATCAAAGATGTATACCATTAATGCGCAACTTCTTAATTCTTATTACTTGTTGTGAAACTAATATTTTAATTTTGATATAACTAAAATCTAAGGACTAAATTGAAAATGTCAAAACGAATTTTTAAGTCCTCAAACATCCCCATATGATTTTAAGAGTATGCCAAAGTTAAAAACAAAGTTTTCAAATATTTTTCTAAGTGTTTAAAGCCGAAACAGTGATTTTCAAGTCCCTGTTTCGAAACAGCCTAAGGCGTTTCGAAACGATTTCATCACTGCCAACCCCTGTTCTGAAACGCGTATCAAAACGGCTTTAGAACACATGAACCCGTATCGAAACGGCTTCAAGCGTTTCGAAACGGTTCTTCATTTTGATTTGAAAACTATAACCGTTGTAATATTTTTTAACTGAATTTTCAAAGATCAATAGGGTGTTTCGAAACGGGCTCAATCAGTTTCGAAACGACCCTTGACAGTAACAAAACTGTTTCGAAACAAGTCCAAGCGTTTCGAAATAGTTCTTCATTTTGATTTGAAAATATGACCGTTACAATGTTTTTAACTGATTTTTTGGAAACTGTTAGGGTGTTTTGAAACGGGCTCAGACTGTTTCGAAACGACCTTTGACAGTGGCAAAAGTGTTTCGAAACGGCTTCAACACGTTTCGAAACGGGCTCTTAAATGCACCCAACGACTCTTTCTATTTTAGTCCGTTTCGAAACAGGTACCCCGCGTTCCGAAACGGGTTGTTGCAGACTGCATTTATGGAGGTGAGATAACATCCCCAACGGCTCTATTGATGAATGCAACAACCACAACGGCTAGAAATCAATGAGAAGGTATAAAAGGGACCTCTAAAAGCTCCAGAAACAACCATTGATCCAAAAGCAAATATCCATACATCAAATCCAAGCATTTGTGCTAAAATCCCATATTGTCTAGAAACCCCAATTGTAATTTTCAATCTTATCTTTTTCAATTGGGTTGAGTGCTTGTAATTGGGCTACAAATTGTATTGAGAGATATTGTCTTAGCCATCAAATTCTTTGTTACCTTTGTGTGAGGATTGGGTTAAATTTTGGGTAGAAAATTTAACCGAAAATTGTAAGGGTTGCCTCTTTAGCCTAGAAAAGGGGAAGAGCAATTAGTGGAATTGTTGCAAATCCTTAGTGTAGCTAAGGTAGTGGATGTAGAGTTCATTTGGAACTTGACCACTCTAAAATTCCTTGTTAATATTTTTAATTTGCAATTTCCACCACACAAACCTTAAAAATCCAATTCACCCCCTCTCTTAATTTATATCGATCTTTCGACCCACTCAACAATTGGTATCAGAGCCTACCTCTTTGAGGATTAACAACCACAAGAGGAGTTCCTTGGAAGAGTGTGATCATCAAATATCAAGAGATGGCTTCAACCTCCGGTTCGGGCATGTATGAGTCTTAATCCACTACAAAGCCTCCCTTCTTCAATGGTGGTAACTACTCTTTTTGGAAGAATAGAATGCGACTCTTCATCAAGTCAAATGACTACTTAGTGTGGGATGCCATTGAAGATGGCCCTTACATTCCATTGAAGCAAGATGGTGAAGGCAAGATGGTCTTGAAGAAAAAGGTGGAGATGAGTGAAGAAGAAAGGAAAAAGATTCAAGTAAATGACAAAGCTCTCCACATGCTCTTTTGTTCATTCGGTCCGGACATCTATTCTAAAGTGTCATCCATTGAGAGTGCCAAAGAAGTGTGGGACACTCTTGAGACTACCTATGTGGGAACCAACGATGTTAAAGAAACTAAGATTGGAATTTCAAGATGGAGCCCGATGAGACGGTGTCCAAGATGTTTGATCGGTTCTCTAATATAGTCAATGGGCTCAAAGGTTTTGGAGAGATCATACCGGAAGACAAGCTTATCCGGAAGCTACTCTATTCATTCCCCGAATCTTGGGATGGGAAGAGAACCACCATCATTGAAGCTAAAAATTTGAAGACTTTAAAGCTTGATGAGCTTGTGGGTTCTCTCCTTACTCATGAGATTATGAAGCAAGGAAGGGAAGAAGAGAAGAAGAAAGAAGAGAAAAGAGTAGAAAAGCTAGAGGTTGAGAAGAAGAAGAAGATGGGAATAGCTCTCAAAGCTTCACTACATGAAGAGAGCTCTTCTAGTGAGGAGGGTGAACTAGAAGAATTGGCTATGATAGCCAAACGATTCTCATGCTTTATGAGGTCCAACCGGGGAAGAAAAATCCAAAGAAAAATGGACTTCAAAAGCAAGAACAAAGAAGAAGCAAGGGATCAAATCATTTGCTTTGCGTGCAAACAACCCGGCCACATACGTTCGGAGTGCCCTCAACTCAAGAAGAAGGGCTTTGAGAAGAAGAAGAAGCTCAAAGCCAAGCTTGCTACTTGGAATGATGAGGAGTCATCGGAGGATGACGAACAAGAAGTGGCTAACCTTTGCCTCATGGCACTTGAGGAAGATTCCTCCATGGTAACCTCTAACTCATCAACTTTAGATTTTAAATATGATGAATTGAATGATGCATATGATGAGTTACAAGAGGTCTATGATGAAATAGTTGAGAAATATAAAGAGTCGGTCATTAGAAACAAGAAAATTATTTTGGAACTAAATGAGAAAAATGACTCACTCACTCAAGCTAATTCAAAATTTGAGAAAAAGATATTAGAGTTAAAAGATGAACTAAAATTCTTTCAAGATGAAAATGTTGACCTTAATAATCTTTTGTCTCAATGTAATAGTGAACACCAAAAGGTGTTGGATGAGCTAAATGAGCTCAAAAAGTCTTTTAAAAATGTTGGTAATGTCAAGCATGAAATAGGTGAATCTTCAAGAACAAACCAACCTAAGAAAAAGACTAACTACTACAAACAAGGTAGCTTTCCTAGACATAGTAGAGCTAAAAAAATTAGAAGGGTATGGGTTCCTAAGGAACTTGTAAAATCTGATAATATTATTGCTATGTCATCTTGGATTCCTAAGGGAACCAAGGTTTTGGGAGCTAACACTCATGGACCCAAAATGATTTGGGTACCAAAAACAAAAGCTTAATATCTTTGTTTGTAGGGAGAGTATTGCTACAAGGCCAAAGCACAAAATCAAAACTCATGGTACCTTGATAGTGGATGCTCAAGGCATATGATCGGAGACAAGAGTAGATTTATGGATCTAAAGCCAAAAAGTGGAGGAGTAGTGACATTTGGTGACAACTCCAAAGGCCACATTAAAGGTATTGGCTCCATAGGTAATCACTCTACTATTCTCATTGAAAATGTCTTGTATGTCGATGGTCTTAAACACAACTTATTGAGCATAAGTCAATTGTGTGATAAAGGATTTAATGTTTTATTTGATAAAAATGGATGCAAAATTGTAGACATTAAATCTAATAATATTATGCTCATAGGTCATCGCATAGGGAACATATACATGGTGCATCTAGATGACATTCATACATCTCATGCATGCTTAGTAGCACAAAATGAAAATGATGCATGGTTGTGGCATAGGAAACTAGGACATGCTAGCATAAGTGTTTTAGAAAAACTAGTCTCCCTTAATCTAGTTAGAGGTTTACCCAAGATAAAATTTTCAAATGATAAAATTTGTGATGCATGCTCTAAGGGTAAACAACATAAATCTTCCTTTAAATCCATTAATGATGTTTCTACTAGTAAATGTTTACAACTTATCCATATGGATTTATTTGGGCCAATTAGAACTATGAGCTTGGGTGGTAAGTCTTATGCTTTTTTACTTGTTGATGATTTTTCTAGCTTTACTTGGGTTCTATTTTTAAGTACTAAGATGAGGCTTTGGGAAAATTCATCACATTTTCAAAACTAACCCAAAATGATCTTGAACTTAAAATTTCACATATTAGAAGTGATCATGGAACCAAGTTTCAAAATTTAGGGTTTGAAGATTTTTTGAATGAAAATGGTATTAGCCATAATTTTTCGGCTCCTCGAACTCCTCAACAAAATGGGGTAGTTGAGAGGAAAAATAGAACTTTGCAAGAAATGGCTAGAACTATGCTTTGTGAAAACAATTTACCTAAATATTTTTGGGCGGAAGCCACAAACACCGCTTGCTATATTGTAAATCGAGTAATGATTAGGCCAATTTTAAAGAAAACACCTTATGAGATTTTAAAATCTAAAAAGCCTAACATTAGCTATTTTCACCCTTTTGGGTTGCAAGTGTTTTGTTTTAAATAATGGAAAAGACAACTTAGGTAAATTTGATGCAAAAAGTGATGAAGCTATTTTCATAGGTTACTCTTTAACCTCTAAAGCCTATCGAGTATTTAACAAAAGAACTTTAGTAGTAGAAGAATCCATTCGTGTTGTATTCGATGATAACCTCCTTCCAAGGAAGGATTCTTATGATGATGATGATGTAGGAATCATAAATGCCTTTGATGGAGGACAAACTTCAAAGAAGGATGAGATTACAACAAAAGAAGAGGACACACAAGATTCACCTCTTGAAGCCTTGAAGGATTTGGCTCTTGAGGAAAAGGAAGTGAGCTACCCAAGGGAGTTCAACTATGTCAAAGATGGTGAAATCTTGGGTGATCCATCCAAGGGGGTAACCACTCGATCTTCCCTTAGATTAATGAATCATGTTGCATTTATCTCATGCATAGAGCCTAAGAATATTAAAGAAGCATTGAAAGATGACTTTTGGATTATGGCTATGCAAGAAGAGTTAAATCAATTTAAGAGAAGTAACGTTTGGACATTAGTTGATAGGCCTAGTAATCAATCTACCATAGGAACTAAATGGGTCTTTAGGAACAAGCTAGATGAGAGTGGTAACATTGTAAGAAATAAAGCCAGACTAGTAGCACAAGGTTACACTCAAGAAGAGGGAATAGATTTTGATGAAACCTATGCACCCATAGCTAGAATGGAAGCCATTAGGATGTTGCTTGCATATGCATGTTATCATAATTTCAAGCTTTTTCAAATGGATGTTAAAAGCGCATTTTTAAATGGTTTTATAAATGAAGAAGTGTATGTGGAACAACCACCGTGTTTTGAAGACTCAAAATTTCCAAATCATGTTTTCAAACTCACCAGAGCTCTTTATGGTTTAAAACAAGCTCCTAGAGCTTGGTATGAAAGACTTTCAAACTTTTTAATTGAAAAAGGATTTGAAAAAGGTAAGGTGGACATTACACTTTTTATAAAAATGTATAAAAATGACATCTTAGTAGTTCAAATTTATGTTGATGATATTATTTTTGGTTCTACTAATGAATGTCATTGTCAAGAGTTTGCTAAGTTAATGCAAGGTGAATTCGAGATGAGCATGATGGGGGAGCTCTCATTCTTTTTGGGACTCCAAATCAAGCAAAAGAAGGATGGCACCTTCATCAATCAAGCAAAGTATATAAAGGATATGCTCAAGAAGTTTGGCTTGGAGAATGCAAAGCCTCAAGCCACACCTATGAGCTCATCTACAAAGCTTGACAAAGATGAAGGAGGTAAGTGTGTTGACTCCAAGCTTTACCGTTCTATGATTGGATCATTGCTTTACCTTACCGCAAGTAGACCGGATATCTTGTTTAGTGTTTGCTTGTGTGCTAGGTTTCAAGCTAGTCCTAGAGAGTCTCACCTTATAGCCGTTAAGAGAATCTTTAGGTACCTTAGAGATACTCCTTGTTTAGGTCTTTGGTACCTTAGAGACTCTACCTTCAACCTTCATGCTTATTCGGATGCGAATTATGGGGGTTGCAAAATCTATAGAAAAGTACTTCAGGAACTTGTCAATTCCTAGGTAGTATGCTCATATCTTGGTTCTCTAAGAAACAAAATAGTGTAGTCTTATCTACCACCGAAGCCGAGTACATATCCTTAGGGAGTTGTTGTGCTCAAGTCCTTTGGATGAAGCAACAACTCTTAGATTATGGTATTAAAGTTGAAACCATATCCCTAAAATGTGACAACACTAGTGCTATATGTTTAACAAAAAATCCCATCCAACACTCTAGAACCAAACACATAGAAATAAGGCATCATTTCATTAGAGATCATGTCCTTAAAGAAGATGTGGTTATAGAGTATGTAGACACCTTAAATCAATTAGCGGACATATTTACAAAACCTTTAGACAAAGAGCGTTTTTGGTCCCTTAAGAGAGAGCTAGGTCTAGCTAGCCTATCTTGACCTTTTATGACCTCTTTTATGCTTAAAATTGCTTGATCTTGTGAAATGCCATGTTTATGCGTTTAGACTTCTAATTTCATCCATGCTTATAGCTAGGGGGAGTATGTTTATGTTTGCATATGTTTTGCCTGCTCATTCATGTCATTTATGCATGTTAGGCCTAAGAAAAAATCATTTTTCTGCACTTTTAGAGCCTCATCTGCACTTCCAGGCCCAGGTGTATCGAAACGGGTGAACCTATTTCGATACGGATACCTTAAATTCATGTCTGAGAGAAGGGCGTTTCGAAACACCTCCAAAGGGTTTCGAAACATTTTTGCTACTGCCAAGGGGTGTATCGAAACGTGTTTCGATACAGGTCAACGGGGCTTCGATACGATCAACACCGTATCGAAACGGTCAGCTGAAAGTCTCAAAACGGTCAAACCCTCGTGCTCGCATTTCAAAACGGTCCAGACCGTTCCGAAACGGTTTCGCGGATAGCTTTATTTAGGGCATTTAATGTTAAAATTCACTTTTACATCAAACTCTTCAAAACCCTAAAAACCCTAAACCGACTTTCTCCCTATAAAAACCCTCTAAACCTCTTTGTTTTTCACCAAATCTTGAGGGGTTTTTCTCTAAAACTCAAGTCTAAGCAAGTTTCATCAACATTGTGCAAGAATTTTCTCCATTCATCCAAAATCTCAAACTAAGGTATTTTTCCCCTTTTTCTTTTTCTTTCAATTTATGTTCGAATCTTAGGTTAGAAAATTTTATTTTTGTATAAATTATATGTTTTCATGTTTGGGTTTTCCATATCTTGTAAAAAATTTTCAAAATCTCAAATTTTTTATTCGAATATAAAATTTCCCAGTCGTGTTTTCTGTTACTGTTTTTTTTTTAATTTTTCTTCGATTTAATTTTTTAAAAACCTAAGTGGGATTTATTATTGGATTGAATTTAAAAATCCATGCATACACTTAATTTTTAAAACATGTTTGCTTAATGTTTTTAGGATGTCGGATCAAGCTAACAAAAAGCGTAAGTCCATTCAAACCGGTGAGTCGAGCATGCGCCCAAATCTCGCTCTACTCTTTCAGAAATCCCTTCGAACTACCGAGATGCGAGCTCGTTTCACATATGTCAAGGATTTTGAAGTTCTTCGTGAACGTGTCATTGATCTCGATTTCCTCAACTCCGAGCGATTCCTATTCCGTTACCTCGAGCGTTTGAGTGAATGGGATCTTCTTCCTTTGTTGAGCATCCCGGATATTCACTACAAACATATGGTACTCATCTTTTACTCTAATGCTCGTCTTATTAATGATGAAACCAAGACCGAGGTTGTAGGGATTGAATCTTTCATGTTAGGGAAAAAGTTTACTGTTGATGTTGCTCTCATGGAGTCCACCTTTTCCCTTAAGAATATAGGAATTGAGGATGAACGTCACTTTGGTACTAACACCGGTCCGACACTTACTTTGGATGCGCACGATCGTTTTCTTCACTTGATGGTATCATGGTTTCTTCGCCCTTCCGGAGGTAAATACTCTCATATCCGTCAAGTTGATCACTTTTGGCTTGAATGTTTTCGTCGTGGTGAGCGCCCTAATGTTGCTAAGATCATTTTTGCCGAGATGGTCAATAATGTTAAGCTTATTGACACCAATGAGTTGAAATATTTTACATATGGCACGATCTTAAGCCACATCTTTAGCACCATCGGTCTCGATTGCACCTACGACTCCCCGGAACCTCGCAAGTGCAAGATTGGCCAGTCCTCTCTTCGTAAGTCCGGGTTTCGATATGTGAATGATGTTTGGGAATGTGTTGATAGAGAAGCTCCCCTTCCTCCCGTTGCACCTCCACCGCAAGTTCAAGTTGGAAACAATGATGCTCTTACGACTCTCATTACCGAGCGGTTCAATGCCTTGGATACTCGCATTGCTTCGGGTTTTGGTGCCATCGACACTCGCTTGCAAAATGTCGAGGATCGCCTCCTATCTCTTGAGACTTCCCACTCAAACTTAGATTTGTCCTTCTCTACTCTCTATGGCCAATGGACGAAGTTTCACCGTTCTCAAGTCAAGAGCGATGATGAGACTTCCGATGATGATGATGGTGGTGACGAGGCTTAGGACTTTCATATCATATCATATTATTTATGCATTTTAGGTTTCAGATTACATCTTTATGTTTCATTATGTTTTAGGAACCTATGCTTTTGATCTTTTGTTTGGGATTATATTTTGAACTTAATGTTGATTTATGTTTTGGATATTTTAATTTTATGAATTAATATTATTGTTGCTTATTAGTTAATGCTTATTGGTACTAATCCTTTGTCTTCTCTATGAGCCTTATTTCTTCTTTTTGATCTAACAAAAAGGGGGAGAAGAAATTTAAGAGCCAAAAACAAAAATTCGTTTTAAATGTTTAAAGTGTTTTTAAGTTTTAAAACTTGAATTTCAAAGTTAAACATTTTTAAAACTTTAAAAACCTATCTTAAATTAAGGGGGAGTTAGAATATGTTCAAAATTTTCAAAACTCTTAAAAATTCTAACTTTGGTTTTGTTATATAAAAAATGGGGAGATTGTGAAACCAATATTTTAATTTTGATATAACTAAAAACCTAAGGACTAAATTGAAAATGTCAAAACGAATTTTTAAGTCCTCAAACATCCCCATATGATTTTAAGATTATGCCAAAGTTAAAAACAAAGTTTTCAAATATTTTTCTAAGTGTTTAAAGCCGAAACAGTGATTTCCAAGTCCCTGTTTCGAAACGGCCTAAGGCGTTTCGAAACGATTTCATCACTGCCAACCCCCGTTCCGAAACGCGTATCGAAACGGATTTAGAACACATGAACCTGTATCGAAACGGCTTCAAGCGTTTCGAAACGGTTCTTCATTTTGATTTGAAAACTATAATCGTTGTAATATTTTTTAACTGAATTTTCAAAGATCAATAGGGTGTTTCGAAACGGGCTCAATCAGTTTCGAAATGACCCTTGACAGTAGCAAAACTTTTTCGAAACGAGTCCAAACGTTTCGAAACTATTCTTCATTTTGATTTGAAAATATGACCGTTACAATGTTTTTAACTAATTTTTTCTGAAACCGTTAGGGTGTTTCAAAACGGGCTCAGACTGTTTCGAAACGACCCTTGACAGTGGCAAAAGTGTTTCGAAACGGCTTCAACACGTTTCAAAACGGGCTCTTAAATGCACCCAACGGCTCTTTCTATTTTAGCCCGTTTCGAAACAGGTACCCCGCGTTCTGAAACGGGTTGTTGTAGACTGCATTTATGGAGGTGAGATAACATCCCCAACGGCTCTATTGATGAATGCAACAACCACAACGACTAGAAATCAATGAGAAGGTATAAAAGGGACCTCTAAAAGCTCCAGCAACAACCATTGATCCAAAAGCAAATATCCATACATCAAATCCAAGCATTTGTGCTAAAATCCCATATTGTCTAGAAACCCCAATTGTAATTTTCATTCTTATCTTTTTCAATTGGCTTGAGTGCTTAGTTACCTTTGTGTGAGGATTGGGTTAAATTTTGGGTTAAATTTCTTTGTTACCTTTGTGTGAGGATTGGGTTAAATTTTGGGTAGAAAATTTAACTGAAAATTGTAAGGGTTGCCTCCTTAGTCTAGAAAAGGGGAAGATCAATTAGTGGAATTGTTGCAAATCCTTAGTGAAGCTAAGGTAGTGGATGTAGAGTTCATTTGGAACTCGAACCACTCTAAAATTCCTTGTCAATATTTTTAATTTGCAATTTCCACCACACAAACCTTAAAAATCCAATTCACCCCCTCTTGTTTCATATTGATCTTTCGATCCACTCAACACTTGTTTTTATATTAAACTAATAACTATTAATGAAAACGTGATGATAAAGGGAAATGATAGCATCCGCCAATTACTTATTGCTAGAGCCCTTTATTCTACCCACTATGTGTTAAAAAAGATAAATTAATTACAAGGGAATAAAATCTACTACCAGTTAGTATAACATCGTAAACATGATGAGATGTTAGATCTTTAAATAAGGTAATAATTTGAACAATAATATTGTGAATGTAATAAATTGGTTTAAAAAACCGTCCTTATAATGAATATTTACAGTATAGATCAAGATTAATCACTCAATAAATCATATAACGATAATTATAAAAAAACTTATAATGGAATAAAGAGTGTGACATTAAGCTTAGATGAGGATATGTTAATTAAACTACAAATTATAAGAGAACCTCTCGACCAACATCAGTGACTTGAAGTACGAATAATTATAACCATCAAAAGAGTAAGATTAGTCAAAAAGAAGAGAAATCAAGATTCATTATTTCTTAAAGGGTAATCTTCACCAGTGGTCCATTTTGTTTAGGGTGTGTTTTATTTTGATCACCAAAATTCAAAAACGTGTATTCTGGTCCCTAACGTTACAAGACGTTTATATTTTAGTCACCCAACCGTTAGTCTCCGTTACTTGGCTGACATGGCTCGTTAAAAAAATAAAAAACCCACGTGTTTAGGCCACTGTCACTGCCACCTGCTCTTGCAACCACTGCTTCCGACCACCACCACCATATCCCCAACAATCTGACCCTCTTCTACAAGCCCTTGCCTCTCTCTTCCAACCCTAACAAAACCACCACAATCTAAACCAAACCCATCTTCTCAAACCCTTCCAAGATCAAAACTTTGCCACTAAAAACCAGCACTTTCACCACCAACAAGAACCCAACTTTCTCATCTCTTCACTTGTCACTAATGGGGCAGTCGGCGTTCTATCAGAAGCTTTCCAAGCGTTTTCCATGGCGACGACGTCTTCTTTCGATGAAAACATTGATGTTTTGGAGGAGATATTGTCTGGTTTGACAATTATGTTCCCTCTAAACGTAGAGGCCAAGGGTTTCTTAGGATCGGTCCCGGCCATGCAGTGCTTGATATGGTTTTTAAGCAACGGAGACTTGTCTAGACGAAGAAACGCGGTTTTGGGGTTAAAGGAGCTTGTTAATGTTTCATCATCTTCATCAGACAATCGAAGAAAAGTGAACGAATTATCCGAGACAGAAGGCGCCATTGAAGCGTTGTTCAAGCTGATTAAAGACCCGATTAGCCCTACTTCTACAAAAGTTGTTTTACTCGTCGTTTACCGTATCATCACATCATCTTCAACAAAGGAGAAGCAAGTGAGAAAGCTGGTGAATTTAGGCATAGTACCATTGCTACTCGAGGCGTCCGTGGACGCCGAGAGGAGCATATGCGAGAAGGCGTTGGGCGTTCTCGATGGGATATGCAACAGCGAGGAAAGAAGACGAATGGCCTGCGACAATGCGTTGAGCATACCGGTTTTGGTTAAGAAAATCCTTAGAGTTTCCAATTTGGCAACCGAGTTTTCGGTGTCTATATTGTGGAAACTTTGCAAGAACGGAGAAACGAAACTTGGAGGAAGCGTTGTGTTTGAAGCTCTTCAAGTGGGCGCTTTTCAAAAGCTGTTGCTAATTTTGCAGGTCGGGTGTGCTGAGAACACGAAGGAGAAGGTTTCGGAGGTGTTGAAAATGTTGAATCTTCATAGAAACAAAATGGAATGTGTTGAATCTTCATAGAAACAAAATGATACTCCCCTCTCTGCACCATTAAGCCTCACAGTAAGTGGTGGTAACTCATCTTTTTCCAAGATGTTTGATATACCTGGAAAGAGTCAAGTTCGAGGAGCAGGTCCATGGCTTTTTGAGAAACAACTTGGCTTTTTGAGAAACACGTGGGTTTTTTTATTTTTTTAACGAGCCATGTCAGCCACCCGTTAGCCAAGTAACGGAGACTAACGGTTGGGTGACTAAAATATAAACGTTTTGTAACGTTAGGGACCAGAATACACGTTTTGAATTTTGGTGACCAAAATAAAACATACCCTAAACAAAAGGGACCACTGGTGAAGATAACCCTTTCTTAAATTACTAAGGCTTACTTTTGAAACATTGCAGCACAAAATGATTGAAGTACTTTTTTTTTTATCTTCGAACAATCACCGTTTCGATTCCATTAGTAATGAGGATTCGGAATATCACACATTGATCAATCAAAGAGAGATTCAACAACTAAAAGAAAGATCGATTCTTTGGGATCCTTCCTTTCTTCAAACGGAACGAACGTAGATATTTAAACGAAAAATCATTATAGACAGTGATCAGAACAAACAAGTAGAAATGGAGAAGAATGCTCCGAGGACTTTAGCTTTTTGGCAAAGAGGCATGGGAAGGATGTGTCGATTATGTGTTGGGTTTTGCCTTTTGTCGGTCCTAAAATAAGTTATTTACGGAAGATGTTTGACACTTCTAACTAACAAGTGTTGAGTTTAGGCCTATCTGATTGACGTCTAGCGTTCTACTAGTTTGAAGGTCCGAGTTATGTGCCTGGCGATAGACTTGACGAGTGAGGCAAATAGACTTGACATTAACTTTCTTTAAATGTTGAAGGGCCAGTGGAGGAAGTCAAATGATCTTCGGATGATTCTTCTTAAATATCCTAAAAGAGCTTTTGGAGAGTGTTTTTTAGACTCCGGGGGTTTTAGTATTGGAGACAGACTTGATCGAACACGCCCCTCTCTTTGGTTCACCCTGGAATTGAAATCTTTCTAATATTTTTTTTTAGATTTGAACGACGAAGATCTCAGTTGATTAGAAGCTCGTGCTGATAACGTCTTGTGAATAAAATAACGAAGAACAATGAATAAGAATAAAATAACAAAGAGATGAGAGAAAGAGAGAGATTCATATTATTATCAAAACTAGACTTGTGTACAATGTCTTCATCTATTCATAAGCATAAAAAGTACATAATACATTAAACTCTAATTAATAAAGATAATATTCCTAATGATAAAGTAGATCAAATCTCTTAGATAAAATTCTTATCATTATAGACATTCACATAAATAAATATTCATAACATAATTTAAAATAATTTTATTTTTATTATTTTTTAGTGCAGGAAGTTTTTATATCTGCATAAGTGTATAACATCGAGACTACACAAATATTATGTGGTCTTATACTTTGCTTGAGTTTAGCAACCCAAATTGGGGTTTGCCCAGCTTTTCTTTGCCAAACAGATAATGGTTGGCTACCGAATGTTTACCTACCATTGTTAATACTTAAACGAACGTTTGCTAGCAACTGAATTTGAAAACGATGGTTGCAGCTTTAACGGAGATTTAGGCGCAATAATGAAGAAGGAAGCCTTATTTGTATTTTTGAACAATGAATGGATTTAGTTGGGGTGAAACCATCAATTTTATTTAAAATTCAATGGTAATCAAAGATGTATACCATTAATGCGCCACTTCTTAATTCTTATTACTTGTTTTTATATTAAATTAATAACTATTAATGAAAACGTGATGATAAAGAAAAATGATAGCATCCGCCAATTACTTATTGCTAGAGCCCTTTATTCTTTATTCTAGCCACTATGTGTTAAAAAGGATAAATTAATTACAAGGGAATAAAATCTAGTATGAGTTGGTATAACACCGTAAACATGATGAGATGTTAGGTCCTTAAATAAGGTAATTATTTGAACAATAATATTATGAATGTAATAAATTAGTTTAAAAAATAGTCATCGTAATGAATATTTATGGTATCGATCAAGATTAATCACTTAATAGATCATATATCGATAATTATAAAAAAACTTATAATGGAATAAAGAGTGTGACATTAAGAGCTTAGATGAGGATATGTTAATTATACTACAAATTATAAGAGAACCTCTCGACCAACATCAGTGATTTGAAGTACGGTTAATTATAACCATCAAAAGAGTAAGATTAGTAAAAAAGAAGAGAAATCAAGATTCATTATTTCTTAAATTACTAAGGCTTACTTTTGAAACACCGCAGCACAAAATGATTGAAGTACTTTTTTTTTTTATCTTCGAACAATCACCTCTTCTGATTTAAACAATGATCAGAACAAACAAGTAGAAATGGAGAAGAAAGCTCCGAGGACTTTAGCTTTTTGGCAAAGAGGCATGCGAAGGAAGTGTCGATTGTTTGTCGGTCCTAAAATAAGTTATTTACCGAAGAGGTTTGACACTCCTAATTAACAAATGTTGAGTTTAGGCCTAACTGATTGACGTCTAGCGTCCTGCTATTTTGGAAGTCAGAGTTGTGTGTCTGGCGATAGATTTGACGAGTGAGACAAATAGACTTGACATTAACTTTCTTTAAATGTAGAAGGGCCAGTGGAGGAAGTCAAATGATCTTCGGATGATTCTTCTTAAATCTTAAACATCCTAAAAGAGCTTTTGGAGAGTGTTTTTTAGACTCCGGGGGTTTTAGTATTGGAGACAGACTTGATCGAAAATTTCCTTCTTGCGAAAGTTTGAGTGGTGAAGAATAAAGTGGTATAACAATATTGTTTTTTGTTTAAATTTAATTTAATATAAAAATGTTTAATTAATTAAAAATAAATAGGAGTAAGTTTTAATTATTTGAAATTGGAGAAGTGAGAATATTAGTTCAACTTCTGATTCAAACAAAGACATGCTTTTATTTATTTCATGTATAATACAGTTGCAAGTCTAATGATAATCATAAATATCTTCAAATTCCAAAGGTCCACAACAGTAAAAACATAGTAAAATATCAGACCATGCACGTATGAAATTGTCATCTGCTAGTAGCTTAGTTGAAAGTTGTCAAAGGACTGGAGGAACCGGAGGGCAGCATCCCTAGCCATTTCAGGCGGCGGCGTGGCGGGTGCCGAGGGCTCGAACTCGGCCTTCCATTCAGCAATGCATTTGTTGTTGTTTCCTTGAGTAGGAATAAAGGAGAAAGTAACTCTGTAAGGATCATACATCTCCTTCAAATCCCCACCAATCACCTCGTATGTCACCGACCTACCACTCACCACCTTTTCTATCTTCTCCGTTGATTCTTTCACATAATTGCTTACAGCTGCACATTCCACATATATAAATTAATAACTCTGTAAGTAGGAAGAACTTACAATTTATGTTAGGAATGTGAATTTTTATATTTAATAAAATTATATAAGAATTTAACATTTTTAAAAGATGCAAAAATAAATCATCAATATAAAACACACACAAAAAAATTTAAAATATGTAAGAATTTAAAAATTCTTAGGGATGCAACTGTCCCTTGCACCCCTAAACTCTTAATAAACCATCCATGTTTATAAAGAGTCTAGGGGTGCTTATCGAGCGAGTCGATCACGAATTGAGTAGTCTTCGAATAGATACTCATTAAGCTTGATACTTTTTTTACTTGTGCTCGTTAAAAGAATTCGTCACTCGACCCAACTCGATACCCAATAAGCACAATAAAATTTTTCTCGACTCGTGCTTGTTAAAAAAAAATTCGTCGCTCGACTCGATACTCAACAAGCTCGATAAAATTTTGCTCAACTCGTGCTCGCTAAAAAACTCGTTGCTCATTAGCTCGCCAAAATTTTTACCTTATTTTTTAATATGTGTCAAATCTAATCTAGTAATACTATATAAAGTTTAATATAAACCTAAATTAACAAATTTAACAAAAAAATATCATTGAAACAATTCCAAAATTTAAACTCTAAATTAACAATACACAAAATTAACATATTATAAAAAAAATAATGAGCTGCTTGCGAACTTATCGAGTCGAATTGAGCCTTACTCGACGCTAAGGTCTCGAGTCAAACTCAAATTCGAGTCCAGACAATTTGAATCGAGTATTAACCGAATTATGAATGCATTGAACTCGAGCTGTTTGCAGGCTACTCAACTCAATTAAGCACTACCTGCATGCATGACCCATTATTCTAAAATTTAAGAGTATGGTTGAACTTTTCTCACCCCAAACCAAACCGGCTAACGAGGCAAGAGAGACATGCATGCATGTATATGATTATAAGAAAGTTTACCAGGGCCAAGCTTGAAAAGCCTCAAGCTTCCAGGGGCACCATCTCCTTGAATGTACTCAGCCCTCGACAGCAGTTCAGGGTTGATTTTGCTAATGATTTCGTTGTTTCTGTACATTTCCCAGGCTTTCTCGGCTGCCATGTTGAGCACCACTTCTCCTTTCATCATCTTCATCTTCTTCACTCGCTCACTCTCTCTTTGGTATGTGGGTTTGTTTTGTGAGTATGTGTGAGGCTTAAAAAGGTACAGAATTGCTTATGCATACTGTACAGGTGGAGATTAGTTTAAGAATAAGACAGTGCAATAAAGCCCACGTAATGCACTTTACTATTTTTTATTATTTTACATTTAATCCTTATCTATACTTGGTCAAAAAGGCATTGTTTTAATGGGAAGGTTGTAGAATTTGATGCTTTTAGGAATTTTTAGATATTTCATTAACCATATATTAGTGTTTTAAATTTACTTTGATTTAAATTTTTATCATGTATGGATTATATCAATTTGATTGTTTTCATAGGGATTGATTCGGATTATAATTATTTAGAAGTTTATTGTAATTATAATTGAGTTTATTTAACCAATATTCAAACTAATACGAACTAAAATTGTCATTAAACACACGAACTCCTATTTCAGCACAAGTAACATACAAATACTCATATCCCTCCCAACATATATTCAAATGATATTCAAGGTTGATTCAACTATGCAAATGGCATTTACCATCCTCCTCTCTGTGAACCACCAGAAGAATGCACATTCAGCCTATCAAGCACGGCGTTAAAATCCACCGGCTGCCCACTCTCCTCCATCCTCTGAATCACACTGGTGACATGGTCACCCCTGAAACCCATGCTCACTAATTTCTCAATCAGATCATTGTAAGGATGGTTGCGAACATACTGTGGATGGCCCGTGTTCCTAATGCCGGGTTGAGGAGTCTGGATAGAGACATTTGCAGGGGGGTACCCGCCCTGTGAGAAGTGAGGCTGTTGGGACGGGTGATCTGTTCTACCCCCTTCACTATCATACATCGTGTATGCAGTTCCTGGAGGAAGAGGGGGATGGGAGGCAGAAGCCTGATACCCATCTCTTGTCTGTCCTTCAAAAGTACCCTTGATTTGCTGGGGAGGTGTTCTGCCAGTCACCCCGTATCCGTAAAGAATGGTATCAGAACGACTAGACATAGGCTGAGGAACTCCAGAATATGGAACCTGCATAGGGTTGCTGTGTGGTAATGCATCGGGAGGAGACGGGTTTGATGATTGTGTAGATGGGTAGGGAGGGTAAGCTGGAGTTGATGGAGGCCTCATCGTTGGTTGCATAGAGGACTGTTGCTGCTGTTGTACTTGCTGTGGTAATTGTTGTGGCCACTGCTGCGGATACTGAGGTAATGATTGCACAGGTGGTACCTGATGGGTCTGTGTAGGCTGTGGTGGCATCCTAGACATGTCTTGGATATGAGGAGTTTGGTATTGTTGATCAGGAGGCAAATATTGATTTCGAGTATGTTGGGTTGGTGCTGGTGCAGGTGCAGGGGCAGGGGCAGGAGCTGGGACGTGGACCGGAGCAGGAGCAGGAGCAGGAGTGGGAGCATGGGGGTTGGATAATTGGTTTGAAGGTAAATAATAGGATTGTTGGGTCAAATTCTGAGGTAGGGCTTGTTGTGGCGGTGCAACTTGATGTGGAAGGGCAAGAGCTAATTGCTGGTTTTGCATCTCCAATGAGTGGTCAGTCTTTTTAGAATCAGAGGCAGGTGGTGATGCTCTCTCCTCAGTGGATTGTGAATGGCTGGAAGAAGTAGAATCCTTGTGAGCAAGTTGTAATTTAGCCAACTCCTTTTGAGTCTCAGCTAGCTCCTGTTTATCTCTTAGTATCTGCACAGACCTGTGGACCTACAACGTGCATTGTATACTTAAGTAAATTTCCAGAATCAAACGGTACAGTTCCGATGCATGATGACTAAGGCATCTATACTCACAGCAAGAGAAAAAGGTAACAAACAAGATGATGAAACTGAAGCCAGCTGGAAGAAATTCCGAGCTCAATTCTCTAAAAGATCAAGTCTGTAATTTAATAGTGGCTTATCTCCAGATTATTCAACTAAGAGAGCTTTGAAAACATGCAGAATGAACCTGAACCCATACAGATCCAGAGAATAAAATTTATCAAATTTTAATGCCGACAGGAAGTTATTCCTAGAATATAACAGCAGGAACACAATAAACTACCGGATCTTTTCTGATCCACATTTAACGTACTTCTCTTGCATACGACTCCATTTTAGATAATTAGGTCGGTGACTTTCAGGGGAAAAGATACATAGATGGTTGCTATAAAGAACAAGGACCATAAAAGCATCTCAATAAAACTAAGAAGTCGGGACTGACGGTACAAATGATATGTGATTTTCTCAGGATACTCACCTCTTGAAGATGTTTCTCAATAGATTTAAGCTTTGAATCTGCATCTTCATTATCACGAACTAAATCAGATCGCATTTCTCCAATTGATTTATCAAGATTGTAGCAATATAACTCCAACTGTGACAATCGTGAACTTATTCCCTCAAGAAAGCGCATGAGATTGTCAGCATATTTTTTCATGGTTTTCTCAACAGTAGCAGTCACATCCAAGTATGAATCGTCTGGTTGACTGTATGCATTAGGTGGGAACATTGATAGTGCCACTCTGCCTTTGTGAAAATCCTGCAGAGGCCAGTGCGACAACATGATCAATTATTTACTCTAGAAGCAAAATGCAACACTAACTACCATTAGCTTAGTGCGATAGAAAATGAACAAGTGTAACTCATTTTCCCTAATATATAGGATATGTAATGCAACCCCCAAAATGATATTTTCTCAAGTTATTGTTTCACATCATAAAGTAAAAGATCAACAACAATTCAATAACATGCCATGGCCGAAAAACCATCTAGTATGAGAACTTTAGGGTCTAAACTTCAGTTTGTGGAACTGAATGCGACCTTTGCTAGGTTTAGTCATTATATCTGTAGGGAACTACGAAGACAAATGCTTAGGATCAAGAAGTGCATGTGACCTTTTCTAGGTTTGGTCATTGTTTCTCTAGGGAACTAGAAAGACAAATGCTTAGGATCAAGTATTGAAATACAATAAAGATATACGTTATAGGAAAACAGATACCCAAAATGACGGATTTGACTTTAGAAATGCTTAGGATCAAGGATCGAAATGCAATAAAGATAAACGCTACAGAAAAATAAAAATCCAAAATGGTGGATTTGACCTCCCTCAGTCTCCCCCGACAGTTACAAAACAACAAATAGATTGCTGATTTTTCATAACTCTAGCATGTGATTAAGAAAGGGTAATTCTCTTTTCGATCAAAACACGTTCTCCAAAATCCAAACCTAAAAATGCTACACATAACATATACCACAAATGTCATATAATATACATGACCAACACACCAAGTACAATAAAGTTTCTCTCTACTCCATTTAAGACTGAACTTCAGCCAACATAAGATTCTAATTCCTGAAATCAGAAAACGATTTTCTGTTTTCTTACAGAAGGGTGTAAGCAATTTCAAAGAATCAACATTCTCCTACCCTCATAAAAAAGGAGTCCAGCAGCAATGAAATTACAGACACCATAAGCTTCCTCAATTCAGAAATCATATGTTTTGTACCCTTTGCAAATACCATGATTTGTTATATATATATATGAAAGTTATACAGGTTTTCATGTAAATTACAATTATTTCCAATAAAAGTTCACAAATTTTCTGAAACCTACACGCAAAAATAGGTGAAACCGTTTGTTCTAACCTTTCCTAATTTGAAGTCAACTATCGATCAAAAGGATCACAAAATTACAACAAAAAAAAAAATTAAGCCTTTCTCTTTGTCAAATCAAACTATCGATAAAACCCTAATAAGTGCAACAACAGATACCTTACTGGAGCTGCCGGTAGTGGTACCAATAGCGGTTTCGGCGTGGCTACCATTAGCCGATTCCTGGTTCCCGTAGTCCTCATACGAGCAAAGAATATCATCGGAGCCAAAATCGAACCCTTTGGAACCACCTGAATTTCCCCGACCCGATAACCCAGAAGCCATTTTCCCTGAAACAGTAAAATTAATTCTCTCGTGATAAACCGAAAGAGGGGAGTAAAAAGTCGAGATATTTAGGGCTTTATTTATACTGAGTAAAGAGAATGGAACTAAAACGGGAAACAAAGATTATGATTGAAGCTTGAACTAACTTGTTTGCAAAGGAAAAGAGAGGAAATTTCTTTGAAGGTTTCGTTGTTTTTGTGGGAAACAGAGAGAAGTGGAAGAGTGGAGAAACGTTTTAAAAATGGGTTTTTTTATTCTATGTTCTTACTTTTTTATACAATCTCTTGTGATTTTTTTTCTGACTAAATTAGATTAAATATTACATAAATTTATATAAATTTATACATAATTATTTTAATTTAATTAATTTTATTTACAATATCAAATTTTAAATTTATAATTTCATTAAAAATTATCTTTCGTGTCTCTTATCCAATTATATAAATTAGTTATTGATATTTTATCATTATTTTTATATTCAATTGATTAATTCAATCTGATTCTAGTAATTATGATTTAAGATGAGTTTGATGTTTGGGTTTAATCATAACACCAAATTGAATAAAATAACTATGGATGGATTTTAAAAATAAATAATTATTTGATACATTAGCAGTATAATTTTTTTAGTTTCTACAAGCACCTTAGTTTTAAAGTTTAGGGATTTAGTTTAAGGTGTAAGATTTAGGGGTTTAGGTATAGTAGTTTAGAATTTAGTGGATGTGAATAGAATTTGGAGTTTAAGGTTAAAATTTAGAGTTTATAGGTTAAAACCTAAATTCTCAATATATTATCCTAAAACTTAAACCCTAAATCATAACCCTAACCACTAAATTCTAGCAATTGCCTATAAATTTTAAAGACATACAGCTAAATCCCTAAACCTTACACCCTAAACTACATCTCTAAACCTTAAAAGTAAGACACTTGTAGAAACTAAAAATTTCTACCGGCAGTGTATTGGATAATCCTAATTATAATGGATCTAAAACTCATAACTTAAAAAATAAGAGAAAATAAATATGAACAGTTTGATTAACCGACCAAATATATTTGTCCTTTATCTTGTATTATATTTTTCATCTTATTTATATGATTATGCTTCATTAGTTATTTGTTTATAGAAAATTAATTATTTCTTTCAACCCTTCTATCCTACTCCGACGACTATCACTCACCACATACATATTTGTAACAACAAATCGTCACCGATCCCTTTAATTATATTAGGCAGACCGAAAACTTAAAAACCAACCAGATCGAATGTTTAGAGACATGGTTACTTGTGGTGAAGAATTAGCACCCACATCACGCCCGCATGACGACGCTTACTTGGTCACTAATATTTTCCTTATAATCCAGATGTGTGCATGCAAGGATTAATGCAAAAATACACGAAGTTTTAAAATTGGTCTGAATTCGCTCACAGTTGAGAAAACCTGGGTCAACTTAGACGCAAAGTCATTAATGCATTAATCCCTAAAATCCAAGAATATCTTCTCGCATAAGAGTTTCGATCATTCCCACAACAGCTAGGGAAAATCGAGTTAAACCTAATTGAGACACTTCGTTTTTCATGATGCAATAAAAAAAATTTGAATGATGTTTTATTTATCCATTTATTAATTTCTAGAATCTAAATGTCATTTATTAATTGTTTTAAGTAGCTAATTCTAAAAGAGCTCTACTTGACCAGATTTTAATTACAATTACATTAAGTTTGCTAGTGGAAATTACCAAGTAAAATTAGGAAATTCATTATTTAGAGGATCCTAAACTTAAGGGTATATTCTAAACATTATCGAGATTTATAATTAAATTAAGATTTTCCTACATATTTACATGCATTTAAATAACTTTAGCTAAAAGTGTTTGTTTAAATATTGACAAATTTTAATCATAAGAAAATTATATTATTTGTTTTCATGAAGTCTCTTTATCCTATAATTTTAAATATTTTAAAGGCAAAAAGGGCAAACAAATCATGCAAGAGGAAGACAAGTATATGAATTAAATTACATAAAATATAATTTAAAGAATTAAATCAAAATAAAAAAGGACTAGAGTGAGAGAATTGCAAACAGTGGGGCAAAAGCGTGAACTTGGCAGAAGAAGGGCGTGGGTCGAGCTTCGGTGCGGGTCCGGTCTGGATCTACTCGCGGGTCGAGTATAAAGGCCAAAAATCACAAACATGTTTTATTTTCTTGCATCCGGGCCAAATGGATCAAAACCAAGCCTTAGAAATCCTCTGAAATATTTGAATGTGTTCTTCGTGGGATGAGGAACACCGCCGCCAAATCAACAATCCGGTCGTGCTCCGCGCGCAACTCCAGCTTCGATCGCCATGGCTTTTAGCCGACGGTGACTTTTCGACGATGTTTCGTCTCTGTTTTTGTTCGTACTTCCGGTGGTGTCGACGGCTCGGTCCTCTGGTGACAGCTCCTCCTTCTCCAAATGGTAATGACTCGCGTACCTTTTTCTGTTCTCAAATCGAATGACTCAAAATTATAGGAAGAAAAGTAAAAAAGATTTGAATATAATACCTCAAAGTTCAACTGAAAATTTTCTTGTGTATTGCTTCTGAATTGTGTTACAATCAGTGAAATTCGTGGCTTTTTATAGCCATTACAAAGTGTATAAACAAGGGAAAGATTTTCTTTCCTGGACTACAATTGAAAACCCTAATATCCTAAGGGATTTTCTTTCTGATTTTGCTTGATCTCCACGTCGGTCGATTAATTGATTTTGGTCAAGGGTTCCCATAATTGTTTTGATTAGAATCTAAACACTTTCTTTTCTACTTTGATTCAAACCCTAATCTCCCTTTTCTTTCTTGCATGTTGCGATCGGTCGAGGGAAAGGGCATGGAGGTGGCAGAAGCGATGGCTCACGGCAGCCGGTGTCGAACGAAGAAGATAAGCGATCAAATAGGAGCCAAAGTGTCGGACTCATGGAGGAAACGCGAGAATAACGATTCGCGTAAATCTCCTTTGCGCGATCTGAGCCGTCGATCACGATTTGATCCAAAGGCGCAAGTGACGTGGCGCTTGGGATGAAGGGTTAGGGTTTCCGAGCACAGATCTAGACCGTTGATATCCCGCGAATCGAACGTCTAAGGGACGTGCGGTGCTGAAGCTTTGTGTGTTAGGGTTTTTGGGCGCAGATCTAGACTGTTGGCCTTCTGCAGATCGAACGACTAAGTGGCATGCGGCGCTGAAGCTTCGCACGCTAGGGTTTTTGGGCGTAAATATGGACCGTTGGATTGAATTTGATCCAACGGTAATGAGGGGTGGCGGCTTATGAAAGGAAGAGCTTAGGCTCTAGGGTTTTTTATGTTGGACCAAATTAGGCCTATGTAGTGGACCCCTTTGTATGGACTGTTTTTTATTTTTTGGGTTTATTCATTTAAAAAAAACTCCTAATATATATACAAATACATGAACCAAATAGAAAGGAGGGTCGGATAAAATAGGTGACAACAGCCGCCCCTCTTTGCTAATTTCGGTGAAACGGGAATAGGGCAAAGAACCGAGGCATTGATTTTATCCGGCCAAGTTGATTGAACAATGTATTTTCTCCAAAGCGGCAACGAATGCGGCACTAAATGAACTAAATGACATTTCTTCTAACGATGATGTAGCTTGTTTCTCCGGAGCAGCAAAAACAAATTGACTTGTCCTTCCGAAGCAGTAATGGACAAAGAGATTCCTCAAATGACCTATTCCTCCGAAGCGACAATGAACAAATCAAATGACTTTAATCGATGAAAAGATCTAATTCTCTGGAACGGCAGAAACAAATCAGATAATACTGGCGCGTCATTTCGAAGTGGCAATGGACCCTACTATTCTTCAAATGACATATTCCTCTAAAACGACAGTGAACAAACCGAATGACTTTAGTTGGCAAAAAGACATGTTTTTCCAAAGCGCTGGGAACAAATTAGATAAAATTGGCATGCCATTTCGGAGCAGAAATGGATAAACCAGGTAGCAATTTCTTCAAATGAAAGAAGATCGATAAGGTAACTCTTGCCCCTACGAGTGCTGAATTGGTAAAGTGACTTGCTCCTTCAAACCCGCGGGGAAAAAATCGAATGGCACCTCTTTAGATGGCGCGGAGCATTGAGCTGAAACTGACCATGCCTTTTCACCTCTTTACTTCATAGAAAACATCCGATCTTTGCATATTTGCTCACTTAATCTAGCAATCTTGTACTCTTGATGGGTGGGGTAGTCTTTTAGCTCTTCAAATGATATGATCAGAGTAATAATAATGAAATGCATCATAGTTCTCGTGCTTATAAATCATATTCAGAGTAATGCTCAAAATTTCTTACTTTGCAAATCCACGGGTTCTCATTTCAACATGCAAAAAAAGAAAATGGCATAGAAAAAGTCGTGAGATGAAGGGTTCATTTTACATGGCATGCAAGGAAAAAGGATAAGGCATCCAGATATCAAAGACCAAAGTACTTCGAATCAGACCCTCGATATTTTTTCCAAATGCAACCCATATCGAAAAATGTCGAGCGAACTGCTAATCTTAGCTTCAAATATTCAAGCTGCCCTTTTCGGGTTTTCAAATTGAATCCACCCTTGGTCTCAAGACGCCCTTTGCGGGTTTTCATCTTGAACTCTTCTTTTATTTTCTTCTCTTTTTGGATCTAAATCGCCCTTTACGGGTTTTTACTTTTAGATCTTTTCCCTTTTCTTTTTGTCAAGCATAGTACCGTTTAACCGAAGCTGAATTTACGGGGTTTTGCAACTCGTCCCATTCCATTTCGGCTAAAATCAAGGCTCCTCTAGAGAAGGCTTTAGTTACCACATAGGGTCCCTCCCGGTTGGGCATCCACTTCCCACGAGAATCCATTTGAATTGGAAATTTCATCTTTAGTACCAAGTCTATTTCTTGGAATTCTCTTGGGGCGATCCTTTTTGTCATGAGCTTGCATCATTCTTTTCTGGTATATATAGCCATGACATATCGCCTTTAATCTCTTCTCCTCGATTAGATTCAGTTGGTCGTAAAATGCTTAAATCCATTCAACCTCTTCTAATTCTACTTCCATCAAGACGCGAAGCGATGGTATTTCAACCTCAATTGGCAACACGCCCTTCATGTCGTAGACCATGGAAAATGGTGTTACCCCCGTTGATGTTCGTACAACTGTCCGGTTGGCATATATGGTAAATGGAAACTTCTCATGCCAGCCTTTGTAAGTGTCGATCATTTTGGAGATTATATTATTAATGTTTTTATTGGCCGACTCTACTGCCCCATTCATCTTTGAGCGATAGGTTACCAAATTGTGATGTTTGATCTGGAATTTCTTACAAATGGCGATTATCATCTTATTTTTCAAGTTTCAAGCATTGCTAGTGATAATACTCTCAAGTAACCCGTAACCATAAATAATCTCCTTCTTGGAATTTGCAAACTGTTGATCTGGTGACATTTGCATAAGAGGTCGCTTCATACCACTTGGTGAAGTAATCTATGGCCACGTTAGAAGCCTTTGGGTGAATATGTCCAATCACGTCCATGCCCCACCTTGAAAGGGGCCAAGGAGCAGTCATCACATGAAGTGGTCGTGGCGGCGCATGTATTTTATCAGAGTAGATCTGTCACTTATGACATTTCTGTGCATAATTGATGCAATCTCCCTCAATGGTAAACTAATAAAAATCAAGTCGCATGATTTGCTTGCCCATAGTGAACCCGATAGGATGAGTAGCACAACCCTTTCGTGGACTTTCTCTAGGATCAATTGGGACTCCTTGGTGTTTACACATCTTAGTAGAATCTGATCTCGGCTCTTTTTGTATAGGGTATCTCTGTCAAGAACATACCCCACAACCATTCTTCAAATTGTTCTCTTGTCATTTTCAGTGGCTTGAGGCAGATATTCCTAAAGCTTAATGTATTGTAAGATGTTGTGATACCACAGAAGGCCATCCTTCTCCTCTTCTACAGTGTAACAATGTACGGGCAAAAAGGAAATATGCATTTGTACATGCATCATTCTAGCGTCTTCACTTGCTTTGAACGTTGTTGATAATGTGGCCAGAGCATCTGCCATTTGATTTTCTTCCCTCGAGAGGTGATTGAAAGTAATTTCTTTGAATTCTTTGATCAATTCAAGGACTAGCTTTTGATACTCGATCAATTTTGAATCCATTGTTTCCCATTCCCTGTGAATTTGATAAATAACTAAGGCTGAGTCTCCGAAAACTTTCAGAACTTTGATCTTATTCTCTATGGCTACTCACAATCCCATGATACAAGCTTCGTATTCTACCATATTATTAGTGTAGAAAAATTCCAAGCGACTAGTGAAGGGGTAATGATCACCTTATGGAGAAACCAAGACTGCCCCAATGTTGTGGCCCAAGGCGTTAGAGGCCTCATCAAAATTAAGGACCCATGGATTTGGTAAACCATCTTCTTCGGCTGTAATGCACATTAAGTCCTTATCGGGAAAATCAAATTGAAAAGCTTCATAATTTTCGGAGGCGCGACTTGCAAAAAAGTATGTTATGGCACTCCCTTTTACCACCTTCTGGCTGACATATTGGATGTCAAATTCTATTAGTAGCATCTGCCAGCGGGCCACCATTTCTAACAAGGTCGGTGCTTCCATCATGAATTTTAGCGGGTCAAGTTTGGATATTAACCACGTAGTGTGGTACAAAAGGTATTGCCTAAGTCTTTTAGATGCCTAGACCAAAGATCAACACATCTTCTCAATTTGTGGATACCTTGACTCACAATATGGAAACTTCTTGCTCAAGTAATAGATCGCCCTTTCTTTTCGGCGCTTTCATCATGCTTCCCTAACACGCAACCTATTGAGTTTTCGTGTATAGTCAGATACAGAATTAGTGGTCTTCTTGAAACGGGCGACATTAGTACTGGTGGATTTGATAACTGCCTTTTAGTTTGGTCAAAGGTGGCTTGACATTCCTTGTTCTATTCTCCAGGATCATTCTTTCTAAACAGCCTAAACATTGGGCTACACTTCTCCGTCAATTGGGAGATGAATCTAGCGATATAATTGAGCCTACCTAAGAAGCCCCAAACCTTTTTTTTGCGTTTGAGGGGGAGGAAGCTGTTGGAGTGCCTTTACTTTATCAGGGTCTACCTCAATTCCTCTTTGGCTTACAACAAAGCCTAAGAGTTTTCCTGAAATTACTCTGAAGGTGCATTTAGCGGGGTTAAGTTTTAATTGAAACTTTCTCAACCTTTTGAAGAGCTTCTCTAGATGTATGAGTTGTTCCTCTTCTATTTGGGATTTGACGATCATGTCATCCAGGTATACCTTAATTTATCGATGGATCATATCATGAAACAAGTTTACCATGATCATTTTATAAGTAGCTCCAGCATTCTTTAACCCGAATGATATTACCTTGTAGCAAAAGGTCCCTTATTGTGTCACGAACGTTGTCTTTTCCATGTCTTCGAGGCACAACTTAATTTGATTATAACCGGAAAAACCATCCATAAATGAAAACAGAGAATGTCCGGTTGTATTGTCTACCAAGGTGTCGATGTGTGGGAGTGGAAAATTGTCCTTTGGACTTGCCTGGTTAAGATATTTGTTATCGATGCACATGCGAACCTTTCCGTTCTTTTTCGGGACTGGAACAATGTTAGCCACCCACTCGGGATATTTGGATTCTTGCAGGAACCCGGCGTCATATTGTTTTTTCACCTCACCTCTTATCTTCAAGAGCATATCAATTTTCATTCTCCATAGCTTTTGTTGCTTGGGCCAACACTCTGGTCTTATAGGCAAGCGATGGACCATAATGTTTGTATCTAGCCCCGGGATATCTTGATATGACCAGGTGAATACATCCTTATAGTCGTGAAAGAGTTTGATTAAGTTCTGACGTGTTTGAGTGGTGATGGTAGTGTCAATCTTCACTTCACGCCTTTCTTCTTCAGTTCCAAGGTTCACAATTTCTAACCGCTCTTTGTGGGGAACAATCTATTTTTCCTTGCTCTTCATCAGTCGAAGTAAATCTTCTGGAATGTCAACTTCGACTTCATCATCAAGATCTTCAAAATCTTCTAGACACATGGGTTGCTCGAAATTGACTCGCGATTCAGAAACTTGATCACTTATGTCGTTGATATCTAGAGACCTACAAGGAAAAAGGAATAGGAATATATCAATGTTTGCAAAAAGGAAAATAGAATTCTTGGTCTTGTCTTATTTTTTCGTATTTTGGTGTTGAAATGTTTGCTTGCCACACAAGTTTGTGAAAGAAAAATGTATTTTATTGAATGAGTACGAAACGGTTTCAGCAAATGCCCTTACATATATATATATCCCTTACTGTTTTCGGGCTAAAACAGAGGGTTAGTTTTGAGAATTACTTTGAAAGAGATTTAAAACTACAAGAAGTTCTTTTGTAGTCCAATTAATAAGCTTATCATTTGGGCAAATCATGTGCAGATATACACCCTCTTCTTCCTCTTCTAGCACTGTGTTGATGTTCAAATTACTGAGCATTTCGGTAATCTCATTCTCTTCTTCCTCTTCTAGCACTGTGTTGATGTTCAAATTACTGAGCAGTTTGGTAATCTCATTCTCTTCTTCCTCATCATGGGCCGTGTTGGGGTTCACCAATCCCCCTGAGACAAAGGTGAAATTAAGGGGTGGAAACGTCATTGGTTCCCATACGACGTCCCTCCCTTTGAGTTTTCTTTTCATTATTTCTTTATTCCTCATTACGGTGGCCCTTCTTTGTGCTGCATTGGGCTTGAATCCTAGCCCAAAATTTTCCTTCTTTTCAGCCATGGTCACTAAGAATAACATGCCTTGGTGACGCCTTCCAAATCCTTTTCCTTCTTCAGCACCTTTGCCCAATGTTTCCTTTACTTGTATCTTTGTACATTTAGACAGGCTTGGCTTTCGTATCTTTCCTCCCTCAGAAATGAAGGTTGCGCTTATTAGCTCTAATGACATGAAGGAGCATTCTAATGCTCTGACATCAATCTCGATATATGGCACATCCATTGTTATTGAGGCAATAATATCCTCTTTAGCGCCGATAGTTACAAGTTGTCCGCCAACTATGAATTTTAGCTTTTGGTGCGGCGTGAAAGGGACCGCACCAGCTATTTAATTCTATGGACACCCCAAAAGGCAATTGTAGGTGGGTCGGATATCCATTACCACAAAATCAAATTCAAAAGTGGATGGTCCAATCTGTAGAGGGACCTCAATCTTTCCCAGCACATCCCTTTGTGTTCCGTCAAAAGCTCAAACCGTATTCCGCTAAGCCCTTATGTGGGACTCATCTATCGACAACTTTTTCAATGTAGACATGGGCAGGACATTCAGGGTGGAGCCATTGTCTACAAGGACCCCTGGAACCATGTGTCCTTTACAATGGGTAGTGATATGGAGTGCCTTGCACGAACCTCTCCCTCCTTCTAGGATTTTCATCACCATTGAAAGAAATAAAATTATCAACAACAATGTTGCCCACCAGCCTATCCAACTTGTCAGTGGTTATTTCTTTGGGCACGAACGTCTGGTTAATGATTTTGAGCACCGTTTCACGGTGCCCCTCTAAGCTCAATAATAATGACAACATAGATATGTGTGCCGGGAGCTTGTGTAGTTGTTCTACCACACTATACTCGTTGTGCTTGAGGATCTTCAAAAATTATTGTTCCTCGGATTTTTTTACAGGCTCAAGTAATTATGTCGGACGTTCTTCATAGAAATCCTTTCTTAGTTCTTTGTCTACAGCGTTCTTCCTTTCGGTCGTGTCGCGATCCTCTCTAGTAGGTGGTACATAGCATCTTCCACTTCTTTTCAAGTGGCCAAATTCGTTAATTACCTCTGTAATCACTAATTTTGTCCGGACCTCGGACCCCTTTAAGTTTGAGTTGTTAATGGACTTATATTGGGTAAAAAAGAAAAAAGTTAAAAAGAGAAAAAAAAAGAAAAAAGAAAAAAGAAAAGAGAGAAATATATATATGTGTGTCATGACTTGTTATCATCATATTATTTATTAGTATAATACATATTGCTACCATACTATGTATTATTATTATTATTATATATATATACACATGTTGTTTGCATGTATATATTTGGCACCGATATCTGCCATTGTCATTATCATATTATTATTCATATTATTTTTGTTGTTTGCTAGTAGGTATTATTACTATTATTATTATTATTATTATTATTATCAGATATTAATATTATAATTATAATAAAAACCCACTTTGATTAATAATGAGAGTCCAAAATAATAATATGATCCATTACACATAGCCCATTACATAAAATATGAGCCCAAAATAATATAACAACCCAACCAAATAAAAAACCCTAATTGCCTTGGTGTTTTCTTGTGCAGTCGTCGCCCTCATCCACGGCCGTTAGATCTATCGAGATCTGAAGGTCCAGATCGGATCCTCGCGAGAAACCCTAGAGAGCCTCATCTTTGCCCCAGCGCCGCTACATCTGAGCCGTCGGATCGCGCGAAGATCCAAGGGCCCAGATCGCTCCAGATCAAGCCTCCAGACGAAGCTTCCAGATCCCGTCTCCTCTACTACCCACGCGCGACCCTTCGTTGCCCGACGCGCGCGTGTCGAGCCACGATCTCTCCTCCTGACGCGCCCACGCCGTCTGCCATCTCTATCAACCGTGTCCCTCCCCATTTAGGCCAAAACCAACATAGAACAGCAAAAAAGAAGGATGTCAGATACCCAAAAAGCAAACAAAAACAAATAATGCACCAAAGTTAACGAGGCAACCAAAAATCAGATTCAGAGAGGAACGACAGTTTTTGTTTTGCATGTAATATTTTCGGATATAAAATCCGAGCTGAAACCAGTGTAAACGATTCGAAAAAATACGGAGAGAAAAATCAATAAAAAACTTCTAAGGTATCTTTTTTCTTATCTTCAATTTTATTGCATGCAAACAAAAAAAATCAATCCCAAAAAAAATAAAAAATAAAAGTTTTTCCGATTTTACCTTTTCGGGAACCGATTCCCTCTTCTCTTTTGCTTCGAATCTTGCCGGCAATAAACCCTTGGCTTCCGTCGGGAAGCTCGTCAGAGTGAGCCATTAGGATCTCAATCGGGAAATCTTTTAGGGTTCCGTTTCGAGTTTTAAAAAAGGGGTGAGGGGCTTTTCGGTTTTGGTTTTATTTGAAAGGGTTTTCGTGTCATCATCGTTGTTTCTGGCCTACATTTTGGGAATGGGTTTCGGTTGTTTCGCCGCCCTTGCCGGCTAGCGGCAACCGGTCGACGTGCTTATCGGGAAAGGTAGAAGAAGACGGGGAGAGGAAAGCTCTTTGATTTTTACCCGAAATGGCCAAAGGGTCCGAAATTTGTTTTAAAGCCTATTTATAATGTTTTGACAAATTAAAAATGGTTTAATTCTTTTCTAAACCCCTCCGCGTTTTTGTATTTTCATCCCAGGGAGTTCCGTTTTCTTAAATCACGCCAAAGGTCCTTTAATGTTTTAAAACACTTGCAATCTCATCCCTAATTCGGTTTTAATAGATTTCGAATGGGGTTAATAACCGTTTTGGCACTTTCAGATTTCAGCCTCATTTCAAATTGGTCGCTAATTGTTGTTTTAATTGCTCTTGTTAGCGGTTTATTTAACGTTTAAGTCCTCTGTCATTTCATGCATCTTTATTTTATTTCATAATTGCGTTTCCTTAATTTCAATTAATATGATATTTGTGTGCTAATAATATATATAGTATATGTTATATGGTATAATATATGATTACATATCTTTGTCATACCTTGTTCAATATGTGATTTTTTTACATTACATAATTTTATTACGTTTCTTATATATCACTTGTATCGTTCGTATTGTAACGTGCCTTTTTATTTAATCATGCAATTTATTTGTTTTGCTTTTAAATTTATAAATTGCATCCTAGTTTAAAAAGTGTAATGCGATGTCTTTTTATTCGGGAATGAACGAGGCCAGTACCAGTCGTAGTGGTGGTGGTTCGGACGTTCCTTCTCGAATATTAAGATTTTAAAATTTACTCACTCGTATAACCAGATTTCGGTATGAATGGTCACTTTAATTCACAAAGTTTGATATTAATTAAGCAGTAATGTTTTTGGTACCGATTTTCGGGCAAGACGGGGGTGCTCATCCTTCCCCGCGTGTAACCGGCTCCCGAACCCATTTTCAAAAGAAAAATATCTGGTTTTATTCCGGTGTCCGGTCTACCATTTTTAAATGGCCGGTGGCGACTCCTCCTTTTTTATACAAAACCCGATTAAATCTTTCAAAACCAAATTGAAACCCGGTTCTTCCAAGTGACACCGAGGCACTTGTGTTTTCTAAAATTTTTAGTCGCAACAGATGGCGACTCCGCTGGGGATAAATTTTTGTTTTCAAAAAAAAAAGAGTCGAGCCAAAAAAAACTTTACCGCTCAATTAATATTAGAAGTTGCGAATTAAAGTGATCGAGTCGATCGATATTTGTATATAAGTGCGAGTTTATTTCAAACGCATTTAAAATTGGCATTCAAACTCGTTTGTTTAAGTGGGGGGAAAACGCTAGTGCTTTCGTGGGGATATTGTTCCTCCGTATAGGCCTAGTAAGTACCTTCGGGGCTCGAATACCTTATATTCTCGTGGGAATATCGTTTCTCTATACGGATGTAGCTAAAGGGTCCCATCGGATTGAACTCGGTTGAGAGGAGCCTATAATGGGTGATGACCGGGGGCCTTGCTACCCTTAGAAGAGGACAGCGAGGATAGTTCGAGTACCTCCTAGAACCAAAATTGCATTTAGAGAACTAGAATGCCCACCCCTGTTAGAGCCATGTGAACAACCTAGGTTTATTAGACGAGATAAATAGGGTTGCTTGCCTTCATGCTTGCCTTATTTCTTTTATCATGTTGACCGCGTTTATCCGGCACTAACACGTTTCTTTTGTGATTTTTTTTGCATCTACCCTTCATTTATGCATTTCATGACCTAAAGGTGTTGAGTCAAGGTGGTTCTACCCATTTTGGGGGCTATCATTGTGGACGGGAGGTCGCTAGAAAGGATAATGTCAATTAGCAAGTCCGACATCGGTCAGAACGGATAAAGGGGCAGTTTACCGAGCGGAAGCATAGTGTCAGGTCATTTAATGCCCACCACCGAAGAAGGCACATCTCTTCTCCATCCTGAGGAAGTCAAGCGAGATCGGATCTACTTCAACATCCCGAGCCGCAAAATTTTGAACCGTCTATAGGAACAACATCGTTGGATCACAAGCGAAAGCATATTTGTCAAGACTTTGCTATGACTGTCTCGTAACAAAGAACCTCCTTCACGTTCGAATGATAGTCGACCTCAGGGGAATCACCTATAGGGCCAACACATTTCATCCGCATACACATGTGTATATATTTTATTGCATCATATGTTCATACATCATCTCACGACATGACATGCATTGACCAACTAAATAACGAATTAACATTGAAAAAATATTATTACAGTGGTGAAGTTTCCAATCTACAACCATTCCACGTTCGTACGACACTCGTTCTCAGTCACGAGAAATGGAGAAAGGATGGCCATGGTTGAACGAGAACAGAAGGACCTCGAGGGCCGATTGGATGGGATCGAGCAAAATATTAAGGATCAGATCGCGCAATCACAAACCACCATCATCGCTCAGATGACCGAGTTGCTTGAGAAGAAGTTTAGCAAAGAAGGAGGATCAAGGGGCAATTCGAATGGGAGGGGAGTAGGAGAGACTACATCGCATATCCAACTAGGAGCACCGACCACCGGGAAGAGAGTGCATATCAACCTCGAAGGAACGCCCGCTAATCGTCCTACGGGGGCACCGGCTAGCTGTCACTTGGACCAACCTGTTGAGTTAGGGGAAGATCTCGAGGTTGAAGTACCAGATCTAAACATGTTGAATGAGGCAGAAGAAAGGAGTAGGGTCGAGGTGGAAAAGAAGTACGAGGAGAGGTTTCGTCTCTTTGAGGAAAAGTTCAAAGACTTGCAAGGAATGGATAAGCAAGGGAACGATGCTTGTGATTTGAGCCTTGTAGCGAATTTAGTTTTACCTCTGAAATTCAAAGCCCCCAACTTTGATAAGTACGACGGGACTACGTGTCCTTCAGCTCACATCAACATGTATTGCCGAAAGATGGCAGCTTTTATAAAAGACGAGAAGCTACTTATTCATTGTTTTCAGGACAGTTTAACTGGTTTTGCAACCCGTTGGTATACTCAACTTAGACGAGTCGATATCAATTCATGGAGTGATCTTTCGAAGGCTTTCGTGGGTCAATACAAGCACGTAATTGATATGACTCCGAATCGGCTCATACTACAAGGGGTGGAACAAAAGCACAGTGAGAGTATCCGTGAGTATGCCCGGTGTTGGCGAGACATAGCAGCTCAAGTGCAGCCCCCACTTTCGGAAGGTGAAATCATTCCCTTGTTTGTGGACACTCTGAAAGGAGTCTTGTACGATCGCTTGATAAGCAATCCCTCCAGCAGCTTTGCGGACATGGTCTTGACGGGAGAACGTATTGAGGACGTTATCAAGAAAGGGAAGATAGTAGATCCCTATGGTGCAACCACCCACAAGGGGCATGGGTCCCAAGTTCACATGGTGGGTTCTCACCCGAACAACCAGTCTTCTAGCCGCTACCAAGCATCCCGGTTTGCAAAGCCTCCAAGGGATCTTCATCCAGTTCCTATGCCGTACACCGATTTGCTTGCAATGCTTATTGAGAAGAAGCTTCTAACTCCGTTTCAGTCCAAACCTAAGGATCCTCTCTATCCCGAAGGATATGATGTTAATGTCGTATGTGACTACTATGTGGGAAGCACGGGCCACACCACGGAGAATTGTGGGGCACTGAAAAACAAGGTGCAAGCCTTGATCGAGAACGATCATTTGACATTCAGAAAGGAAATGTTGGGGACGTGACTTTTGGGGTGTGCTAATACCCGACCATCTTTAGGAGTCTTGTATGTTGCATTTTTCTCTCGAAGTAATGCATGGAACAAACGTTGCTATCCTTTGCCCGAAGATAGCAATGATTTTTTAAGGGCACTTGTTATGTTTAAAAATTAATGTTCTAATGAAAATGCACTTCTTTTTACATACAATGGCCTTGAAATCATGTATATGTATATATCTCTCCTTACCTCTGTAGGTCCTCGGATATCATACTCATGATGTGGCATTGATTCTACTCAAAGGGATCCATCAAATGTTTTGAAAACGATGAAGTGTGATGTCTCGCTTCGTCCGCTCCGGTCGGTAAAAGCGAGAGAAGCAAGATCACTATTCCTTTGATGATGTTCGATGATAAGGAAATCTCCTAAGAAAGCCCAAGTAGAGTTACTCGAATGTGCATAAATAAATAATAAAAAGGAAAGAGAAATGAAAGAAAAAATATATATTGTTTCAAAACAAAATAAAATTTTAGAGCCTAGTAATAAGCATTAACCAAAAAGCACTCCAATGTTCGAAACCTGGTAATAGGCATTTTCAGATACGAGTGTGGAATTCTTGGGGCACTCCGCTGAAGCCTGAAACCCTTCGCTTCATGAGTGATGGTAATATTTTCAAGCCATGACTATGCCGAGTAACTCGGGTATTGTTGTATGCTCCATTAGTATCCTCAAGACAAAGGACTGTGACTATTTGAATTCCCCTAGGAAAAAGACACAAATGAGCAAATCGAATAAGTCTCGGATGTGAATCCTTGAGGACACTGACACAATACTAATTGAAATCAGAAGCACGTACTTACATTTAAAATTCTTAGAGTGACATCTTCCGATCCTTGGGCTAAAAAAAATTCTTTGGAAGTATATGGAGAAACATGATGAGAACTAGAAGGAATAGTAATCGAGCCAATTAAGCAAATACCATAATCATGAGGATGAGTCGAGCGATTTGGAAAGGGTTTCAAAACTTCACATATCGCCACAACATTCAGAGTCTCCATTGACTCAAGCTGATCATCGGAAAGTAAGATCTAAGACGCTCTTGCATTTGATATTTGGGGCATCCTATTCTATTTTTCTTTTAATTAGATATTTGACTTCAAGGTTCTGTATGGTAATCAAAAAGAGCATTCTTCATTAGAATGACAATCCATAAACTAGTACTTTTTAAAACTAAGAGATCTCTCTGTATTACTTCGGAGATAAATGCATCAGCAAGGCCCAAAGGTTGAGGGGCACGACGCGAGGTAGAACGACGAAGAGTCAGTGAGGCTAAATTGTCGTGATGGGGCACCATTGTCCGTGGAGGAACTAAGGTTTCATGTAGAGAGGTTCAAACCAAAATGTATGAAAGACAACGCAAGGCCAGAAAGCGACCGAGGTCACTCGACTCGAATATTAAAACGAAGAACGGGCGGCAAAGTTTAGGGGGGCAGATTTCTTAAGACACAAGATTGATGGATGGTTGTAGTCCCAAGACAATGACCACTAACCCTAAGAAATGAATACAAACTAAAATCAATGCATCTTTACATTCTCGTAAACACATGCATCTTTGCATTCTCGTAAACACATGCATCTTTGCATCCGGAAATATGCTCATGCGTCATCAATAGTTAGACATCACCTATGCTAGTAGCATGCTAAATCATATCATAGCATTTTGTTTTCTCTAAACAGACATTTGAAGATTAGTTTACAGCTTCACGAGATGAGAAGCATATCTCACAAGAGTCAAGAGTCCTTCGACTTGCGTAATTCGGATTCCTAAAATCTTTCCAACCCTAGATTTTAATCTTCCTTGAAGATTGTTTTTCTTAAAACTCGAATTTCTTAATTTTATCCTTCCAAAAAGATGTTTTCCTCAAAACTCAATTTCTTAATTTTATCTTTCCAAAAGGATGTTTTCCTCAAAACTCAATTTCTCAATTTTATCCTTCCAAAAGGACGTTTTCCTCAAAACTCAATTTCTTAATTTTATCCTTCCAAAATGATGTTTTCCTCAAAACTTAATTTCTCAATTTTATCCTTCCAAAAGGATGTTTTCCTTAAAACTTGAATTTCTCAATTTTATCCTTCCAAAAGGATGTTTTTCTCAAAACTTAAACTTTTCAATTTTATCCTTCCAAAATGATGTTTTCTCAAAACTCAATTTCTCAATCTCACCTTCCCCAAGGGATATTTTTCTTAAAAGTCAAAATTTCTCAATTTTACCCCTTTCAAAAGATTCCTTCCTTAAAATTCAATTCCTCGATCTTACCCTTTCTCAATGATGTTTTTCTAAAAAAAGATCAAAATTTCTCAATTTTATCCATTCTTCAAGTATTTCAGGCGAAGGATTTCAGACTCGCCACGTCGTAATTTAAGGGCAAAGGGGACAGAAACTCAAAGCCCAAGAATTTCAGAGCAAATGAGGCAGATACTCAAATCTCAAGACAAAGATGTATACAATCTGCTCATCTATTCGGGCACGTGGAGAATAGAACCCGCCTATCCGTTCGGGCACTTGGAAAATGAAAATCTGCAAAAAAAAAAAAACACTCTCTGTCTATCTGTTCGAGGCATCTGAGGGGATAACTCATGATCAAAAGGCATTGGGAAGAGTTGCTTGGAATCGCGTGGTTGCTTCGGGGAACGAACCATCCAACAGGGAAGTAGGACAAAATTAGTGCTTATGGTCTTTGCTTTATTCTTGTTCCACAAGTATAAGTAAAGAGGGGCAGCTGTAATCACTAATTTTGTCCGGACCTCGGACCCCTTTAAGTTTGAGTTGTTAATGGGCTTATATTGCGTAAAAAAAATAAAAAAGTTAAAAAGAGAAAAAAAGAAAAAAGAAAAAAGATATATATATATATATATGTGTGTGTGTCATAACTTGTTATCATCATATTATTTATTAGTATAATACATATTGTTACCATACTATGTATTATTATTATATATATATACGCATGTTGTTTGCATGTATATATTTGGCACCGATATCTGCCATTGTCATTATCATATTAGTATTCATATTATTTTTGTTGTTTGCTAGTAGGTATTATTACTATTATTGTTATTATCATGCTTATTATTATTATTATTATTATTATTATTATTATTATTATAATAAAATTAGACATAATAAATAAAAACACACTTTGATTAATAATGAGAGTCCAAAATAATAATATGATCCATTACACATAGTCCATTACATAAAATATAAGCCCAAAATAATATAACAGCCCAACTATATAAAAAACCCTAATTGCCTTGGTGTTTTCTAGTGCAGTCGCCGCCCTCATCCACGACCGTCAGATCTATCAAGATCTAACGGTCCAGATCGGATCCTCGCGAGAAACCCTAGAGGGCCCCATCTTTGCCCCAGCGGCACTACATCTGAGCCGTCGGATCGCGCAAAGATCCAAGGGCCCAGATCGCTCTAGATCAAGCGTCCAGACGAAGCTTCCAGATCCCGTCTCCTCTGCTACCCATGCGCGACCCTTCGTTGCCCGACGGGCGCGTGCCGAGCCACGACCTCTCCTCTCGACGCGCCCACACCGTCTGCCATCTCCACCAACCGTGTCCCTCCCCATTTCAGCCAAGACCAACAGAGAACAACAAAAAGAAGGATGTCAGATACCAAAAAAGCAAACAAAAACAAATAATGCACCAAAGTCAACGAGGCAACCAAAAATCAAATTCAGATAGGAACGACAGTTTTTGTTTTGCATGTAATATTTTCGGATATAAAATCCAAGCTGAAACCAGTGTGAACGATTCAAAAAAATACGGAGAGAAAAATCAATAAAAAAAACCTTCTAAGGTATCTTTTTTCTTATCTTCAATTTTATTGCATGCAAACAAAAAAATCAATCCCAAAAAAAATTAAAAAGAAAAGTTTTTCCGATTTTACCTTTTTGAGAACCGATTCCCTCTTCTCTTTTGCTTCGGATCTTGTTGGCAATAAACCCTTGGCTTCCGTCGGGAAGCTCGTCAGAGTGAGCCGTCGGGATCTCAACTGGGAAATCTTTTAGGGTTCTGTTTCGAGTTTTAAAAAAGGTGTGAGGGGCTTTTCGGTTTTGGTTTTATTTGAAAGGGTTTTCGTGTCACCATCGTTGTTTCTCGCCTACTTTTTGGGAAAGGTTTCAGTTGTTTCGCCGCCCTTGCCGGCTAGCGGCAACCGGAAACCGGCCGGCGTGCTTATCGAGAAAGGTAGAAGAAGGCAGGGAGAGGAAAGCTCTTTGATTTTTACCCGAAATGGCCGAAGGGTCCGGAATTTGTTTTAAAGACTATTTATAATGTTTTGACAAATTAAAAATGGTTTAATTCTTTTCTAAACCCCTCCGCGTTTTTGTATTTTCATCCCAGGGAGTTCCGTTTTCTTAAATCACGCCGAAGGTCCCTTAATGTTTTAAAACACTTGCAATCTCATCCCTAATTCGGTTTTAATAGATTTCGAATGGGGTTAATAACCGTTTTGGCACTTTCAGATTTCAACCTCATTTCAAATTGGTCGTTAATTATTGTTTTAATTGCTCTTGTTAGCGGTTTATTTACCGTTTAAGTCCTATGTCATTTCATGCATCTTTATTTTATTTCATAATTGCGTTTCCTTAATTTCAATTAATATGATATTTGTGTGCTAATAATATATATAGTATATGGTATAATATATGATTACATATCTTTGTCATACCTTGTTCAATATGTGATTTTTTTACATTACATAATTTTATTACGTTTCTTATATATCACTTGTATCGTTCGTATTGTAACGTGCCTTTTTATTTAATCATGCAATTTATTTGTTTTGCTTTTAAATTTATAAATTGCATCCTAGTTTAAAAAGTGTAATGCGATGTCTTTTTATTCGGGTATGAACGAGGCCAGTACCAGTCGTAGTTGTGGTGGTTTGGACGTTCCTTTTCGAATATTAAGATTTTTAAAATTTACTCGCTCGTATAACCAGATTTCGGTATGAATGGTCACTTTAATTCACAAAGTTTGATATTAATTAAGCGGTAATGTTTTTTGTACCGATTTTCGGGCACGACGGGGGTGCTCATCCTTCCCCGCGTGTAACCGGCTCCCGAACCCATTTTCAAAAGAAAAATCTCTGGTTTTATTTCGGTGTCCGGTCTACCATTTTTAAATGGCCGGTGGCGACTCCACCTTTTTTATACAAAACCCGATTAAATCTTTCAAAACTAAATTGAAACCTGGTTCTTCCAAGTGACACCGAGGCACTTGTGTTTTCTAAAATTTAGTCGCAACAACCTCATCTTCGGTCTTAATATTTACCCGTTCTGAGCCTTCTTGAGTTACTTTAGTGCATGCATAGTTCTACGGTACCCTTTTGCTATCGTCGTAGGGAAAATGGGTTGGTGCCTTTATCACCAACCGTGAGACCACCTTCTTTACTACTTCGTCTGCCTTTAACTTAGTTCTGATGACCAAGGGCTTGATTCCAGCAAACCCTTTACTGGGGATTCTTATGATGCACACACCTTTGCTGCTTTATGCACGCCTTTATTTCTAAAGAATTCTAATCCCCCATTGTCCATCTTGGCCTGAACCAACTATCTGAATTCTAGGCAACATTAAATCTCATGACCTTTGACCCCATGGTACTCACAGTGGGGTTCATTTCTTGAAGGCTGGACTTTAGCGTTCATGGTCAGTATTCCAGTGTCTATCATTCTCAACCATACCCACCTTAGTGGTGTTTTGACCTTTGTTATCTGTAATTTCACCTGCTTGTCTTCTTTTTCAATTACGACATTTACCCTCGTACCCTGATAGCTTGGCAGGGGCTTTCCTTTTTTCTTCTATTGTCTCGAATGACAACATCTCTCTCTTTTGTAAATTCCCCACTACCTTCTTGAAGGCTATGCAGTTTTCAATCGTGTGTCATGTAATCCTCACATGATATTCACAGTGGGCATTCGTGTCATACCATTGGTGGTATGGTGGTGTCATCGGGGTGAGGTGTTGCGGCACTACTAGTCGGGATTCAACCAGCAAGGAAACAATTATGCATATGTTACCGGTATGGAGTGAAGTTGGGCCTATTTACTTTGTTTCTTTTCTTAGTCTTTGGTAAATTTTGAAATGTTGGATTCACATTCGTAGCGCTTGGATTATTAATCACTATGCCCTTGGAAAAGCTCAGATTATATGTTGAAGCCATGTTCACTTTGCTTTCTCTATTCTTGTAAGGCTTTTTCGACTCACCTACGTCGAGCTTTCCTCTTTTTATGGCGGCTAAGATCACTTCACCATTCATTAGCATATCCGCAAAGCTCTTTATTTTATGATTTATCATCCAGTCGTAGAAGTGCCCCTTTAGTGTTTCCATGAACATGGGTGTAATTTCATTCTCCAATAATGGTGGCTAAACCTAGGCCGCTACGTCTCACCATCTTTGGGTGTATTGGCGGAAGCTCTCATTGGCTCTCTGTTCCATCCCTTATAGCATCAGAAGATTCGGGACCATATTCGTTACATGTTTATATTGAGCGAAGAAAGCGCCCGACAAGTCCATCCATGTTTTTATGTTAGCCCGATTTAATTGCGTGTACCATCGGGTGGTCGATTCGGACAAGCTATCTTAGAAGTAGTGAATGAGAAACTTCTTGTTGTCCAGGTAATACGATATTTTCCTACAATACATTGTTAGGTGTGCTGAAGGGCACGTAGTTCCCTCATACTTTTCGAACTCTGGTGTCTTAAACTTGGGAGGAATGACTAGGTCAGTTACCAAACTCAGGTCTCTGGCATTTAGACCATGGTGGATGTCAACTCCGTGTAGGGCCTTGACAATCCCTTCTAGCTTCTCACAATTGTCCTCTAGTTTCTTATCTGTGTGATTCTTGCTAGCCATTTTGTCGAGGTCGGGCACCTCAAAATCTTGATCATCGCCTTGACTTGCTTTGGACTCCACCAGAGCATTGGTTGAGGTTCCTGGAATATAGATTTGAACTTTCCCTTTGAGGGTCTCGCGGCTTACCTCTTGTGGAAGTAATACTGCTCTCGCATTTCTAAGAGTCTTGATAGATTCAGGGTTCTTACCAAGCATGATCGTGATTTGTAACACCGTGTTTTCTTGGGCGTTGGTAATCTCGTTCTTCAAATCCCCTTCAATCCTTTCTAACTTGTCCTGTGCGCTTTTTAAGCTAGCCTCCATTGTAATCATTCTGTTTTCCATATCCATCTTCCAAGTTTGGGAGTGAGTTCTTTACGAGTGCGTAATTTTGCCAACTGCGATTGAACTTTCCGTAGTTAATTGTTTGAATTATTTATTTTAGTAATAAGTATTAGGTGTATGAATGCAAATGCAAAAGACCAATGGTATTATGAAATAAAAGTGCACTTCATAGATCATCGAGTTTCAAGTACACATTATTCTAAAATAAAAAGATAAAGCAGTCTTCTATTATGTCGCCTTGAGACGCTTTGGTATTGGTGGCTCAATTCCTCATGCTGGTGTTGTCTCTCTATGAACACGGCCAAAAAGCTGGTTGATCAGTCGGTACTGCTCTACCGCCTCATCCAAGAAGCCCAACAAATGATGTCCATCCTCCTTAGCATGGAGGAATCTCAATCTCAAATCCCTGACCCGAGACTTCATCTCACAAGCCTTGGAGACTGCCTTCTGTATTTGCAACCTCAGATGATCAATATAAAATTGTCGTCCTAAACACGCAACATCCACAACCCGCTTCGTGTCAGTCCGTTGGATTTTCTCGTAGTCTCAATCATTAATGAGAGTGTGGATATGATCTTTATGTGTTTGCAGCTGCTTCTTCAGATCCTTAACACCATAACGGAGCAATTCAACCTCTTCCTCATTTAGATTCTCTTAAAGCTCTTGATTTCGTCCTTGATATTTTCTGAGGCTATGGCGTGCATCTGAGTATCGATCCTCTAAATGTTGTTTTTCCTCGGCAAGTTGGTCCATTTTCTCTTTTTGTTTTCGGGCCTCCCGCTGCCAACCTTTTAATTCCTTCTTCATTTCTTCTAGCTGCGCCTTTTCTTCTTTCAAGGTCTTGGAACCGCTCGCTCGCGCCCTTTGTGCCTTCAATCGATTATTTTCTTGGGTCAATTCTCGCACATCCTTCAGGTAGATCTCTTGCTTCGTCAGTAGGGCCTTTACCTTCTTCTAATAACCTTCTCTTTGAAATTGTTCCACAAGGAGCTTGCCTTCAAGTCCAGTTACTTTGCCCCACAACTTCTCTTTTTCCCTCTCAAAGTCTTACTTGTAGATTTCCAGTTCGGTCAGTACGATGCCAGGCTAAGGATTATCTGACGGGCTTACCAAAACCAAAACCCATATGTTGTCGACCCTCTGTTTTCTCCAACTAGTATACTCGGGCACAACACCATCAAACAGAGCCACCTTCATCCGAAAAGTTTGTTTCCATCTTCCTGCATTTTTTTTAGGATCGGTATTGGATACATCTATGGGGCTCTCCACGTAATATCAACATCAACGAGGTTTCTAAAGAAGGGCACCCACTGTTCTCGCTTCCCATTCTGTGGCCATCGCTTCCTAGTAACTTCTTTGATAGGAACTTAGTCTCTGGACGTTGGATGTCTGCTTGTCTTCTCATTATCCCAGAAGTGGCTTCGTAACCATAGATAAAGAAGTTGAGAGCATCCGGTGAAACATCCCTTGCCTTGAGTTTAGAAAAAGTTCAAGGGCCTAAAGGTTTCTGCCAGAATAGCTGGGACATGATTCACATTCTTCTGGGCTAGCAAGTCTACCAAGGTTATTTCAATATGCCCCAGAACCTTAGGGAAGATTACCAACCCGTAGATAGCTAAGGCAAGCAAGTCAAGGACTCTTCCATGTTTCACATCCTTCATGATTTTGGCGTAAATGAATTCCCACGTGAAGCAAGGGCTTTTATTCTTTTTGAAAACATGGGTATCCACTTCCTTGACGTCTAGACCAGCAAGCTTGGCAAACTTCTTCGGGTAACCAGAGTTCTTCTCCTTCTAGTAGATTTTATCAGGTTTCTCTAACTCTAGGCACAATAAGACCATGTATTACTCAATGGTAGGAGTCATGTCTTCTTGATTAAAGATGAAACAACGATAGGCTGGATCCCATAATTCGACAGCTACTAGCAACATGGGCTCATCCACTTCTACCCCAAGCAAAATGGCTATATCCCCGTACTTTCTGGTAAAGATGGCCCGATCTTAGGTTTATAGGCTTTCCCAAACAGTAATCAACCCCGACAAATGGTTATGTGGCAATCTCATATGCACTTGTTTAGGTAGATCAATGATTGTCTCCATCCTTACATTGTCTTTGTGTCGGGCGCTGAACCTCTGTGGACTCGCTCCGAACATCGATATTCGAGCAAGGGACTCAAGAACTAGATAATGTGACCTCAAACACTCACAATCTTTGACTGATTGATACTTCAAGATACCAACTGGATGCAATGTGATGTATGCTCTATAGGGCGTACAAAAGTGTTAGTACATGTATATAATGAGGCAAAATCCAATAGTAAGACACAAAAACAAAAGCAAAAAGTAAAACCTATGGCTTCACATGGCTTAATGGGGTGGGCTTTTTAAACATACATTCATGCGGGTTTGGATCTAGGAATGGGTTCTCGAACCGTCCCTATCCCCTGCACCAAGGTGGATAAGATGTTTGATTCTGACCCATTATAGGCTTGAGAATCGAACATGGCTCAAGGGGATGCATTTCTGTTATGCCCGTGCGGAGGGTTACTCACGAAAGCATAAGTACTCTAGATCCCGAAAGACTTTCACTAGCCCATGCGAAGGGTTACTCACGAAGGCATATCTATTTTCTTCCACTTAAGTTTAATAATGCCCGGGTAGAAGGCTTATGTTTATGATGCAAAGACAATTTAAAGAACCAAAATTGAATGCACACAAAATGCAATAGATTATTAGGGAAAATAACTCGTGATCAAGTAAAAGTTGTGCCCTCGAATTATCCCCATCAGAGTCGCCAAGCTGTAACAACAAAGTCACCACTGGTCCCTTTTATTATATTAGGCGGAACGAAAATCTAACAACCAACCAGATCGAGGGTTCTGGGGCACAACTATGTGTGGAAAAGGATTAGCATCCTCATCACGCCCGCAGGACAACGCTTACTTGATCACTAATATTTTCCTTATAATCCGGATGTGTTCATGCAAAGATTAATGCAAAAACCAAGTAGTTCTAAAATTGGCCCGAATTCGCTCACAGCTGAGAAAACCCGGGTCAACTTAGACGCAAAGGGATTGAGGCATTAATCCCTAAAATCCGAGAATATTATCTCGCATAGGAGTTTCGATCATTTCCACCACGGCTAGGGGAAATTCGAGTTAACCCTAATCGAGAAGACACTTTGTTTTTCATGATGCAATAAAACTTTTTTGAATGATATTTTATCTATCCATTTATTAATTTATAGACCATAAATGTCATTTATTAAGTGTTTTAAGTAGCTAATCCTAAAAGGGCTCTACTTGACCGGATTTTAATTACAATTACATTAAGTTTGCTAGTGGAAATTACCAAGTAAAATTAGGGAATTCATTATTTATAGACCCTAAATGTCATTTATTAAGTGTTTTAAGTAGCTAATCCTAAAAGGGCTCTACTTGACCGGATTTTAATTACAATTACATTAAGTTTGCTAGTGGAAATTACCAAGTAAAATTAAAGGGTATATTACTAAACATTATCGAGATTTATAATTAAATTAAGATTTCCTACATATTTACACGCATTTAAATAACTTTACCTAAAAGTATTTGTTTAAATATTGACAAATTTTAATCACAAGAAAATTATATTATTTGTTTTCATGAAGTCTCTTTATCCTACAAATTTAAGGGAAGTAAGGGCAAACAAATCATGCAAGAGGAAGACAACTACATGCATTAAATTGCATAAAATAGAATTTAAAGAGTTAAATCAAAATAAAAAAGGACTAGAGTGAGAGAATTACAAACAGTGAGACAAAAGCGTGAACTTGGCGGAAGAAGGGTGTGGGTCGAGCTTCGGTGCGGGTTGGGTCTGGATCCACTCGCGGGTCGAGTATAAAGCACAAAAAGCACAAACATGTTTTATTTTCTTGCATCCGGGCCAAGTAGATCAAAACCAAGTCTTACAAATCCTCTGAAATATTCAAATGTGTTCTTCGTGAGATGAAGAACACTGCCGCCAAATCGAGAATACAGACGTGCTCCGCCGCGCAGCTCTAGCTCCAGCCGCCGTGGCTTTTCGACAGCGTTTCGTCTTCATTTTGGCTCACACTTCCGGTGGTGTCGACGGCTTGGTCCTCCGATGACAGCTCCTCCTTCTCTGAACGGTAATGACACGCGTCCCTTTTCCTTTTCTCGAATCGAACGACTCAAAATTATAAGAAGAAAAGTAAAAAAAAAAAACAGATTTGAATATAATACCTCAAAGTTCAATTAAAAATTTGCTTGTGTAGTGCTTCTGATTTGTGTGTTACAATCGGTGAAATTTGTGGCTTTTTATAGCCATTACAAAGTGTATAAACAACGAAAATATTTTCTTTCTCGGATTACAATTGAAAACCCTAATATCCGAAGGGATTTTCTTTCCGATTTTGCTCTGATTTGGCTTGATTTCCACGTCGGTCGATTAATTGATTTTGGTCAAGGGTTCCCATAATTGTTTTGATTCGAATCTAAACATTTCTTTTTCTACTTTGATTCGAACCCTAATCTCCTTTTTCTTTCTTGCATGTTACGGCTGATCGAGTGAAAGGGCATGGAGGTGGCGGAAATGATGGCTCACGGAAGCTGGCATCGAACAGAAAAGATGAGCGATCAAGTGGGAGCCAAAGCATCGGGCGTGTGGAGGGAATGCGCGGAGAACGATCCGCGTGAATCTCCTTTGCGCGATCTGAGCCGTCGATCGCGGTTTGATCCTAAGGCGCAGGTTACGCGGCGCTAAGGATGAAGGGTTAGGGTTTCCGAGCGCAGATCTGGACCGTTGATCTCCCGCAGATCGAACGGCTAAGGGGCATGCGGCGTTGAAGCTCTGTGCGCTAGGGTTTCTGGGCGCAAATTTGAACCGTTGGTCTTCCGCGGATCGAACGGCTAAGGGGCGTGCAGCGCTGAAGCTTCGTGCACTAAGGTTTTTAGGTGCAGATTTTGACCGTTGGATCGAATTTGATCCAATAGTAATGAGGGGTGGCGGCTTATAAAAGGAAGAGCTTAGCTCTAGGGTTTTTTTATGTTGGGCCAACTTAGGCCTATGGAGTGGACCTCTTTATATGGACTATTTTTTTAATGGAAATAGATTGTTTTTATTTTTTGGGTTTACTCATTTTTTTTATAAAAAAACTTTTAATATATATATAAATACATAAATCAAATAAAAAAAGGGGTCGGATAAAATAGGTGACAACAATATTATATTAAACATTAGTATAAAATAAGTACACGAATTATCTATGAATTGGAATTCAAAAAATGTTGGTATACAGAATAATAAAACTTTTTTCAAGGTTATATACATATTTAAACTCGAGTGGATTAATAGAGTGAATATTTCGATATTCGGGTTTGAAAGCGTACACACATATTATATTTTATTTGAATAAAATAATAAAAATATCTAATTATTAATTATACCATCACTCGGAGCACAAACCATTTTATAATGATTAAATTTTTTTAACATTTTAAATAATTTTAAATTCGATCTTTTTATCATATTTATATGGCTTAAAAGTCAAATTGGCCCTCAATGAAAAAATAAAAAATCAATTATGCTCTTATCAAAATTTTACACCCAATTAAACCCTCAAAATTCAAATTACAATCAATTTAATCATTCCGTTAAGTTGATAGTTAACTCAAAAATAGCTATTATGATGGTGACATGTGGAAGAGACGTGCCACATCATCAACACCGTAAATAATCATTTAAAAATTTAAAATTATAGAAAATTATTTAAAAAATTCAAGAAAAATCTAAAAAATATTTAAATGTGTAAAAAATTAAAATTATGTATAAAATCATAAAAAAATATTTTTTACTTAAAATAAAAAATATAAATAATTGTAATAATTATTAATATATATATATATTTATAATGAAATAATATTTAAAATTTGTATAATTTTTTTAAAAAATATATATTTTTAATAATAAAATCTCAAAACTTCAGAAATTTTCAAAAGCCCAAATTTTTTAAATCCCTAACCTAAACCCTAACTTGATATTCCCAAGTCCTCAAGTCAATTTAATTGACGGTAGTAATTGTTGGTAATGTGGCAGACGATGGTGCTGGTGAGCAGAAATATTGAGGGAGAACGGGGTTTTCCTGCGACGGGGAGTGGTCGATGGTTGACTCAGTGCTAATGCTTAATTTAGGGATTTATGAGGCTTTTTTTTTTAGAAATGAAACTTTGGTGTGTTTTTAATATTATTTAATGTTTTTATAAAAAATAAAGGAATATAAGAAAAAAATTAATTTAATTTAATATTTTTAATTTTTTATGAATTTTTTATAAATTTTCTATAATTTTGTATATTTTGTACAAATTTTCTAGGCGTGTCACGTGTCCGTCTATATTTTGATAGTTAGGGGGTCAACACGGTCAAACTAATGGAGAGGTCGAACTGAGTGTAATTTGAATTATGAGAGCTAAATTGGGTGTAAAAAATTTACAAAGGCTTAATTAATTTTTTTAGTACCAATTTTACGTTCAAGTCTATTTCTAATAACTTTGTAAGATGGTTATATTAGTACCCAGGGGCGGATGCGTCATTGGAGAGACGACGTTAAATACCTAATTAACAAGTGTCAAGTATTTTTTAGACTTTTTGTAATCACCAAGTTTCTAAAGCATTATGTCAATAATTCAACATTTTTTATTAAATAACACCATATTTCATTCATAGAACAAAAATAAAGCATTGCAACAGGATAAAGAAGAACAAAAGCACAAAGGCTTGAAACCAGCAAGGCAAAACAAGTGCCTAAAAAGAACAAACACACAAGGTTTGAAAGAAGAGTTGGCAACCACCGAAAAGAGTAACAAGCAACAGTGAACCACCGAGATATGAGGAGCAGCGTCGTATATTTGAACCAACATTGGGTCCATCAAACAGGAGGTACTTGGTGGTTAGATAAACTGACAGGTGATTCAAGGGGCTAGGTTGACAGAGACGGCAGAGGGAGGCTATTAGGGATACATGAGTCAAGACACTTCTCTTTTCCGATGGTAAGACCACCGGAGCAGCGAGGAGCACATGAGAAAGACGATAAGTGGTCGGACAGAACTTTAAACCTGAAAAAAAGAGCCAAAAAAAAAACTTATCTCCACCGAAGCTAACCTTCGAGAGTGACGCAGCCTACGCCAGGGAGATGAAACTCCCAACGAAAAATCAGAGGTGTTCACAAAAACGACCGAGACAACAAAATGAATAAAAAGGTGAGAAGAGAAAACAAGCCACTACAACAAAACATGTATTTAGCAATGTTTTTTTAATTTTATATCGACATTTTTTAATGCCGCTAAAAACATTTCCAACGCTTTGAAAAACGCCGCTTAAACCAGCGCCGCAATAGTTCGCGACATTTTCGAGTAAGAAATGTCGCAACAGGTCAAAATTTATAGCAGCGTTTGTTTTGACAAACGCCGCGAAAACTGTTCTGTAGCGGCGTTTGCGAAAACAAACGCCACGAAAAATTGTTCTGTAGTGGCGTTTGCATTTAAAAACGCCGCAAAAAACTGTTATGTGGTGGTGTTTGTAGCTACAAACGCCGCAAATAACATCATGTTTTAAAAAAATCTATAAAAAAACATATTATAAATTTACATTTCTTTTCTCAAATAGACAATTAATAGTGGGAACGGTCTGAATTATACATTTAAAATAACTTCTAACATTACAAATTCATTTCCTCAAACTCATACTACACAAACATGCAAAGTTAACATGAAATAAAATTAGAATGAAAGAACTCATTCAAATCAAGAAATGAATCTAATACATGGATCAGAAAGAAGTGTATATGACCTTAGATTCCAAAATTATACCAACATCATCATCAACACTTGCACTTTCAAAAACTCAAAACCAGTGTATATTTTATTGCACTTTCATGTTCCTGTAAAAAGTAAAAAACATCAAATCATGGAATAGTCCGTCAGAAGGATAGGAACGAGTGGCTGACTTCCAAAGTTTCTAATAGAAATAAAAGAATTTCAACTCATAACTTCAGGCACGCAACCAAGAAATTAAAGAGTAATGAATTTGAACAGCAAAGTTCTAATAGATAACTACACTTCCACCAAAAAACTAAAGGGTATATGATTACTCGACAAAAAGAATATAACCCACAAACTTACAAAATAAAATAAAATAAATAATATGGTAAGTTAAAATAAAGACAAGAATTATTATCATAGATACTATCAGTGTTATGAAGTTTGTACCTATGAGTGCTACAAAAGAAAAAATAAGCTAAATAGAGCTAGCCTAATTTAGATTTTATCCAGTTTATCATCACAATTTGGTAATGATACTAATTATCAAGATATGATTTAGACTTCAGATTCCCAAGCAAAAAACACAAACTGCACTACTCAAAATTACAATTTTACAACTAACACAAGAAATGAAGAGATCGAATAATGTAAACACGCCTTGCATTGTTCGAAAAATATGCTAGAACATGGGAATTAAGTTGAAACACTGCCATGAATTTCACCGTCTTGGCTGCATTCTCAGACTGAATTTTGCCTTCACCCCCTGTACAGATCATGGTTCTTAAGTCGCAAATTCAGAGACAATTTGGAGGTGATCTGGTACCGCTCTTTAGTAGACATGATAGTTAAAATAAAAAATCCAAAGTGCAACATATCCATAGGTACCAAAATCTATTTACATTTTAATGTTTTAAGCATTCAATTTGTCCTCCCAATATGGATCACCATCATCATCTTCTAGAACAATAATCTTGCAATAATAAAAGTATGATCTAACATGTCCTTTAAAGTTTCGAGCGTACCAAATCTTTCTTGTAAGTTCCCCAAATCGATGAACAAGTTGAGATTTAGAGTGCTGGTAATTCTCAGGGATAAGGAAGAAGTTTCTTCAGGGAGTAACTCTCATTAAAGATTGAATGGTGACATTGACAAAATCGGTCTTTTGAATATTATTCAGCCCCACCTTAAGATTAGCACAAAAAAAGATATCATATTAATGCAAAAGGGAAAAAAATTAAAACTTATTTTAAGTGAGCCGTTCAATTTGAGAACAAAGATTATTACCATCCCTGGGAGGTAATCAGAACCATCAAGTGCCCTAGACCATTGCTTGTTCTTGTCAAGTTGTTCACTCGAAAACCTGCAAATATCCCAACCAAAAGAAGGAAAAAAGTGGAAGCACAAGTCAAGACTAAAGACTTTTTTTGCCAAAGGAAAAATGAAAAACTGAAAACAAATATCAACCAGTAAAAGTTAATATAAACGAAAAGAAATCCTTTTAACTTTTGAGATAAAAGCTCGGCAATTTTGGGTGAAAAACCCCTTTTAAAATATTATTTTTAATAATGGCTCCCAATAACATTTATTTGGCAAAATGACCCCCTTTCTTGCCAGGTCGGCAGACCTCGCGTTTTGTAGAACGCGAGGTACGATATCGCGTTGTACAGGACGCGAGGTCTGTCGACGTGGCGTTGCAGTCCGTTTTAACGGTTTAACAGTACCTCGCGTTCTGCAGAACGCGAGGTCCCCGAGAAATTGAAAAGGCGGCTGGAATATATCGAACGGACCTCGCGTTCTGTAGGACGCGAGGTCTGTGCAATTCCAGGCTAAACCGCAAGCAAAAACATGCGTAAGTAGGCCTTTTCGAACCCAAGTTCGAGCGTGTAAATGGTATATTTTTAGCGATCATCGAGTTTGGGGTCGTAGTACTGAAAATTTTCTTTCGTATGATACCAACATCGTTAATTTACGTCCATTCTACAATGGTTTAAAATGGCTTCGAAAACCCTATGCTAGCATACTTTTTTCGATTGAAGTTGTATTTCAACTAATGTCGATTTTCTGTTTTTTAATCCTATTAAATTTATTAAAAACAAAAATTAAATAAACATTATAAAGTTTAATTATAATATGCAAACAAAATTATAATTCATAAATAAAATTAGAATACGGCATTATAAAATTTTAAAGTGTTTTACATAAATATTAAAAACATAAGTAGAAAACAACAAAAAAAACTAAAAATGCCTATGTCCACCCGTTCCGCAGTCGGGTGGATGACGTTGGCGATCTGGATTCCTCCTCGGTCCATCGTGTGGTGGTCCCTGGTCCCTATCATCCTGACCATCGTGCGCGATCTGCGGATCTGTGCTGGGCCTAGGCGGGGAGTAAAACAAACTACCTATCGGCGTATTCTCCACCATATGAAACTCATACTGAGGTGGATAATCGATAAGTAGAAGGTCAGTCGTGGGCGTCTGGGGGCGATAGGCATCAGTGGAGCCGAACTGGGGTGGAGGCATCGTCTGCTGGAAAGTCGATGGACCGCTATGCAATGGTGGGGCTGAAGATGATGCCCCTGGAGTGTCATATCGTGGTCTGGGACCGCGCTGCGTCGACTGCCTCTGGGTCGGCCTCTGGGTCTGGGACTGGCTCGCTCGCCCGCTCCCGCGTGGGCGGTTTTGGGGTCGCTGGGGAAGCCCGGCTTGCAGCTCCTCCGGAGTGAGGATATGTTGCATCTCATTGTCCCTATACCACTGGCCATAATTGAAAGTGACCGAAGGACCCCCTTCTGTAATTGGTTGGAGAAAATGTGGGCGTCTGTGAAATCGTTGACCCCAAAGCGCTATCCAGACAGCGTGGTGCTCGGCCCAGTCAGTCTCCGTCTTCCCCTGACGCGTAAGATGGTGGAACTCGTCCATATTTTGCGGAGGGCGTGGAACATCTTGGACGTACCCGAACTGTCGGAGTACCCGATCCGCAGAATGCCACACGCAAACTTCGTAGTTCAGCAGCGGAACTACGGAAATCCAGAGGTCTCGCTGTCGCTGTTGCACAATATCTGCTGGAGTAATGTTGCGAATCTCCTCTGAATCGTAGGGCGTCCACACGAACTAAAAAGAATGAAAAAAGTTAGTAAAATTTCTATATGAAATATTATTGGAAAAAATAGTATGGAAAAAATCAAAATAATTGTTGAATTACCTCGTCCTCCGTCAAGCCATCGAATCTATATCTGTATGCTTTCTGGGAGTCCGGTAGGCCGACGTGGGATAGGTTGGTGGTCCACCTTTAAATAATGAAAAAGATCGTTAAATAAAATAATTTAATAAAAAAATATAGTAGATTATGTAGTACCTCCGTAAAAGCGGAAATGACAGAGGACTGGGAATCCGAAGCTGTGGTGCCAAAGTAGGGATCCGAAGCCAAACCCAAGCCTGCAGGAATAAACAGCATCCTCCCATCGTTGCTTTGGAGGCGTCAACGTTTCTGCAGAGGTCTCTGATAAGAAACGCCAAGACAGCTGACCCCCAAGATTTTTGTCCAGACTCGGCTAAATTTGTGAGATGATGAAGCCACATAACGTGCACTTTGTTGCGACTTTTGTCGGGCATTAATATCCCGCCAATAATGCGCAAGATGTGGGCTCGCGCATATCGCTGTGAAAATATAAATTAATAAAGGCATCCTAATTAAAAAAAATTGTAAATTCATCCTAAATAATAAAATTGTAAGTATCCTAAAAAGTGATGTAGGCAACCTTAATATTTAATAAAGTATCCTAAATAATTTTTGAATTCATCCTAAAAATTTATCCTACATATTTATAATTAATCCTAAATATTGTCCCTATTCATCATAAAAAATTCCCTAAACGCTAATGTGCAAATAAATAATTTTAATTTAATAATAAATTTAATAAAAGCATATTAAATTTAATAAAAAAATACCTCAAGTGTAACAGCATCTGCATCGGGGGGAGGGGTTCCAAAGTTTTCCTCCAAGTACGTTAGAGAAATTTTTCCTCCGTCCCACGCTCTATCAGGGGGCATCACCCCAATTTGTTCAGCAAATAGGAGTGGCCAATGTCCCATCGCCACACCAGTAATAACGCTGCCATCTATAGGCAACCCGAGAATGTAGGCAACATCCTGCAACGTAATTGTTGCCTCGCCAAATGGAAGATGGAATGTGTGCGTCTCGGGTCTCCACCGTTCTATCAGCGCGCTGATCAACGACGGTCTAACCTTCACCCCCCTATATAGCGACCTATGTGCCCAAAACCAGCCCGATCAAGCAGTTGCCTAACAGCAGGAATGGGTGCGACGGTGATACGGTTAACGTAACATTGTAAGTTACGTTCGTATCTCTGAAAAAAATAAAATAAAATAGTTAGTAAAAATAAAAGAATAAAATTTAATTAAATAAATTTTTTTTAGAAATTAATAGGGAAAAAATAATACCTCTGAATTGGTGCGCCAATATTCACTGCAGTGACTCGCTTGGTTGTGTAGCAAGGGCTCCATATATGAACCCTACTTGTCGAAAGTAAGGGGACTGCCTCCCAGGCACACACACGCCATTCCTGCCTCCCATCAAATCTATCCCTTACCTGCTTATCGGTTTTAGGTAATGGACAAGCAAAGTCTTTCAAATTTTGCCTATATATGAACCCTAACCATAAAACGAAAATATAAGTTTCAATTGGCAATCAATTCCTAAAATTTTCTAAGTATCAAAATTTCAAAAGTCTTTCAAAATATTCAAATGGCCGGACGAGGCGTTACTACGAAAGTTTACTACGATGGCCAGATATTCGAGGGTACTGAACAGGGGGTCCTTTTTTACTGCGAAGATCCGGTAACGATAAAGCTTCCGAGGAGATTATCGTTCAAGAAGTTGGTCAAGGAACTGGAGGCAAAAGTTCCTCATTTCAATAATCATCGTTTGTCCGACGTGAAGTATCGGCTGCCAATATCTATAGACCCTTTACGGTACATTGTATGCCAAGTGGCGGCAAATGCTGATGTGCAAATGATGATGGAAGCCCACTTCGAGTATTCAATCGGGGGGGCCCTCGAGCTGTATGTATCGTTCTCCGAGTCTCATCCAGTTGTCGACATACCAAGCTGGGGCCGGGCGAATTTCGACTTCGATCCGAATGCCAACGTTGATAGCCCGACCGCAGGTCTACGACGTGATTTTGGCCTACTCTGTCGAGACAACGAAGTTGGTGCATCGTCATCTGCTCCTCCAAGGCAGTCCTGCGTAGCTAGTCTCGGGTTCGACCTCAACCAACCCCCAAACGATGAATTCGATGCACCAACAAATGCATCGTACAGTCCATACGATCCATACAATCCATACAATCCTTATAGTTTTTTGGGGGAATGAACGTCGGCTCCTTACGTTACGCACGACCATGAAGCATCATATGGCCGGCACTCAATGTATGTCTCTGGCACCGACTACGGTCAACCATCTATGGGGAGACATTCTTCTTTTGGGGGTGAGGGAGCGTCGTCTTCTTACGCTATGCACGACCATGATTCATCATATGGACGACACTCAACGTATGTCCCTAGCACGGAGTACGTTCAACCATCAATGGGAATACATTCTTCTTATGGTGATCTTGATTTTGGTCTTGGAAATGAGGTTCCTGAGCGATCTCGTGAGAGGTCTCCCGCTCCTCGACCCCAATCGTCACCTCAAAGGGTAGTGATTCCAGAAGCTCTACTATTCCAGCTCCCGGAGGATGCTGCTGACGAAGAACCGATTAGAGAACCCGGGCCAGACGGAGACGAGCTGGGGCCATTCTATCCGGAACCAGAAGACTTGACAGAGTTACCAGAAGACCCAGAAGACACTGCCGTTCCACCACCAGATTTGGACGAAGAACCGACTGCCACCAACTTTCCTGTACACGCAAGACCAATTTCTATGTTCCAGCCACCATCCCACTTCACAACGGTTGATATGGATGCAATGGACGTCCCTGATTTTCCCCATGACGACACAATAGATGGCCGACTCCACCGTTCTGATGGTGAACTAAGAATTGGTATGGCGTTCGCGAACAAGGAAATTGCGGTGGCGGCAGTTAAGCAGTACAACCTTCGTCATAATGTTGAGACGACGGTGAAGAAAACCCAAGCAAAATACTACAAGGCTCAGTGCGTCCAAAAGGATCAAGGCTGTAAATGGAAAATTCGTATATCAGACTTGAAGAGGGCAGGCAACCGTTGGAAAATAACAAAACTTGAGGGGCCCCATACATGCACCGTTGGTAGCCTCAACCAGGATCACAAGAACTTGGATGCAAAGTACCTCGCCGACATCTTTTCCACAATGGTGAAAACAAATCCCACAGTGTTGGTCCCCACATGTCAGGCTACAGCTCTAGCTGTCACCGGCTTCCGTCCAGGTTATTCGAAAGCATGGTATGCAAGGAAAAAGGCCAAAGAGGAATTGTATGGCCGATGGGAGGAATCTTACATAGAGTTGCGCCTGTGGCTTAATCTCCTGTAGAAACACATCCCCAGAATTGTTGTCAAACTTGATACGGTTCTGGCATACGAAAATGATCGTGTCGTCCGAGGTGTTTGTCAATTCCACCGGTTATTTTGGACTTTCCCCCAGTGCATCCACGCATTCAAGCACTGCAAACCGATGGTTCAAATCGACGGCACATGGTTGTACGGAAAATATACACAGATCCTACTTCTAGCTATAGCACAGGACGGCAATCGCAAATACGTTCCTGTTGCATTCGCAATCGTCCCGAAGGAGGATTTGGAGTCTTGGACGTTCTTCCTTACGAACCTACGAAAATATGTCCTTGATCCTGTAATACGAAGAAGAAGTGATGAAGGGGTGTGTGTTATTTCTGACAGAGGCACAGCGCTGCTGTGGGCGATACAAAATTTGGGTGATTATTGGAAGCCTCCATACATTCACCACCGTTTTTGCTTGCGGCACATAGCCGCAAACTACCTGCTGAAATACAAGAATCGTGATGAACGTCAAATGGTGCTCGATATGGGTACGTCATTTATGTCATTTTCATTTACTATATTACTTGTTACTCGCTTCAATTTACGACCTTTTTTCATGTGTTTTTCGACCATAACTATTCAACTGTCATCTCGTAGGCAACTCGCACTACAAACAAGAGGTGGCTGAAATGCTCGAGGAACTGAGAGCGAGAAACAAAGAGGGAGCTGAATACCTTGAAAAAATCCCAAAAGAAAAATGGCTTCGATCGTATGACGAAGGTAAACGTTATGGTCACATGACAACGAACTTGGCTGAGGCAGTGAACTCATCACTGAAGGGAGTTCGGCAGTTGCCTATCACTTCCATTGTCAAGGTGACCTATTATCGTTTAGCTACCCTTTTTGCAACCTTGGGCAAGCAAGCAACTGAGTACATGGCCGGTGGACACAAAGTCCATCCAGATTTCCGCGACAGACTGCATATTCAAGTGGCCCAATCAAGACAGGTGCAAGCAACCCTCTTCTCGCGAGAAGGACACTTGTTTCGTGTTGTGGAATTTTCCAGGCGGTTAGAAGGCATTCAGCACAACGCTTACGTTGTAGATCTGAGGGCAAAAACCTGCGAGTGCGGAATATTCCAAACTTTCAAATACCCGTGCGCACACGCCATTGCTGCTTGCACTAACCAACGAATAGAATACATTCGTATGGTTGATCTGATATACTTACTCAAAACGGTGCTTAAAGTTTACGAAAAAGAGTTTCCTCCAATCGGAAATGAGGTTGATCCAAATGCTGTGGACACTGAACCGATCATACGCCCAGATCCAGCACTACTATGAGCCAAAGGACGTCCACCTTCTACAAGAATATATTGTGCCGAGGATTTGGTCGAACATCGAGAGAAAACCGGACAAAAGAAGCATTGTTCTATATGTCGAAATACTGGGCACACAGCTCCTAAGTGTCCTAATCGCTCAGCCCCTCGTATTAATTAATTATTTTTAATTTGTATATGCGAGTTCGCACATGACAATCTAATCAATAAAGTCAGTTTACTTCTATTTATACGTATGAAATTCTGCTCGAACATGCCTATCGACATTAGTTGAAATACAACTTCAATCGAAAAAAGTATGCTAGCATAGGGTTTTCGAAGCCATTTTAAACCATTGTAGAATGGACGGAAATTAACGATGTTGGTATCATACGAAAGAAAATTTTCAGTACTACGACCCCAAACTCGATGATCGCTAAAAATATACCATTTACACGCTCGAAATTGGGTTCGAAAAGGCCTACTTACGCATGTTTTTGCTTGCGGTTTAGCCTGGAATTGCACAGACCTCGCGTCCTACAGAACGCGAGGTTCGTTCGATATATTCCAGCCGCCTTTTCAATTTCTCGGGGACCTCGCGTTCTGTAGAACGCGAGGTACTGTTAAACCGTTAAAACGGACTGCAACGCCACGTCGACAGACCTCGCGTCCTGTACAACGCGATATCGTACCTCGCGTTCTACAAAACGCGAGGTTTGCCGACCTGGCAAGAAAGGGGGTCATTTTGCCAAATAAATGTTATTGGGAGCCATTATTAAAAATAATATTTTAAAAGGGGTTTTTCACCCAAAATTACCTAAAAGCTCTAAAGGAGGTAAAAAAGAAACCCTTTGAAAGGTAGATAGTCCGAAGCAAATTAGAAGCACATTCTGGCAACAAGCTAGATATCCAGAGTTATATAACGCAAAATGCAATGAAGTGAAATATGAGCAAACCTCGGGTTTAGAACATAGCGTATATGGGTCATTAATTTCATACCCATCAGGGGGACAGTACACCTTCTCTGTTGGAAGATTGATGTAAACATGATGTCCTAGAATTGATCCTTTGCCCATATGGATCATCATCATCTTCTTCTTCTTCACTTTCAACTCTTTTACCATCTTCTTCTCCACCGCCAGTGGGATTTAATGCCCTCCTTTCATCATCATCATCGTCATTATAAGGCACGAGTAATCCTTCAGCAGGTGAAGACGGTGAATCCACGACCATCTGTCGTTTCAAGTCCCGTTCCTCGTCTACACTATCATTATATTCATCTAAATTCAAAACAAAACCTAAACCTTCAGCAGGTGAAGACGGTGAATCCACGACCATCTGCCATTCAATTTGTCCTAAACTCTCCCTCAAATCATTATACGAAAAAGAAAAGGAAATTTTAAAAAAACATATCATTTTGTTCAAACAGATAAACCCAAAAAAGAAAAGGAATTGCATTTTCTAATTTTACAAGTCACAAATTTTGACATCTAAATTCAAGAACAAACTAACAAACCCCTCACCTTCGCCCTCCCCGGCATAAAAGTCGACAGCTGACAGCAACAAGGGAAAGAAGAGATGGAGCCACCAGAGAACCAGTAAATTGGAGAAAAGAATGAAAAGAGGCGTCTCGAATTAGAGTTCTGAAGGATTGTTAGAAAACGAACGACGAAAGAGATTGGGTATTAGAGATTCAGGGTGAGAAAGTGTATAATCCTCCAATTAAAACAGTGAGCTTACCATTGCGGCGTTCATAAAAATAAACGCTACTAATACGATACTTGTTGTGGCGTTCGTAAAAACGTCGGTAGAAGACGCATTTTGCGGCGTTTTATTACAAAACGCTACTAATAAACCGAACCTATTGCAGCGTTATCACTAAAAACGCCACTAAAGTACAAGTTTTAGTGGCGTTTTCTTTAAAAACGTCGAGAAGTGTGGCGTTTTTTATAAACGCTGCAACATGTACAAATTTAGCGGCGTTTACCTTAAAAACGGTGCAAAAAGTGTCGCTATATATCAAACTTGATGTTATTAGCATATCTATAAGGGAGCAATTGTGAAGGGGCGAAGGGGAGAGGTGGAAAGGTGGCTACTGCATCAATTGAAGCATGCGGCGTCACCATGACAGAGATAAAAATAAAACTCTAAAAGTGTAGAGAGAAGACAGAAAGTCCCTCTCTAAAAACCCTGGGGGTGCCTTACCCAACTTGGGGGCTTGTGAATAATTCAAACACATGGGAGAAAGGAAAGGAAAAGTAACGATGCATGTCGATATCATTTGAAGAGATAAAAGAAGTAAACGATTCATAGCATTTGGGTATTGATTCAAGACTTAAAGCATCGTATGGGGGTGCTGCTGCCATCTTCGGTTGTGTCTTTTACACAAGTTATTACACTCAACATTCGTAATCTGTTTCATCTTATATGGCTTGAAGGATTAAGATTATAAACCCTTTATTCCAATTTCAATTTTATAATTTAGACCGCTATAAAATTGTATATACTAAAAGAAGACGTAAATTTGATATGTACACTATCAAACACAAAGGCGGAACATCGAGTGGGCCTATCAGGACCTGGCCCACCCCAATTTTTATAGGTTAATTGCTTTTTTAATCCTTGGACATTTTTAAACTATTAGAATTAAGTCTTGGTCCCTCTCAAATTTTTTTAGTTTAATTTTTCAAGTCTATGTCAGTTTTGAAGTTAATAGAATTAAATTTTGTCAAATTTTTTGGTCTAATTATTTTTTAGGGTAAACTACATAAATGGTCCCCTGACTATGCTCCAATTATCTTTTGCGTCCCTCGACTATCAAAAGTTACAAACTGGTCCCTCAACTTGAAAAAAGTAACAAATTAGTCCAACGACGTTAAAAATTTAACAGCTGATGATGTGACAGTTAATATAAATTGATATAATTACATAATTAGTCCTCAAATTATACACTTATTTTAATTTGACCCTAATTCTAAAAAACAACCCATATAAATTTAGTAACCTATCAATTTAATCATCTTTTCTATTTCTCATCTCCTTTAATTCTTCAATTCAAACATTGTAATTAGAAACAAAAGGCAACCAAATATATATAATTGGTTTTGAGCCGTTGGTTTACCTGTAGTTCTTCAAAAGTCGGAGCTTGTAATAAAATTCAATAAAGACACGTTTCAATTGTTTTTCGATTCTCTTTAAATTGTCCCTGCTGAAGTCCATTTGTGTCTGTTTAGGATTGCTAACACAATTCACTTTAGCAGCTGTAAAGGTAGCTTGATTCAACTTCACATGATTCAACACCTCCTGTGGAGCAAGTCTAATACTGGGAACTTTTTCGGGGTCATCTTCTCGAATCTGTTGGCTGCCATTATCGGATTGTTTAACATCAGTTGTGCCCTGTAACTCGTTCATGGAAATCATGATTCTTGCAAATTAAGCCATGGATATAAATTTCTAACATCTCTCAATTTCGAATTAGAAAACAATTTCTGCAGGAAAAAAAGTGCTTACTGCCACTAGAACCAGAAACATCAAATTTCTCCTCTAATTCTTTAAATTATTCATTTTCACTTCACCAAAATCCATGAAATCATAAACCCATCTTTAAAATTCTTGTCTATCCAATACCCAGATTTCATTTTTTTTCAATTTGATTAAATTTTCCCCATTAATCCAAATTTCATATTTTTTTTGTTCAACCAACACATATCTCTTATGCTCAAATCTCAGTTCGTGAATCGTATGCATGGAATGGTTGACATGTCCATAGATTTTGGTGGTGTAAACTGAACTGAGATTGTACAAGTTTCGACCCAGAGGAAACCCATTAAAGCACCGATAGCAGCGCCCTAAGCGAAACATAACTTGAGCATCTAACGATCACGAAACATAACTAAACACATTACAGATATAATCGAAATTGATTGTGCCATAACAAAATCCAGCACGAGAGCAACAAACTAGAACAGTTTTCTACTCAAATGAAATGTAAAAGCCTAGAAAGGAAGTAGAGAAAAAATGAGCAGGAGTCAATATCGAGTATAAACAGAACGTCTGAAGAGACGGAAAAAAATAAACTTCCTCTAGCAGATATAATAAGGTCTTCAGAATGGTCGAGAACTTTTACTCCTCTTTTAGCTTCGTCCTTCTCTGATAACAGAGATAATGTAAGAATCTTTCATGCTATCCCACCCTCGTCTCAAATTTTGGGTCATAGTCGCACTAATATTTGCGAACATAGCATGAAACTCTAACAAACAGGCGGATTTACTATCGAAATCAAGGAACTCCATTCTTTTTCTCATGGAGCCTTTCAGATCTGTTACTTCCCTTTCTGCTTTCTGAGCCTGGAAAAAAGTAAAGAGGCGGTTATTCGTATTGTGCGTCCTCCTCAAATTCTTTTTCTTAATCCTTGGAATAGCAAATTAGTACAGCTTCCATTGCCAAATCAAGGTTCTCTTAAGATAGGTTCGGTCATATAGATATCGATGAATGATGGCTATGGAGAAGACGGATGAAATAGGTTTTGAGATTGAAAAATTAAGGGTGAGATTGAAAATTAATAAGTGTGGACTAAATTGATAGATTTTTAAAATTATGTGAGTTATTTTTTTAGAATTGGGGTCAAATTAAAATAAGTGTAGAACTCGATGGCTAATTATGTAATTATATCAACTGCCACATCATCATCCGTTAAATTTTTAACGTCGTTGGACTAATTTGTTACTTTTTTCAAGTCGGGGGACCAATTTGTAACTTTTGATAGTCAAGGGATGCAAAAGATAATTAGAGCATAGTCAGGGGACCATTTATGTAGTTTACCCTATTTTTTAAGATATGCCAATTTAGAAATTAGTGAGATTAAATCTCAAGCCTCTATTTAAGGTTATTTTATAGTGGATTGTTAATTTTAAAGATAAGTAATTTGACCACTCCCATAATTTCAGTCTCGTTTCGGCCCTCCGCATAATTTATCCTAGTTCCGCCCCTAATCAAACATGCTTATTATTATTTTATTTATTTAATGAATTAAATCTTTCAATAACTTATCAAACAAACAGTTAGTTAAATTGATAGGAAAAATTCCATTCCATTTATTATATCATTTCTTAATTATCTATTTAAATGACAGTATTGAGCTTTTAAATCATGAATAACCCATTACTTTGTTGGCACTTAGTTATACATTTGATTCCGTTGATGTTGAAAGTATCAAACATTGAACAAAGTGGTGGAAACAATGATCAAAGATGAGATTATTGATGGTTCACTCATTCTGGGATGAGCAAAGAGTCAAATATGGCGGTCAGAGTGAGATAGAGAGGGGATCGAAGGAGGTTGAGGTGAAGAGTGTTGACTTGCTTATTATTTTTATATCTGTGAGTATTTATAACTAAGTGGTATTGTTTGATTGATAAGGTCACTAGTGACAGCTATTGATGAATCGTCGTGATTAGGTTTGGCTCCTAGCCGTAAGCTTTTAGCTTGGTCACTGGTAGGGGTGTTCAAAAACACCAGACACGACTACCCGAACATAAATAAACGGGTATTTACCCGAAAATTTTTTCTTTACCCGAGTCGAGTACACGGCCCGCCATTTCTCCGGTCGGTCCGAATCACAAAATTAAGAATTTTTGAGTACCCGGTTACAACAATGTATCCAGATATATTAAAATTAATATTTTTTATATTTAATATACATATTTTTATATTAAACTAATAAAAATCCTATTTTTTATATTTTATATTTAATAAATGCATATTTTTATATTAAAATAATAAATAAATATTTTTATTTTTTATATTAAACTAATAAAATATTTTTATATTTAAAAAATACATATTTTTATATTTGGGGTATTCAAATTCGAATACCCAAATATTTGAGTACTTAAAATTGACAAAATAGCACGTTGTTTTCAGATAATAGGCTAAGCTGGCAGGTCAAGCATACCTCTTGTTTTCAGATAAAATTTTCCGAGGGTATGGTGTTTTGCGAGGACTAAAAGTTCCTTAGGCATAAATAGACGGGAGTATAAGTGAAGACAAGACAATTATAGGCGAAGATATAACAAATTCTCTTATTTCAAGCTTCACATTCATTTAGAGGACAACTTTTATATTGAGTTATAGATAACATGTTTAATGAAGTAACTACAATAAGGACATATAATTTTTTTAAATAATATAATAGTGATTATAAAGTAGTTTTTATTTATATAATTTTTTTAATCTTTTGACAATGTACACAATTTATAGACAAAGCGAATTAATTTCGAATCTTTAAGATGAACATTATCCTTTTTTTACTAGGACCACTCATTAGGTTCACAATAATGACAAATTAGATACGATATACATTTTATTTACAGTATAATATATGTTTTTTATATTTTTTTCAAAGCTTTTTTATTCTTTCAAAAAAAAAATTGTGAAGTATTGTGTTCAATAAAATCGTCAACATATTCAATATTTTCTCTTATAGGAGTTGTCTCCAAACTCTTCTTATTAATAGCGGTGTTCAAACTTATGTTTTAACTGAATTAATTGATTTAATAAAAAAATTCGGTTAATTTTAGATTCGATCAGTTAACGGTTAATGATTTTTTAAATTTTAACTATCGTTTAATTCGGTTCGAAATCGGTTAATAACTAATTTTTTTTATATATTATATATATTACATATATATATTTTTAGTCATTAAACTTTTTAAAATTATAAAATGATCATTAAGTTTTTTATATATTATAAAAATGGCCATTAAATTTTATCAAATTAGCATAAAATGGTCATTAAATTTATTAAATCATTAAAAATATCATTAAACTTTTCAATATCTATCAATAATTTACAATGTGCAGATGAATCAATGACCATTTTGTAATAGTTCGATAAGTTTAATGGTTGTTTTATAACTTTTGAAAGTCCAGTGACTAAAAAGATCAATTTAACATAGTTTAGTGACCATTTGTGTAATTTACTTAAAATTTTATTAAAAATTAAGTTAATTCGAAAACCGGCCGAATTAACCGAGCTTTTTTCGATTCGATTAAAAATATTTAAAATTATTTTAGTATGGTTAACTGTTAATAAGAAAAAATCAATTGATTTTTTTAGTAGTTTGGTTCGATCGGTTAACCGAACCGACCGATTTAACACCTCTACTCATTAAGAAGTATATGAAGTGTTGTTTATGTACCAAATGTTGTTCGTTCTCTAATGAGCGAGAAATTATTACATGGTCCCGGACCACCACGTCATCCATGGTTCTTATCCACTAAAAATAAGCCACATAATTTTCTTTTTTCCATATCATTATTTTATTCATAATCAACTTCTATGTAACCACCCACTCCCTATTTACATGGCTTAAAAAGATGAAGATTCATTATTGGAAAAAAATGACATGAAAAAAAATAAATTATGTGGCTGATTTTTAGTGAGAGGGACCATGGATGACGTGGTGGTCCGGGACCATGCAATAATTTTTCCATTCTGATATATTGTCGATATCGAATTACTCTGAAGATTTTTCTTTGAATAAAAGTAGATAGTTTTATTAAAAAGTAAAAATATTTAAAATTACAATGAAGTTTTACGATTATTATCATAAATTAAATATATATTTTGGACATCTTTTATAATATTGACACAAGAAACTAGTTATTTTAGATCATACAAAGATCATGAATTGAAAAGGTTAAAAACAACTAAAAAACTCGAACAAAAATAGATAAGAATAAATCTGACTGTATTGACAAACAAACCACAAAAGGGATCAAGCTATTGAAAGATCACTGGCAACCGCAAATCAGAGCCGAGTGTCGTGATAACACTGTCCATAAACGTAAATCGTGTATCTAAATTTAATATGAGGGTCCATATTAGGGAATATCAACGGGATAACAATAAGCATCGTCTTGATTAATCGAGGCGATGTCAAATTCAACCATGAGAAAAGGAATGAATGGTCAAACGACCGGTAAAGAAGTCCAAAAACTTATTTTAAAGGCAGAGAAAAACATACTATAAAGACGCATTTATTCTTGTTAAAAATTAAAAAAAGAAAAAAACACAAATAAAAGATAAAAATAACAAAAAAAATATCGACGGTCGACGACTAACACTACCATTAATATTATCATCGATTAAAATATAGATTAAAATATAGATGAAAAAATCATAAGAAACTTGCACCTTAAAAAACTTAAAAGTGAACCCGCAATAATACAATTTTTTAAACTTTGTTAAGATTTTGTAATCATATATCCTATGATAATTTTATTTAAGAAAATATAAACCATATATTTTTAAAAATATTGAATTAATGTCATGTTGTTGTATTATCATGGTGAAGGACGATTGCAATTTCCTTTCTCTAGACAACCCAACAACCATGGACAAGAATTGGATCATCTAATCCAAGGTACATCACATGTGTGATGGGCCAATACCCCTTTTATTACAATCATTTCTGCAGATACAACCATTATTGTCTAAATAATTGACACGTCAGATCATTTTTCATTGTCAAAGTACACAATTATCTGTTAATCAATCACATCAGAACCGTCCATTCCCATAAAAGGAGAAGGATTTTCTATGCAATGCCTATGATGAATAAAACCCCCACCTATAAATTATTTATTATTCTCCACAAATATTAAGAGATTCTTTTTTATTATTCTTGGCCTACATTAGTCCACATAATGTTTTTTTCTTCTTGTTATCAATTATGGTTATCCAAATACAATAATTATTTATTTGTATTTTTTATTGAACTAAAGTAGTAATCATCTAATCTCTTAATAAGTTTTTTGGTTGAAATTTTGGATTTTTTATTGAAATTTAGTATTGTATAATTAATTTTATATTTTTAATAAGTGTTTTAAATATTGATATTAATTTATTAAATACTTTAAAGATTTATCTGATTATAATTGTACACATGTCATGTACTACTGAAATACTTAATATAAATAGTCTTTATTTACTCACTTTTGAAATTTGTATAGGCTAAATTATATTTTTAGACAGATATGCTCAATTTATAAATTAATAGTGATCAAATGAGTATTTAAATCTAAAAGTTTTAGTTTAACGGAGTTGAATGTGACATTTAGACTAAAATATTACTTTTTACAGGCTTGAATGAAAATAAGTACTTAGAGTATATATCTTGAGGTGCATAAAGTATTTTTTTTATTAAAAATAGATGTCTAAACTTTACACCGTTGTAGATGTCTGTTTATTAAAGGGTGTTAAAAAGTTTTATTAACCAATCAATGCTTAAAACGTTGCATGTTTTTTTTTACAAAATCAAAAACAAAACATTTTTTTACAAGAAAAAAACAATTTTTCAGAAAATATCCAAAATTTTCAATTTTTACAAAACACTCTTCTAATCCTTAAAATTTCTCAAACTCAAACCCTCAAACTGTCGTGCTTTCGCCGCCGATCGTTGCCCCTGAGCACACCCCTTTGGTCGCCAAACCTAGGTGGTCATTTTCCCTAACACGGTGTCGACGAAAACGCCAAACAGTGTGCTAGTCGAACGTTAATTTCGTGTTCGACGTTCGGTTGGCACGACATTTCCGGCGATGCCACGTTGGGAGAAATGACTGCCTAGGTTCGACGACCAAAGGGGTGTCCTTAGGGACGGCGGCGATCGGCGGTGAAAGCGACACTAATTTAGGGGTTTGGGGACTGTTTTGTAAAAATTTAAGATTTTCTAAAAATTTGAAAATTTTAGGGTTTTTCTTCAAATAAAAAATCAAATTAATGTCATGTGTTAAGCATTGGTTAACAAATTTTTAATCCCTCTTAACGGTCAAACACTTAAAATTGCAACAGTGTAAACTTTAAGCACATATTTTAAACAAAAACAAAAATTACTTTAGGCACATTAAAATGTCATCACTTTTTGATAATATTTAACTGCGCGTTTTTTAGCATGTTGTTTCTTATATTCCCCTAAACAATGATGTTTTTTTGTTTGTTTTTTTGTCCTTTCGATTTTTGAGACTTTTTCTTGACTAATTCAGACCGACCTACATTGTATACTTGATTTTGGTGAGTGAGTCTCCCAACAGAGATTTTTTATATACACATCGCCTTCAACTCGAGACCTTGCTTAAACGATACCAAGCAATTAACACTTAGACTAATCTCGTTGGTAAAATAATGGTGTATTTGTTCAGGTATGATTGGCAAAAATGGTTATCAGGACACATGTCTTGAATCTAGTGGTTAGTCATCTTTTCTGTCAGATTATTATAATGACAACCGCAGAAACGAAAAAAAAAGAAAGAAAAGAAAAACATGAGCTACGTGTATCATGCGCAACGAGTTTACATCCAGATTTCAAATTCAATTCACTTACGTACGTGGTGAACATTCGATTGAGTCGAGTTAATTTAAACTTTTTTGAGTTATTCGAGTTGACGCATTATATTATACAATTTAATTTTTTTTTTTGAAAATTTTTCAATTCAAGTCGAGTTTATGAAATTCGAGTCGAGTCAATTTTTCGAGTTCCTATACAAATTTAATTATAATTATTTATCAATGTTATAGTATAGTTTGATTCCAATTTAACGACTTTCTCTAATCATATAAGATATGTATGTATATTTCATCATAATTTTTTTTTATATGTGACATATTTTTCTTCATATTTTATATATATACCATGAAAATTTGAGGAACTCGACTCTAAGTTAAAAACCAACCCACTAATTACTAAAAATTTCGAATTATTCAAATTTTCATTTTACAACTCAAACTTTATTTAAAAAATCTTCGAGTCAATTTTATGTAATTTCGAATTGAATTAAAATAAGTTAAAAGTTTTCACCTCAAGTGAATTCGAAAATTTCATTTTTTTAAGTTGAGTTTTATTCGCTCGTACTTACATATCCTTGTTTCCAAGTTTTCTTCTCTTGTTTTTTTTTTAATGCCAGAAAATTAGATATTTTCAGGGACCGTAATGGAACTTTCCGGAATAACTGCCGTGAATGAATAGCGGGAACTTGGATGGTTGTGTAGCTAGATCTGGACCGTACACGTGCCTTGCAAAAGTTGTCTGTTTTCTTTGAAATCACCAACCTATCAGGACCTTGGAAATATCAACGTGGCCGCCAAATAACTTCCTTATATATTATAGGGCTTTGATCAGTAAATTCGGCCAGATATTTCCCTTTGAGAAATTATCTAAAAAAAATACCTCCAATTGGAAACATTTAGAAAAATACTTTCTATTTGACCCACGTCAAGTAAAATTGCGTTTTGCAAGGTGCGATATCCAAAATTGCGTTTTACACAGTGCGATTTCAGTCCGATGTGGATTATATTATCTAATTTTGATTTTTTTAAATATTGAAGCCGCGTTCTGTAGGACGCGACTTCCTCGAGAATTTTAAACGACTCGTCACGATAAGATGAAGTCGCGTTGTGTAAACCGCGATTTCTGCGTTAATAAATTGGAACAGTTGAAAATTAAATTATCGCGATATGGTTATGAAGAAGTTGCGTTGTGTAAGACGCGATTTTTAGAAATCACGTTGTACATGACACGATTTTCATTCAATGATCGCACCCAAACCGACACGATATCCACTATAAATTGTCCCCACCACTCTTTCTACCCCACACCCAAAAAATTAACTCTCTCAAATCTTCTTTCTTGGTTAATTTCTCGTGATTGATATAATGGAGGGTTTGATAAGGTTGGATCACATGAACGTGTTCGATTATCATCGAAGATATGTAAGTTTTATCTTGTTTTATTTTTTATTATTTTATTATATATTGTTAATAGTAGATGCGTATTTTTGATATTTTTTATATAGTTTAATTTATACCAATGCGTTTATTTTTTTAGAGTATGAAACGACGTTTGGAGGTTTCTTACAACCGGACGACGACATTACCAAACATTCTGATAGAACCGTACTTAGAGAAGGCTGAGTTTTTACACGTATCCAAAATTGTTGGAGGTGAAAAAATAGACGTTAATTTGGTAAACGCTTTTTTGGAGAGGTGGAGACTGGAGACACACACATTCCATCTTCGTTGCGGTGAAGTGATGATTACCCTAGAGGATGTGTCGCATATCCTAGGTTTGCCTGTTGATGGAGAGGCTACCAGTGGTCCCAGTTCTGATGCTTGGTCGAACTTATATATGAGTGGGCTAGGGGTTGCGCCGGAGCGTTTTTACGGCAGAAAAATACAACTAGCGTGGCTGCGAAATAATTTTAGTAACGTACCCATTGACGCGAGTGAAGAAGGTAAAAATAATTTTTTTAGTGAATATTATTGAAATAATAATATTTTTAACATATGACAATTGTAGAGCGTTTGAATGTTCTCTATTTATGAGCACAAGTGCACACTCTTGTCAAGTTATAGTATAAAAGATATCGTCTCCCACAAGGATTGGACAGCTTGATTCGAGTTGTAAGTCCTGTACAAGAAAAGTAAATGCACAATTAAATTGGATGTTGATGAAGAAAGTAAAATAAAAACACAAGTAATTGAAAAGAAAATGATCAAATTGATAAATAAGGCAGGGTTATGATGCTGCTTAGTGTGAAACTGCGTTGAATAGGACAAGTCGTTTTGCGCTGCAAGACTCTGTTGCCTCGGCGGATGATGGCAGGTAGACTGTTGAGACCCTCTCGCTGCCTTGGCAGGGGAATGGAACTATGTCTCGGCGTCAAACTCGGCAGAACTACAAGGCTCGACAAAACGCTTCGAAAGTGACTCCACTTATGTCTAAGTCAGAGTTCTGTTGATTCCCACTGCAGATAATACCAGTCGCGACGTGAATCATGCAAAGACATCAGTGTTGGTTCATCCTCTTTTAGCCGTCTTAAACCCTTAACCTATATCTAGGCTGGATTGATCGCACCGTCTATAGATGAAATCGTACTTACTTCTTTCGTGAGTTCAACTCTCTCGATACTGAACAAATGGATAGAATTCAACTAATCTTTTACCTTAAATGAAAACTATGAAGAACATGAAATAAGTAAACCATGTAATTTTATTTGCAAAAACAAACTTGAAATCCTAAACAACTGTTCTCATAACTAATTACAATATAACCCAAATCCAAGGAGAAATTTAGAACATGTCGGTTGCAAGAAAACCTAAACTATTCCTAAGGAAAACCTAAGCTATTTTGAATTAGAGTTACAATGGGTATAAATAGGCATTAGCTAGGTCTAGTCCTTCTTGAAGTAGAAGTCTTCAAAGAAGCTTTTTACATTAAATGTGTCTTTAAACTCCGACTTCTTTTAGTTGAATGTGGACTTTGTCACGTTGCCTTGCTCTGCAAGTAATCTCGAGATTCTTCTTCGGCGGCTCTGCCCGCTGCTACAAACGTCGAAAAATTGAGTGGACAACATCGATAGAATTAGGATTTTCTTTTCTACAGATCGCACTCCGGTTCTTTTACTCCATAGTCTGCTGTCTTGGGCGACAAGGTGGGTGGCGGCAGCTACTCGACAGCTGTTGTCTCTGTCTATTACTGCATCAGTACAACTCCTAAGTCAGCTTCACGTCCTCATCTCCTCTTTCCCTTTGTCAGCCTCTAGTTCCTGAAACTAAAATTAAACTAAAACATTATCTTTTCTTCACCAAATATAAGATAATAACTAAAAACATGGCAAAGTAGAGAAATACTGTAAAATGCAATGCATGGTCCTAATTATGCCTAAAATGTACTAAAAACAACAATAATATGAGATGGAATGTGCATGAAATATAGAACTTGTGGAAACTTTATAGTAATATATATATATATATATTCGTTTGTAGGCATATGCTCGCGCTTATATTTTACAGATGATCGGCGAGGTATTGATGCCTGACAAAACCCGGGACAAGGTTCACACGATCTGGTTGCGTCATTTGCAAAATTTTGAAGAAGTTGGTAAATTGAGCTGGGGATCTGCAGTTTTAGCCACTCTGTTTAGGGAGCTGTGCAAGAACACCGATCCTGACAAGTGCCAAATGAGAGGTTGTTTGGTGTTGCTCCAGTCCTTGGCGTGGTGGAGATGTCGTTTTTACGCCCTGAGCTTCTACAACCTACTCCACATGTTTTTTCGCTAGCCCGGAGGTAAGGAAAGAGTTGTTAATTTTTTTAATAGACGTATTATTATAATTAATTTAAATTATCTTTTTATTTTGTAGGTGGACCGCTCCTTTAACCCATGTTGGTGTTGCGAAAGGTATTGTTGAGTTGATAACACAATTGCAAATGGCCAAGAGGGGGTGAATTGGCAATTAAAAATTTGGTGGGAGTATGAGTGCAAAATAAAAGATGACACAAGTGGTTAGAGTGGTTCAAGTTCTCCAAATGAACTCTGCATACACTACCTTAGTTCCCACTAAAGATTTTCAACCAATTCACTACTTGAATTCTTCCCCTTTTCTTGGTTGAGGAGGTAACCTTACAAATTGATTAAGTTTTCTACCCAAAGCTTAATCCACTCACTTTTACAAAGATAAGGATTTGGTAAACTCAAACAATTCCTCTCAAAGGATAAATGTTTACCCAAATACAAATTCAAACTCCCCAAACTCACAATACAAGATAACAATAAGAATCACTAGAGTTGAGGTACAAGAATTTGACTTTGAAGAGCACTAGGGTTTGGATTTTTGCTTTGATGTTGCTTGTGGGTTCAATAGTTGTTGCTTGGTCAATTGAAGCTTGTTTTTATACCCTTGCATTGAATTCTAGCTGTTTGGGTAGTTGGGATCATCAATAGAGCCGTTGAGAGCAATTTTCTCGCAATAAATGTAGCTCTGTAACATACCGTATCGGTACTCGGGAAGGGCGTATCGATACCTGCATCAAAGAGAAAAGAGCCGTTGTGCCTGAAAACAGAGCGTATCGATACGCATAGAAGGCGCACCGGTACGGTTTTAAGGGGCGTACCGGTATGGAAGGTCGTATCGATACAATATTTACTCACTAGAATCCCAAGTATGATTTTTATAAAACTTGTATCGATACGCATACCAAGCATATCGGTACGGTATAACGGTCTTTTAAAAATTGGGAAACCAACCAACTAACAAATAACAGTCGAAAAATTAAATGCTGAGATTTTTCAAAGATATGCTTATCGTATCGATACGGTTGTAAAGCGTATCGGTACGGTTTCATGAAAAGAGTTGCCCATATGAATATCGTATAGATACAGTTGCAAGGCGTATCGAAACGGTAAGTCCATTAAAATTCCAGTGGCAAAAGAGGGTATCGATACGCCTGGGCGTTTTTGTATACTTTGGTTTGAAAAACAAAATTCCAGTAGCAAAAGAGGGTATCGATATGCATAAGGGTATCGATACGCCTGAGCGTTTTTGCATAGTTTGGCTTGAAAAACATAGGAAAAGACTTAGAGAATTTATATGTTTAAGAACTTGTCTTTGGATATTATTTTGTTTAAAAATACTTGTCAATTGTGAGACTTTAAAGAATACTTAAAAATTTATTGTTTTGCAAATTGGTCCTTAAGTTTATGTGTTATATCAAAATCAATTTTGGTTTCACAATCTCCCCCTTTTTGATATAACACAACCACAAATAAATTTTTAAGTTTTTGAAACTTTGAAAAGCTTTCTCCCCTTACTTTAAGATAGATTTTCAAAAATAAAACATTGACTCTATGTTCCTTCTCCCTCTTTTTGTTAGATCAAATATAATACAAGGATAATAGCAACAATAATTCATTAAACTTAAAGCAATCATAAGAGTTCAAATGCATAAACTTCAAATTAAACATAATAGTTCAAATGCATAAACTTCAAATTAAACATAATAGTTCAAATGCATAAACTTCAAAGAAAAGATCATAATCCAAACTTTAAAATCTTAAAACATAGATAATAGGCATAGACTTAGATCCTAAAAAATGCAATAACAGAATATAAAACTAAATGCCATAAGATGAGATGTATGAACTACTCGTCCCTCTCTTTACCATCATCGTCCTCGTCCTCTTCTTCTTCATCATCCTGAGGGGGTTCATTCCTTTGGTTTTGGTTAAGCCAAGCACCATGGAAGGCGGTAAGAGAAATATCCATGGAGTTTTGGCGAGAAGCCATGGTGTCTATCTTCTTCTCCATACCTTTGACGCGATCTTCTAATGATGTGAATCGAGTATCCATCGCGGTTTCCATGGAAGAGAACTTCTCATCGAGGAAAGTCATGAGAGTAACCATGGAAAAGGAATCAAACGGAGCACGATGAGAGCTCGAAGAAGCACGAGAAACATTGACCGGAGCATCTTGTGGAGGATCTTGAGTGTTACGAACCCATTCATTATCAATGTAAGAGAAAACAGAACAAGCTAGAGAACGCTCATCTATGGGTAGGCCAAGGGTTTCGGGATAGTCATGGGAACAATCAATGCCAAGGGAATGAAGGAGATAACTCAAAGCCGTTGAGTAGTAAAAGGATGAGACTTGTTTGGTGTGACGGTGTTGGACTAAAAAGACAAGGTCGGCAAACATAATTTGACAAAGATTTGGACGTTGACCTTCTCTAAAACACCTAAGCCAAAAATCATCTGTTTGACGAATAGTTGAATATTTCCCACCCGATGGACGTAAAAACCAAGAGACAAGAAGATGAAAGATACGGTCATGAGCATTTAAAACTTTTGTTGAGCCTAAAGGACCTATACCCAAGGATTGTTCATCATCGATACCAACGTTTTCAAAACCAAAGACATTACATAAATTTTTTGATCAATTTGAAAGGTTTTACCCATAACAGAAGATTCAATAGCAATAACATTCTCCCTAGCTTCATCATGAACACATATGGCATTAGAAAAGAATACGATGACTAGATTCCTATATAGGATAGGAGGAATGCTAAAAAAAGGTAAAAACTTCCATTGCTTAATTAAAGATAGATATTGGAATTTAAAACGGGCAGAACTTAAGAATGAGATTGACACAACACGTTCTTCCCTAAGGTTCATACCTTGAAAGAGTTTGTATCGTTCTATATCGCCATCATCGGGAAAACTTAATTGGATAATATAAAGAATGTTAGGTGTAGGATTACCCTCGACATCTGCATTAGGATCGGAAGTAGAACGATGACGCTTAGTTCCCTTTTTCGATGGTGTCATAACCCTGAAAACACATCAAAAGGTGAATCGAATATGTATGCAATTAACATCTTATTCAATCCAATAAATTCTAATAATTCAAGGCAATTTTAAAAAGAAATTTAATTTTAAAAAGACATTTACAATTCCAAAAAAACAGATTTAAAAAAATACGAATAGAAAATATATTCGAATGAAAAATTTTGATTTTTGAGAAATTTTTTATGAAAAAGTTGAAACCTATAAAATAAAAACATGTTTTGTACAAAAATCAAATTGAAACAATTATGAAAATCAAATGAAAAATCAAAGGAAATAAAAAAGAAGAGTTTTATACCTTGAATCTTAGATTGGATGAATGAGGTGATGTGAATGCACAAGATTTGTTGACAAAGCTTAGCCTTGATGTGGAGATTAAAAACCCTCAAAGAATTTTTAAGATTGATGGTAAAAATTGAAGGATTGAGGGGTTTTTTATAGGGTATTGCGGCTAAGGTTTTGGAGAGAAAAGAGGGGTTTTGTTTTTTTAAACCTTTTTAACAATAGCAGCCCTAAATAGCCTCTCCGTCGAGACCGTATCGATACACTATACACGCGTATCGATGCCCTTTAACCCTAATTTTATATTTGTCATTACTACCGTATCGATACGCGGGACCGTATCGGTACGCTTTGGCTTTGCCTATTTCCCTTGACTTGAACCATATTGATACGCGGGGTCGTATCGATACTCGTTCATCTTCAAAGATTCCCAGTCATCAACCCGTATCGATACGCTTCAGCCGTATCGATACGCCTTTACCAGATTAGGCATTTTTGACATATTTAAGTACAAAAATCCAATTTGAAACATCCCTAAATGCATGTATATGTCCTATGAACAAGTTTTAATGGCTAAACTTAATGTATACTCCCCCTAGCAACATGCATGGAAGCAAAAAGAGCAAAATTAACATAAGCATGAATCACAAACAATTTCAAGCAAATTTTTGACATTTTGGGACCTAAAAGGGGTCAAGAAAGGCTAGTTAAACCTAACTCTCTCCTAAGGGTCCAAAACCGCTCTTTATCTAAAGGTTTTGTAAATATATCCGCTAATCGGTTCAAGGTGTCAACAAACTCTATAACAACATCATTTTTCAAAACATGATCTCTAATGAAATGATGTCTAATTTCTATGTGTTTAGTTCTAGAGTGTTGGATGGGATTATTAGTGAGACAAATGGCACTAGTGTTGTCACACCTAAGGGGTATGGTTTCTATTTCAACATCATAATCTAAGAGTTGTTGCTTCATCCAAAGGACTTGAGCACAACAACTCCCTAAGGATATGTACTCCGCTTCGGTGGTAGATAAAGCTACGCTATTTTGTTTCTTAGAGAACCAAGATACGAGCATACTACCTAAGAATTGGCATGTCCTGGAAGTACTTTTCCTATCTATCTTACATCTTCCATAATCCGCATCCGAATAAGCATGAAGGCTAAAAGAAGAATCTTTAGGATACCAAAGGCCTAAGGTAGGTGTGTCTCTAAGGTATCTCAAAATTCTCTTAATGGCAACTAAGTGTGATTCTCTAGGACTAGCTTGAAACCTAGCACACAAGCAAACACTAAACATAATATTCGGTCTACTTGCGGTAAGGTAAAGCAAAGAATCTATCATGGATCTATAAAGCTTAAAATCATCACACTTACCTCTTTCATCTTTGTCAAGCTTTATGGAAGAACTCATGGGTGTGGCTTAAGGTTTTGCATTCTCCAAGCTGAACTTTTTGAGCATATCATTCACGTACTTAGCTTGATTTATGAAGGTGCCATCTTTCCTTTGTTTGATTTGGAGTCCCAAAAAGAATGAGAGCTCCCCCATCATGCTCATCTCGAACTCACCTTACATTAGCTTAGAAAATTCTTTACAATAACACTCATTAGTAGAACCAAAAATGATATCATCAACATAGATTTGTACTACTAAGATGTCATTGTTATATCTTTTTATGAAGAGTGTAGTATCCACCTTTCCTTTTTCAAAACCCTTTTCAATTAAGAAATTTGAAAGTCTCTCACACCAAGCTCTAGAAGCTTGTTTTAAACCATTAAGAGATTTTGTTAGTTTAAACACATGGTTTGGAAATTTTGAATCCTCAAAACCTGATGGTTGTTCAACATACACTTCTTCATTTATAAAACCATTTAAAAAGGCACTTTTCACATATATTTGAAAAAGCTTGAAATCATTATAACATGCAAATGCTAAAAGCATCCTAATGGCTTCCATCCTAGTTACGGGTGCATATGTCTCATCAAAATCAATTCCCTCTTCTTGGGTATAGCCTTGAGCAACAAGCCTAGCCTTGTTTCTCACTATATTACCACTTTCATCTAATTTATTCCTAAATACCCATTTAGTTCCTATAGTAGATTGATTACTATGCCTTTCAACTAATGTCCAAACTTTACTTCTATCAAATTGATTTAATTCCTCTTGCATGGCCAAAATCCAAAAATCATCTGTTAAAGCTTCTTTAATATTTTTAGGCTCAATGCATGAAAGAAATGCAACATGGTTCATTAATTTGAGAGAGGATCTAGTAGTTACCCCCTTGGATGGATCACCCAAGATTTCACCACCTTTGACATAGTTGAACTCCCTTGGGTAAGACACCTCCTTTTCCTCAAGAGCCAAGTCCTTCAAGGCTTCAATAGGTGGATCTTGTGTATCCTCATCTTTAGTTGGAACCTCATCCACCTTTGACGTTTGTCCTCCATCAATGGCATCAAGGATTCCTACATCATCATCATCACAAGATTCCTTTCTCAGAAGGAGGTTATCATCGAAAACAACATGTATAGACTCTTCAACTACTAGAGTTCTTTTATTAAATACACGATAGGCTTTAGAGTTTAAAGAGTACCCTAAGAAAATAGCTTCATCACTTTTAGCATCAAATTACCTAAGTTTTCTTTACCATTATTCAAAACAAAACACTTGCAACCAAAATGATGAAAATAGCTAATGTTAGGCTTCTTAGATTTTAAAATCTCATAAGGTGTTTTCTTCAAAATCGGCCTAATCATTACTCAATTTATAATCTAGCAAGCGGTATTTGTGGCTTCCGCCCAAAAAATATTTAGGTAAATTATTTTTGCAAAGCATGGTTCTAGCCATTTCTTCTAAAGTTCGATTTTTCCTCTCAACTACCCCATTTTGTTGAGGAGTGCGAGGTGCGGAAAAATTGTGGCTAATCCCATTTTCATTTAAAAACTCATCGAAACCTAGATTTTGAAATTCGGTTCCATGATCACTTCTAATGTGAGAAATTTTAAGCTCAATATCATTTTGAGTTATTTTAGAAAATGTGATGAATTTTTCTAAAGCCTCATCTTTTGTACTTAAGAATAGAACCCAAGTAAACCTAGAATAGTCATCTACAAGCACAAAAGCATATGATTTACCACCCAAGCTCATTGTTCTAATAGGACCAAAAAGATCCATATGAATCAATTGTAAACATCTACTAGTAGAGACATCATTAATGGATTTAAATGAAGTTCTATGTTGTTTACCCTTTGAACATGCATCACAAATTTTATCATTAGAAAATTTAAGTTTGGGTAAACCTCTAACTAGATCAAGGGAAATTAATTTCTCTAAGACACTCATGCTAGCATGTCCTAATTTTCTATACCAAAGCTATGAGTCATGTTCATCATGCACAACTAAGCATGTATGGGATGAATGGATGTCATCTAAATACACCATGTATATATTGCCTATTCTTTGTCCTATGAGCATTAGTTGATTTGTTTTAATGTTTACAATTTTGCAACCACTTTTATCAAATAAAACATTAAAACCCTTATCACATAATTGACTAATGCTCAATAAATTATGTTTAAGACCGTTGACATACAAAACATTTTCAATGAAAATAGAAGAGTGATTACCAATGGAGCCTATTCCTTCAATGTGGCCTTTGGAGTTGTCACCGAAAGTTACCATTCCATCACTCTTTGGCTTTAGTTCCACGAATCTACTCTTGTCACCGGTCATATGTCTAGAGCATCCACTATCAAGGTACCATGAATTTTGGCTTGAAGCTTTGGCCTTGTAGCAATGCTCCCCCTACAAACAAAGAAATTAGGCCTTGATTTTTGGTACCCAAATCATTTTGGGTCCATGTGTGCTAGCCTTCAAAATTTTGGTTCCCTTAGGAATCCAAGAAGCAATAGCATTCATATTATTAGAAGTAATGAGTTCCTTAGGAACCCAAACACTTCTAACTCTTTGACCTCTAGATTGCTTATTAAAATTTCTTTGTTTAGAAGTAAAAGGTTTTCATTTTACATATTGGGATTTACAAGGGTTTCCTTTTTCAAAATTGTTTTTCCCAATAGTAATTGATGTTTTAAGATTATCCACTTCCTTTGTGTGATAATCTTGAAAATCGGAAAGAAGTTTTTCAAGTTCAAGATTTTTCGTTTTAAGATCATTTGAAAGATTTACTAAAAACAAAACTTTCTTTTCCAATTCAGAGTTAGTTTTTGAAAATGTCTCATTTTGATTTTTTCAAATCGGAAATGGTTTTCTTGTTTCTCAAAATGGATTCTTTATATTTTCCTACTAACTCATCGTAAACCTCTTGCAATTCATCATAAGCATCTTGAAGTTCATCAAAAGTAAAATCAAAATTAGATAAGTTAGAATTTACCGTTGGTTCATCATCAATGGCCATGAGACATAGATTAGCCACTTCCTCCTCCTCTTCGGAAGACTCATCGTCACTCCAAGTTGCTATTTGAGCTTTGAGCTTGTTCTTCTTCCCAAAGCTCTTCCTCTTCAATTAAGGACATTTAGAACGAATATGGCCGGGCTTTTTGCATTCATAGCAAGTGATTTGGTCCTTTTCCTCTTCCTTACTCTTGCTCTTGAAGTCTCCTTTTCTAATAAACTTTCTCCCACGATTGGACTTCATGAAGCGAGTGAACCGTTTGGCCAACATGGCCATCTCTTCATCTTCATCTTCACTTGAATCGCTTTCTTGATATAAAGCTTTAAGAGCGATTCCAACTTCTTCTTCTCAACATCATTCTTTTCAACCACTTTCTTTTCTTCTTCTCTTCTTTTCCTCATAATCTCAAGAGTGAGTAGAGATCCAACAAGAGCATCAAGCTTGAGAGTCTTCAAATCTCGAGCTTTAATAATAGCCGTTCTCTTGCTATCTCATGACTCCGAAAGAGAATACAACAATTTCCTCACTAGTTTTTCTTCGGGGATGATCTCGCCGAACCCCTTTAATCCGTTGACAATGACTGAGAATCGATCAAACATCTTGGAAACACTTTCATCGAGATCCATCTTGAAATTTTCATAGCTTAGATTGAGTAGCCCAATTTTTGTCTCCTTGATATCACTAGTTCCCTCATATGTTGTCTCGAGGGTGTCCCAAACCTCCTTGGCATTTTCGATTGAAGACACCTTGGAGTAGATATCTGGACCAAGTGCACAAAATATGACATGAAGAGCTTTATCATTCACTTGCATCCTTCTTCGTTCATCATCCGTCATTTCGGCTTTTACTTTTAGGACAAGTCTTGCTTCTCCATCTCTCTTCATAGGAATGTATGGACATTCTTCAACCACATCCCACACCATGTAGTCGGTGGACTTGATAAAGAGCCCCATCCTATTCTTCCAATATGGGTAGTTATCCCCATTGAAGAATGGTGGCTTGGTGGTAGATTGGGTCTCATAGAGGTTGGAGTTGGAGGTGGATGCCATTGCTTGACTAGTTGTTGATCAAACTCTCCTAGAATCGACTCAAGAGGGTTGTAATCCTTCCAATGAGTGTAGCTCTGATATCAATTGTTGAGTTGATCACACAATTGCAAATAGCCAAGAGGGGGTGAATTGGCAATTAAAAATTTGGTGGGAGGTATGAGTGAAAAATAAAAGATGACACAAGTGGTTAGAGTGGTTCAAGTTCTCCAAATGAACTCTACATCCACTACCTTAGTTCCCACTAAGGATTTTCAACTAATTCACTACTTGAATTCTTCCCCTTTTCTTGGATGAGGAGGTAACCTTACAAATTGATTAAGCTTTCTACCCAAAGCTTAATCCACTCACTTTTACAAAGATAAGGATTTGGTAAACTCAAACAATTCCTCTCAAAGAATAAATGTTTACCCAAATACAATTTCAAACTCTCCAAACTCACAATACAAGATAACAATAAGAATCACTAGAGTTGGGGTACAAGAATTTGACTTTGAAGAGCACTAGGGTTTGGATTTTTGCTTTGATGTTGCTTGTGGGTTCAACAGTTGTTGCTTGGTCAATTGAAGCTTGTTTTTATACCCTTGCATTGTATTCTAGCCGTTTGGGTAGTTGGGATCATCAATAGAGCCGTTGGGAGCAATTTTCCCGCAATAAATACAGCTCTGCAACATACCGTATCGGTACTCAAGAAGGGCGTATCGATACCTGCATCAAAGAGGAAAGAGTTGTTGTGCCTGAAAACAGAGCGTATCGATACGCATAGAAGGCATACCGGTACGATTTTAAGGGGCGTATCGGTACGGAAGGCCGTATCGATACGATATTTACTCATTGGAATCCCAAGTCTGATTTTTATAAAAATCGTATTGATACACATACCAAGCGTATCGGTATGGTATAACGGTCTTTTAAAAATTGGGAAACCAACCAACTAACAAGTAACGGTCGAAAAATTAAATGCTGAGATTTTTCAAAGATATGCTTATCGTATCGATACAGTTGCAAAGCGTATCGGTACGGTTTCATGAAAAGAGTTGCCCAGATGAATATCGTATCGATACGGTTGCAAGGCGTATCGGTACGGTAAGTCCATTAAAATTCCAGTCGCAAAAGAGGGTATCGATACGCATAAGGGTATCGATACGCCTGTGTGTTTTTGTATACTTTGGTTTGAAAATCAAAATTCCAGTAGCAAAAGAGGGTATCGATACGCATAAGGGTATCGATACGTGTTGAGTGTGTAAAAGTTCTATTATTTACACCCTTTTTAACCCATATTTCTGCTGCATTCAAGCATCATTGCATTGCATTTAGGTTAGTTTTCAATAAAACATCACAATTATATAAAAGGCACGGATTCTACTAAAAGATGGTGTATTTTGCAGGTAACTGCCATGGTTGACAATGAAGGCAGGCGCAGGACAGATAAGCAGGAAAGCTGAACTGGACAAGCAGCTGAAGAAGACGAACCTGTCATGGACCTGTCACGACAGCAAGGTGACAGCAGATTTATGAAGAGGAAAAGTCAAGTGGACCTCGATAGATAGAGAAAAATCTGCTCGTCTGTCGTGTGAAAACCAAATATTTTTCCAAGCCCCGGATCAAAAGATATGTCAAGCCAAAGCTCAAAGAGAGGAAATTCCTAAAAGCTAGGATGCGGCTGGAAAGTAGGAAACTTTAGAGATTTAGTCTTTATTAGAATCTTACTTTTAATTAAAGTTGTAATCCTTGTTACCTTAGATAACTTGAGCCCAAAGCTTATATAAGGGCATAGATTTAACCTAGAGGCATGACCGATATCCCATAACCGAAATAAAACCCCTGTCGTCCACCCGTCACCGACATGTTCTAAATTCCCCCTAGGGCTACGGGTTGTTTTGTAAAGTAGTTGCAAGGGTTGCTTTGTTTTAGGATTTTTCAAGTTCAATAAAATAAACTTCAAGTTCTTTTATCTTGGTTTTAATATCTTGCAAGAGCATCGGGAGAGCATTGTGAGGTTATCTATTTACTTAGCATCGGGAGAGTTAAGTATACGAAAGAGATAAAAGCGCGTTCTCTAGTTTATAGTTGAACCATCTCGTGCTTAGGGATAAGGCGAGGTTAAGTGGCTAAGGAAGAATTCATACACATCGGTGTTCATCCTTCGATTCACGCCGGGAGGTATCATCAAAGACGTGTTCATCGACAGACTTGTGCCTAGGGATAGGGCAAGGCAGATCTGGGATTCTTGCCAAGCTTGAAGTACGGAGTTAGTGTCTGCTGCCGCGACAACTAACGGACAGACGCCGCGACAGGTGCTGTCGGCGACGGGAGCGACGACAGAACTGGAGATCCTAAGCAATTCAATACCTGCACTACCGAGCAATTCAATACCGGCCCATTCTCTCTATCTTGATATTCCAATCCTTTTAATTACGTTTTTATCATATTATTCTCGTGACAATCTTCTAAATTATTTCCTTTACTTCGTGCAGTAAATCAAGGTGAAGTCATTAGCCCAATCCCTGTGGAGACGATATCCGATACTTCGTATCACTTTACTACTTGCGTCGTGTACACTTGCACTACAATTGCGATAGTCTATTTTACACGCAACAAGTTTTTGGCGCCGTTGCCGGGGATTGACAACATAACTACATCTTTCTTTTATTGCACTTTTTGCTTTTATTTTTATTTTTATTTTCGTTTTTATTTTTATTTTTCTTTAATTTTTCTTTTGTGTTTTCAACTCTTGCTTTTCACGAGGTTCTCTTGTTTATGCGCAGATCGAAAAGAGGCGAAGATCCTGAGTATAAGTTAGATCCGGAAATAGAACGATCATTCAATCTCAAGAAACAGATTCGCCACCTTTTAGACAGGAACGAATACCTTGAAGAACAGCTAGAGCAGATGGCCCGTAACCAGCCTGCTGGAGGAGACATACCGCCTGTCGGCGACCCGCCGAGGGCAGATGGACGACGATCATGTCGTGACTACATGCTGAACGATCATGTAGAGCTGGAGACCACGCTGCCGGATATTGATGTTGACAATTTTGAGCTTAAACCTGTCATGTTTAGTATGATCAACAACGCCGGGCAGTTTTGTGGTTCTGCGACAGAAGATGCTAGAGAGCATCTCAAAACGTTCCAGGAGATCTGTGGTTCGTTTAGGCTGCCAGGAGTTAGTCCGGAGATACTGAGGCTTCGGTTATTCCCCCATTTATTGAGGGACAGAGCTAAAACTTGGTGGAATAAACTTACACCGGGTTCTATTATGACTTGGGCAGATCTAACTCGTGAATTTTTATCTCGTTTTAATCCTTCGCATTTATCTGAGCGATTACGTAACGAAATTGCTACTTTTCAACAGGAAGATGACGAGCCGATGCACGAGGCCTGGGACAGATTTACTACTCTTCTTCGGAACTGCCCAATGCATGGATTCCCTGTCTGGAATCAGGTAACAAAATTTTATAATGCTGCTAACTTACAAACTCGCATTTGCATTGATTCTGCAGCAAATGGACTATTATTGGATAAAGATCCAGACGAGGCATTGCAAGTTCTGAAAAATCTAGCCAAGAATGAGGAACAGTTTCCGACAGCTAGAAGAGGGGGTAAACGGGTACTCGCTGTCAAGGACTATGAGGCCGACAGCACTATGAAATCTCAGGTAGCATTCCTCACTAAGGCCATGAAACACTTATTGAATGAAGAGGACTTACGAGGATTTGCTGTCGAGGAAGTTTGTGCTACTTGTGAGGGAAATCATAGTAGGGATGAGTGCCCTATAAATATAGAAGAGGGAAAATATGTTGGAAATTACAAGCCAAACTACAATTCCAACAACTACAACCCTAATTGGAGGAAAGATCCCAAATTTTCCTGGAGTAACCCTAACAATGCCTTGAATCCGCAAGCATATAATCAGAATCAGGGGGTCCTAGATTGTTGACGCGACAACAACTGCAGCCGTAGAACCTGCCGCAGAACCTGCCGCCTCAGCAACAACAGCAGCCACCACATGCCACGAGTAGTGTATTGGAGCAGACTCTGGCCACCTTTATGTCTCAGACTGGCACGTATATGGATAATATTAATCAGTTTGTCAAGAAGACGGAAAATTTTATGGATGAAACTAAGATGAGAATGACAAACCATGAGGCCACCTTGAAATCTCTAGAGACACAAATGGGTCAAGTGTCGCAGCATATTAAACCGAGGCAGAATGGAGGTTTCCCTAGCAATACTGAAAATGCTAGACCGCCCCTACATGAGCAATGCAAGGCGATTACTACCAGGAGTGGGAAAAAGTTACCAGGGCCGGAAAAAGAAGCTGAAACAGAACAGGACCCTGCTTTGAACAAACCTGCCGAGGAAGCTGCCCCGACAGGTGACAAACAGACTGCTGCCGATAAGCCTGTCAGGACAGCAGAAGCGACAGAGGAGAAAAAAGATGATTATCGTCCTCAGATTCGCATGCAGTGGGAAGGACGCATTGCTGATTATCGTCCCCCACCACCCTTTCCTCAACGGATACAGCAAGCTAAGCATGAATCTCAACTTAAAAAGATTTATGATATTTTTAAACAGGTTCATATTAATATTCCGTTGTTAGATGCTGTTAGGGAAATGCCCGGTTATGCTAAATTTCTCAAGGATGTCATGTCTAAAAAATCTAAACTTGGGGAATTTGAAACGGTAAGGATGCAAGAAGGTTGCATGAGTATTCTTCATCGGCAGCCACCCCAGAAAAAGAAGGATCCGGGGAGCTTCCTCATACCTTGCGTAATCGGCGACAAATTTGTGGGTAAGGCACTTTGTGATCTTGGAGCTAGTGTTAATCTAATGCCCAAATCTGTTTTTCAGAAACTAGGTATTGGCAAGGCGCGGCCCACGACAGTTACCCTACAGCTAGCCGACCGCTCTTACGTTCACCCCGAGGGAAAATTGAAGATATTTTGGTAAGAGTGGATAAACTTATTTTTCCTGCTGACTTTCTTATTTTAGATTGTGAGGCAGATGAGAACGCACCAGTCATCCTAGGGCGACCCTTTTAGCCACGGGAAGATCATTGATTGATGTGGAGAAAGAAGAACTCACCATGCGCGTGAATGATCAAGAAATTAAGTTAAATGTTCTCCAAGCAATGAAACATGCCGATGTGGACGAGGAATGCAAAACCATCATAGAGGTGACCTTTGATTACCCCTGCATCAGGTCGGGTTGCCGTGATATAAAATTTGGTCACTGCTGCGACAGCCATTTAAAGGCCTGTCACGACAGTGACGACGACAGCAACGGCGACAGCTACTCCTCTGAATCCGATACATCTGATACTGAAGGTCATGAGGAGGTAAACTGGTTAGACCATCGTCCAGGTAAGTTATTCGAACCTTTGAATTACACTTCGGATAACCATTTAATCCAAAAGCCCTATACTGTTGAACCACCTGTCTTAGAACTTAAGCCCCTGCCAGGGCAGCTTAAATATGCTTATCTTGGTTGTGATGACACACTGCCTGTAATCATCTCTGCTAAGCTGCCGCAGGAACAGGAACGACAGCTGATCGACATGTTAAAACAGCATAAAAGGGCGATAGGATGGACGATAGCAGACATTCAGGGCATTAGTCCGGCAATCTGTATGCACAAAATCCTCCTAGAGGAAGATCATAAGCCGACTATTGATGCCCAAAGGCGGTTAAACCTTGCGATGAAGGAGGTAGTGCGTAAAGAAATAATTAAATGGTTAGATGCAGGTATTATTTACGCCATCTCCGACAGCAAATGGGTAAGCCCGGTACAATGTGTTCCCAAGAAAGGAGGCATGACCGTGATAACCAACGAAAACAACGAGTTAATCCCAACCAGGACTGTGACCGGTTGGAGGGTTTGTATGGACTATCGGAAGCTTAACAAAGCTACCCGAAAGGACCACTTTCCTTTACCCTTTATTGATCAAATGCTTGACAGATTAGCGGGTAAACCTTACTATTGTTTTCTTGATGGTTACTCAGGTTACAACCAAATTGCTATTGCACCAGAGGATCAAGAGAAAACGACTTTCACATGCCCTTACGGTACATACGCATTTAGGAGGATGCCGTTTGGACTCTGTAACGCACCTGCCACCTTCCAAAGGTGCATGATGGCTATATTCTCGGACATGGTAGAGGACTTCCTAGAAATTTTTATGGATGATTTTTCTGTCTTTGGAGACGATTTTGAGAGTTGTCTGGGCAATTTACAAAAGGTGCTCAAAAGATGTGAAAAAGCAAACTTGGTTTTAAATTGGGAAAAATGCCACTTTATGGTGGATGAAGGGATAGTCCTAGGCCATAAGATTAGCTGCCGTGGTATAGAAGTCGACAGGGCAAAGATTGAAGTCATAGAGAAGCTGCCGCCGCCAACAACAGTCAAGGGCATTAGAAGTTTTCTAGGGCATGCTGGTTTTTATAGGAGATTCATTGCCAATTTCTCAAAAATCACGAAACCCCTATGTCATCTCTTAGAGCAGAACCGACCCTTTGACTTTAATGAAGAATGTACTGAAGCCTTCAAGGTTCTGAAGGAAAAGCTAGTGACAGCCCCCATAGTACAGCCACCAGACTGGACACAACCGTTTGAGATTATGTGTGACGCTAGTGACTATGCTGTCGGGGCAGCACTTGGGCAGCGCAAGGACAGACTGTTCCATGTCATATATTATGCCAGCAAAACATTAAATGATGCCCAAGTAAACTATACCACCACAGAAAAGGAGCTGTTAGCTGTGGTGTTCTCCATCGACAAGTTTCGTTCTTATATACTTGGGACGAAGGTAATAGAGCACACCGACCATTCTGCCCTTAAGTACTTGTTTGCAAAGAAGGATGCCAAGCCTAGATTGATACGGTGGATCTTGCTACTACAAGAGTTCGACCTTGAGATCAAAGACAAAAAGGGGACAGAAAATCAGGTGGCAGACCACTTGTCGAGGTTGGAGATGGGACAGAGTCTACCCATTGATGAGACACACATACTTGAGACCTTCCCAGATGAGCAGCTCTTTGCTGCCGCAATAGCTGTCGCGACAGCCATGGCGGCAGGTAAGTCTTCTAACCTTCCCTGGTATGCTGATTTCGTTAATTTTATAGTTAGCGGAATATTACCTTCTGATCTTACTTATCAAGCCAGGAAGAGGTTTCAAAATGATGTTAAACATTATTATTGGGACGAACCTCTTCTTTTCAAAATGTGCGCAGATCAGGTTATAAGGAGATGTGTACCACAAGAAGAACAAGAAGACATTCTCCATCACTGTCATGCTTCACAATATGGAGGACACTTAGGAGGCAATAAAACTGCTGCCAAGGTGCTGCAGTCAGGGTTCTACTGGCCGACACTGTATAAGTACGCACAGGAATTTTACAAGAACTGTGACAGGTGCCAGCGGACAGGTAACATCTCGAGGAGAAACGAGATGCCACTGCAAAATATTTTGGAAGTCGAGATCTTCGACGTTTGGGGGATTGATTTTATGGGACCTTTTCCATCTTCGTGTGGAAATCTTTACATCCTCCTAGCAGTGGATTATGTCTCCAAGTGGGTAGAAGCAATCGCAACTCAAAAGAATGATGCCAAAACGGTCCAAAAGTTTTTGCACAAAAACATCTTTTCTAGATTTGGCATCCCTAGGGCGATTATCAGTGATGAAGGGAGACATTTTGACAACAGGGTAATTGCTGCCGCCTTGAGAAAATATGGTGTCAAGCACAGGATCGCGACAGCATACCACCCACAGACCAATGGACAGGCTGAGATATCCAATAGGGAAGTGAAGAACATTCTTGAAAAAATGGTTAAACCAACTAGGAAAGATTGGTCTTTGCTTCTGAATGATGCATTATGGGCATACAGGACAGCTTTCAAGACTCCATTGGGCATGTCTCCATACCGTTTGATTTATGGGAAAACCTGTCACTTGCCTGTCGAGATAGAGCACAAGGCATATTGGGCAATCAAGGCAGTAAACATGGACTTGGACAAGGCAGGCCAGAAAAGGCTGTTAGATTTAAATGAGATCGATGAAATACGAACAATGGCCTACGACAATGCAAGGATTTACAAGGAAAAGACTAAGAAGTGGCATGACAAGAAATTGCTGCCACGACAGTTCTGCCTAGGGTAGCTTGTGTTGTTGTTTAATTCTAGGCTAAAACTCTTTCCAGGGAAGCTCAAATCTAGATGGTCTGGCCCGTTCCAAGTGGTTCAAGTTTTTCCCCATGGTGCCATCACAATTCAATCATTAAAGGACGGGCACCAATTCAAAGTCAACGGACAACGCCTCAAGCACTATCAGGGGACTGAAGCCCCAGGCATAAAGGAAGTGGTTACTTTAGATGATGCCCCACAAGGCATCCCTAATTTAACCTAATTTTTATTTTTATTTTTATTTCTATTTTATAATTAATATTATTTATTAGGAATTAGATTTATTTTATTCGAATAATGTTTTGTTTTTATAATTTCAGTTTTTAGGAAATAAAGGAGTCAAGAAGAAAATGAGAAGTGACCCAAGCCCACCGCCCATCCATCAGCCCACTAAAGCCCATTTATGGAAACCTGTCGTTTCGGCTGCCGGCGCAGACGGACTTGACAGGCTGTCAACAGACGGCCACTGCAGACGTAGAAGCGTGCGGCAGACGCACAGCAGACGCATTAATGCGTGTCAGACGCGTCAGACACGCTATATCCAATCTGCCGCCCCGTTCTTCCCGCCTGCCGTTGCGGCATTAAATGGGCAGCTCCCCAACAGCTATATAAACCCCTTCCCATTTTCATTTTTCATCACTTCTGATTTTTCTCTCTTGTTATTCTCCTCTAGTTTTATCTATTTTCTCTCTTTTTCAGCCCTTGCAACCAAAATGTCGTCGAGACAAACCCGTCAGACCGCTGCTGCCGCTTCTTCTTCAGCAGCAGCCTCACCGTTCGCTAAAAAGGAACTATGGGAGGAGCGCGGCTTCATTTACAACAGAGATGCCCCCCATATGGGACTCCGGCCGTTCATTGTGAAGGCCATAACAGCACAACTTTGGGAGGATTTTGCCGAGCAGCCGGCAGAGCTTAATGATACTTTGGTCCGAGAATTTTATGAGGCCATCGATAGCAAAAAGGCGACATCTGTCACCGTCCGAGGAGTGGCAGTCCCCTTCACCGCCAACAGCATCAACCACACGTTCGGCATCTTCTTTGGCCCCAATGATGATGCTCACCAACAATTTTGGGACACCCTCGACGCTGCTGGACATGATGCTGTCATGAGGGAGCTGACAGAGGCTGGAACGACATGGATCACCAGTAAGAAGAACCCCCACTCTGTCAATAGGGGGCAACTACTCCCTGAAGCAAAACTATGGAACGCTTTCATCAAAAAGCGTATCCTGCCCTCGTTCCACCATACGACAGTCAACAGACAGCGGTTGGCTCTCATCCACTCCATTATACACGACAGGCCCATAAATGTGGGTAGATACATGAGGGACAGCATCCTCGATTGTGCTTTCCGCTCCGACTCACGACTCTGTCTGCCGTTCACTATCACCGCCCTCTGCCGCTGCGCTGCCGTACCGGAGGAGCCCTCAGACAAAATCAAGACGGGCAGCGGATGGACAGACAACAACATCTCCAGCCTCATGGAGGTCATAGTCGTATCGCCCCTCAACGCCTTCGATCCAAACGCCCCTCCTGCTGAGTCCGATTATGAACCTGCCACCGAACCTGCCCAAGAAGCTGCCACCAACACCGCTCCGGCAGATCAGAACGCCCACATCCTTGCTGCCATCCTGAGGGTAGAGGAGTGCCAGATGGGTTTGATGACTTTCATCCGTGACTTCTCAAATGCAACGGTAAACTTCATCACTAATACTTTGAATTTTTCGGATGTCATCTTCCCCACCTTCCCCGCCCATTATTTCAATATCCCCTCCCCCACTCCCACACCACCTGTCTCTCCCCATACACAATCTGCCACTTCCACACCATCCCCTGCCCCGACGGCAACCGGCAGCCCACCGACAGACACCTCCCCTCGAGGAACCAAGCGAGCTGCCACTGATGACAGCCCTCTTGTCCGGCGGAATTTGGAGAGCGACTTCACGCGAGTCAAACGCATTAAGCACGTGGCAAACAAGAGAAGGCTGTCCAAAGCCATCATAACCAGCAGCTCATGGGACAGCAGCAGCAGTTCCGACATCAGGCTAGTGGAGCCACCTTCCCTTCAACCTGCCGACGACCCTGTCCCCCAACCGGATGACGAACCTGCTGATCAACCTGCTCCGGAACCTGCCCAGCCACCTCCACAACGCAGACGCCGCCATCAGATCCGCGTCAGCAGCAGCAGCAAGGACAGCGAATAAAATTTAAGTTTTTATTTCTTTTTCTCCTCTTATTGCTGCATGCCCTTATATTTTTGTGATGTACTTTTATTTATTTTGTTTTTCTTTATTTTTGTGTCATTTTGCATTGAGGGCAATGCAACCCTCGAGTTTGGGGGTGGCAACCCTCCATTCTAATGGAGTCTTAGTACATCTTTTATTAATTATTTGTGTCTTATTATTTATTTAGTTTATCTCTTAAAAAAAATCAGAAAATTAAACCCGTTGGCTTAAAAACTATGAAGTTAACTTACCTGTCATGACGGCTCTGTCGTGGCAGCATCTTTAGGACAGGTTAAGGAAAAGTTTAGAGCCTTTCTATAGTTCTGAAAACTTAAACACTTTTGTGACTGTTATATTGCTTAGATTTCTTTTAGCCAAACTAGAATAGGAAGCTTAGAACTTGAATAGCCCCTAGAGGTGCCTAACACTGGCTCTAGGAAAGAAGTTTAGCAAAAGAAAATTAAAAACCTAGAGGTGCCCGAAACCGGCTCTAGGAAGCTAACTAGAGGTGCCCAAAACTGGCTCTAGAAAAATTTAGCTTGAAAAATAGAAGAAAAAGAAGCATGAAAATGTGCCTTCTAAAAAATTAAACTTTGACATAAAGATTCGAGTTAAGGAGTTGAATATTCTAGTGAAACTAAGAGAGTCTTAGCATATAACTGTTCACAAGCATGCACACACTGCACGAGAGCTATAGGGAGATTCCGGACAGATCCTAATCTTTCCGACAGGATGCTGCTGCCATAGAGAATGAGCGACAGGTAAAGGGACAGTTCACTGTTTGAAGGCCAACGCAAAAATTTTCATTTTTCTTTTAAGCCTTGATTGCTTGAGGACAAGCAAAAACTTGAGTTTGGGGGTGTGTTGAGTGTGTAAAAGTTCTATTATTTACACCCTTTTTAACCCATATTTCTGCTGTATTCAAGCATCATTGCATTGCATTTAGGTTAGTTTTCAATAAAACATCACAATTATATAAAAGGCACGGATTCTACTAAAAGATGATGTATTTTGCAGGTAACTGCCATGGTTGACAATGAAGGCAGGCGCAGGACAGATAAGCAGGAAAGCTGAACTGGACAAGCAGCTGAAGAAGACGAACCTGTCATGGACCTGTCACGACAGCAAGGTGACAGCAGATTTATGAAGAGGAAAAGTCAAGTGGACCTCGATAGATAGAGAAAAATCTGCTCGTCTGTCGTGTGAAAACCAAATATTTTTCCAAGCCCCGGATCAAAAGATATGTCAAGCTAAAGCTCAAAGAGAGGAAATTCCTAAAAGCTAAGATGCGGCTGGAAAGTAGGAAACTTTAGAGATTTAGTCTTTATTAGAATCTTACTTTTAATTAAAGTTGTAATCCTTGTTACCTTAGATAACTTGAGCCCAAAGCTTATATAAGGGCATAGATTTAACCTAGAGGCATGACCGATATCCCATAACCGAAATAAAACCCCTGCCGTCCACCCGTCACCGACATGTTCTAAATTCCCCCTAGGGCTACGAGTTGTTTTGTAAAGTAGTTGCAAGGGTTGCTTTGTTTTAGGATTTTTCAAGTTCAATAAAATAAACTTCAAGTTCTTTTATCTTGGTTTTAATATCTTGCAAGAGCATCGGGAGAGCATTGTGAGGTTATCTATTTACTTAGCATCGGGAGAGTTAAGTATACGAAAGAGATAAAAGCGCGTTCTCTAGTTTATAGTTGAACCATCTCGTGCTTAGGGATAAGGCGAGGTTAAGTGGCTAAGGAAGAATTCATACACATCGGTGTTCATCCTTCGATTCACGCCGAGAGGTATCATCAAAGACGTGTTCATCGACAGACTTGTGCCTAGGGATAGGGCAAGGCAGATCTGGGATTCTTGCCAAGCTTGAAGTACGGAGTTAGTGTCTGCTGCCGCGACAACTAACGGACAGACGCCGCGACAGGTGCTGTCGGCGACGGGAGCGACGACAGAACTGGAGATCCTAAGCAATTCAATACCTGCACTACCGAGCAATTCAATACCGGCCCATTCTCTCTATCTTGATATTCCAATCCTTTTAATTACGTTTTTATCATATTATTCTCGTGACAATCTTCTAAATTATTTCCTTTACTTCGTGCAGTAAATCAAGGTGAAGTCATTAGCCCAATCCCTGTGGAGACGATATCCGATACTTCGTATCACTTTACTACTTGCGTCGTGTACACTTGCACTACAATTGCGATAGTCTATTTTACACGCAACAATACGCCTGGGCGTTTTTGCATAGTTTGGCTTGAAAAACATAGGAAAAGACTTAGAGAATATACATGTTTAAGAACTTGTCTTTAGATATTATTTTGTTTACAAATACTTGTCAATTGTGAGACTTTAAAGAATACTTAAAAATTTATTGTTTTGCAAATTGGTCCTTAAGTTTATGTGTTATATCAAAATCAATTTTGGTTTCACAGTCTGGTTATTAGACAAGATATTGAGAATTTTTCAAAAGATCAGGTAACACTTTGGTGTATTTATTCGAAGATGAAATTTTATATTTATGGACGCTTTATATATTCTACAGTTTATATATTATATAGTTTTTATATATTCTAATATACGCTTTATATATTCTACTATTTTTATTGACGTTGTACTCTCATATGGACTTGCAACTTTGCATTCTGATATTTTCGGATGAGACGAGGCTTGTTTGGACAGCCACTGTACCACTCATCTGTTATGCCACAGTTGAGTGACATCCGACCGACCGCGTCCTACGACAATTTGGTTGTTTCCAAGGTATCTCAATCGAGCCTCCAAATTTGGATGAGTTGCACAAACTCACTCGACAAGGGAAGCCCGAGGTAATAAATATTTATATACTTACACCATTCTTTTATTAATTCGAACGTAATTTATATGTAAAAAGAATAAATCAACTGTTTGATTGTCTTGTAGGTTGATTGGTCGATGCACCACCAGTCTTATATCGCTCACTAGAGGGATATGTTCAATCAACATTGGCAACCTCAGACTGATTATCGTATTTTTAATACGATGTTGAGCAATGATTACAACAAGTGGTTTAGGGCAAGTGGGAAGCCGTCTATTTTGACTCTAGAAGAGGTAGCGGCCGTGTATCGACGTCAACAACACAATTGCCCACGATCTTAGTGTTCGAGGGGGAGAGGAGTGCGGAATACCTCCGGTGCTGGCCCTTCATCCGTAGCACCGCCACCGCTACCATTATATGCTACCCCACCACCGATGCGGCCATAGTTGACTCAAAGTCCAAGTTAAGGTTATTTAACGCCTTCTTCTATATCAGAAAACTTTGCTCAACTTTCATCGATGATGAGTGATGCCTCTAGCTATCTCGCAAGCTATATGCCTTATGTGCCCTTGATGTCGTTCCCCCTAATGTCAGCCATATTTAGAACTGAGATTGTCCAACAAACACCACCACAATTGATTTTCTACCTAAGTGGGCCCGGTGGAACGAGTGGTACTACATTTGCTGGAACCGGGAATGGTGATGATGGTGGTGGTGGTGATGATGGTGACAACGCTCAACCACGATGCAATCCGGTGTGACATCGTCGTACACCGTCTTGTGGTACCGGGTGACATAGGCGCCATTAATTTTTTTAGTTATTTATTTTATTTGAAAATATTTAACTCGATATTTTTTTGTTTTTTAATTAGTGTATATTTTAGTTTAATCATGATTTTTATTTTATTTGGGTTTGTATAATTAATTAGTATATATTTTTAAATTTGTGTTTTTTATTCTTTAATTAGTTTATATTTTATTCGATCTTCGTGAACAAGAGTGCAAAATAGTTAATATCTAATGAACATAGATATGCAACTACAAATAACAACAAATCACAATATCCGGAAAATTTGTTTTTGAATAAATATTTGAAACACTTCACTGGGCAAAGACGCGTTCTATAAGACGCGATTTATCTGACACGTCAGGGCAATGTCGCGTTATGTACGACGCGATTTTTATGTTATACATGTCCTCCCTCCCTTACGAACCTTACTGGCAAACTCACATTTGTATTGTGAGTTGTGGGTATATGCAGTTGTGGTTGGATACCAATTGTTGTGGTGCGATGTTTGCACCGTACATATGTTTAAGATGATCGACAAATCACAATAACCGGAAACGCTTGGTTAGGTGCCACGCAAATGATCAGTACCATGAATTCACAATAGCTGGAACTTTATCTGTGTTGTCCAGGGTTACAGCTTTTAGGGGGTGTCGGTTACATTTGATAGCACGAGTCAAAGATGCTACCATTTTCGGTATTTTTGAGCTATGTTAAGACTTGCTCATGTAACGTTGTTGTTGACAACTCTCATTTGCCATTTATCTACAGCAACGACACATGTCTCGTCGGCCATACAAATGGGACAAACTATTGTGCTCCTCGTCTATATCAATTCATATGTAAATTATTTTAGTCTGCATATTTAAGTGTACAATTGATTGTGTGTTAGGGGTACAAATATAATTTACATATATAAATCGGATGTAATATTTTACTTGCATCAATGCATGTCTTTTATTTAGAACAATAATTTACCACGTGTTAAGGGGTACAAATTAAAATTTTTTCAATGCATATCTTCAAGCTAGGTGGTTGGGTCTTTGCCTCCGGTTGGATGCGGGGTCTTGGGCTCGAACAAAAGATTATGACTCGGTGCTTGTCTTGAATCTTAGAGGTCTATTGGATATTTTAACTTGCCCGTCATTAAAAAGACCTCAAATTTCCAGATATTATGATTTGTTGTTGTCGATTCTTGTGAACAAAAATACCAAATACTTAACATCTACTCAACATATAGATGCAACTACAAATATCAACAAATCACAATATCAGGAAAATTAATTTGGTAATAAATTTTCCAGATACGTGATTTGTTGGAATTAGTAGTTACAATAAAAAACTTCAAGCACTACTATGCAATTTTTTCTCTTTGACTGAGTGGTGTGGGATTGGATCGACCGGGAAGGTATTAATAGTCCCAAAAGTCGCATTCTATACGACACGACTTTGCTGACACGTTAGGAATCCTGGCAAAGTCGCGTTCTGTAAGACGCGACTTTCCTGACACGTTAGGAATCCTGATAAAGTCGTATTGTGTAAGACGCGACTTTCCTGGCCAATAACTCTTCCTATAAGACGCGATTTATTTACCAATAGATACGAGAGTTGGTCTATATATAGCTCTATTTACGAACGTTGGTGAATATTTTCACTTGTATTATGATTTGTGGGTATATGTATTTAAATGATAAGTAGATGAATTTGATAGGATACCATTGTGGTGCGATATGTGTATCGTTTTGTGTTTCTTGAAAATGATCGACAAATTACAATATTCGAAAACACATGGTGAGGTGTCACATTTGATAATGCAGGTCAAAGCTTCTACCATTTCCGGTGTTTTGAAGCTATGTTAAGACCCTTGCATGTAGCGGTGTTGGCGACATATGTGTCGTGGAAGATGATTATCTCCAACAACCTGGACAAACTATTGCACCTCTCGTCGACCATTTATCAGTTCATATGTAAATTATTTGAGTCTGTATAGTTTGAGTATTCAAATGATTTGGATATTCCTTTTTTTTTTTACAATTGAAAGGATTTGAATATTTCTTTACAATTAAAATGATAAAATCGCATTTGCAACCAACTAACATTTATTAAAGAATCTAAAACTTGTTTTGACAGTGATGACAATCATGAAGGTGATTTTATCATTGACCGGTCCTTGTGAATCTTGCCTTGAACGAGATGCATGTCTTAAATCTTGGCAAAGTCTATTGGATATTGTCACTTGCCTGCCATTCAAAAAGACTTTGAATTTCCTGATATTGTGATTTGTTGTTGTCGATCCTCGCGAAAAAACATATCGGTAGGTAACATCTGCTCAACATATATATGCAACTATAAATAAGAACAAATCACAATTTCTAGAAAATTAGTTTGAGAATAAATTTTCTCTTCGACTAAGTGGTGTGGGCTTCGATCGATCGAGAAGGTATTTATAGTCGTAAAAGTCGCGTTTTGTAAGACGCCACTTTCTTGACACGTCAGGAATCCCTGGCAAAATCGCGTTATGTAAGACGCGCTTTTCCTGACACGTCAAGAATCCTGGCAAAGTCGCGTTCTATAAGACACGATTTCTCTGACACGTCAGGAATCCTAATAAAGTCGCGTTCTGTATTGATTTAAAACGTTGCTGAATATTTGCACTTGTATTGATTTACAAAGTTTGAGTATTCAAATGATTAGAAAATTCGTTGCGTAGATGTGGTGCTATGTATCGTCTGTGTTTGTGCAACATGATCGACAAATCACAATATTGGGAAATTTTTGTTGTTCCTGTCCAGGGTAGCAAAACATGGCTTTCATGTGTTTTGCTTAGTCAAGAAGATTATCCAGCGGCGCATGGTGGATCAATGACCGACAAATCATAATATCAGGAAACACGTGGTGGTGTGCTGCGAAAGTGATCGGTACCGCAAAATCACGCAGGGTGCAACTTTAGGTGTCATGTCTAGGCTTTTCTCCTATGGCGCATGCCGATTACATTTGATAATGCGGGCCAAAGCTTCTACCAATTCCGGTGTTTTCGAAGCCATTTTAAGACCCCCCGCATGTAACAGTGTTGGTGACATATGTATCGTGGAAGAACACCGGTGTTGGTGACATTTTTGTCGTGTTGGTGACAATTGTTTTTAACATACGAAAAATGAAAATATAATTTACATATGTAATTCCCGCATGTAACGATGTTGGTGACATATGTATCATGGAAGAACATCGATGTTGGTGACATTTGTGTCGTGTTGGTGACAATTGTTTTTAACATACGAAAAATAAAAATATAATTTACAAATGTAATTCATATGTAATATTTGACGTGTTTCAATGCTTGTCTTATATAAAAACAATAATTTGAAAGAACACCAGTTCATTTACACCCTATAAATAGACCTTATGCCTCAAGTTTGAACTCACTCTTTAATTTACTTTCATTGTAACGGCTACAAACGTAGATGATATACCATCTATTGGGAGTCACTCTTGTGATGCTGATGTCGATACTAACGGTGAGCTATAAATTGGGATGATATTCAGTACGGAGAAAATGGCAGAAGATGCAATTAAACTACAACATACGCCAATCAGTTCGATCGACAATGAAGAAAAGGACTGTGGACAACTATATCGTAGAATGTGTCGAAAAGGGAAACGATTGTAATTGGAGGATTCATGTATCACGAACAAAGAGGTTGAACAAAGTCTGGTATATAACAAGATACGACGGACCTTACATGCCAATTGTTCCAATGTAATTGACATGTAATACATATGTGTTTGTTAATTACATATTTTGTAAGACGTGAACTATTTGAAAATTGAAGCAGTTAAGATGTATGAAATAATATTTGTGATAATTATATGAAGGAAAAGTAGTACTACATTGTTAATTGAAAGAAGTACACAAGCATTTAATTACTAAGCATACTTAAATCTACGCGAACGTATCATTTTTGATGCCCTCGTAGTCGGTACTTATGTCAGAAGTTAAGTTTAGTTCCTCAATTTTTTGTTCATTCTCCAACCGTCTCCTATAATTTATGTAAATATCGCGTCCTCGTCTTCAAGCTTAAGTACTGGTGATGAACTAGAGTCGTCATCAAACGTTACACTAAGCTCGATGTTCTTACCCCCGGCACGTTTGTATGCCTTAAAAATCTTGCGCACATTATTAAGATTGGATAGTGTTAGCATGTAGTGTTCTTCTGGGTCGGGCTCATTCACTGGAACTTTGGCAAGCAACGCATAAATTTTGGAGCTTGTATACTCCTTAACTCTTGTTAAAATCAACTCAAATAATTCATCTATTGTGATTTTCTCATTGAAAGAAGTGTAGAAGTAGGTTCCACGAAAGAAAAGAGTTGCAGAAAAATGCGCCATAATTTGTATTTATATGAATGGTTTAACAACGAAATTTTTGTAGAAATTGTTTGAGTAGTGTAAAAATTTTGTAACTCTGCCAAAACATATATAGGCTTGAGCATTGTCGAAATAATTTGGCAAAGACGGGTTCTACAGGACGCGATTTTCCATGCGGAGAGAGAAATCATGTTTTACATGATGCGATTTTGCATGCCATGTCAGGGTACCAACAACAGGGTAGAAAAACATCGAAATAATTTGTTAAAGTTGTGTATATGGTGCTAAAATTGACGCATTATAATGAATCTTCATAGAACGTTAATAATATAAATAAAATTTATATATTATTTCTAACTCCGATAACATCACAATCATCAGAAAACATTACATAAAGCTCAATCTCAAGGGCCCACCCTGAACAAAACTGATAGTGAGAATCCACCATCATTTCCACATTAACGTCGTCTATAATGTGGAATAATGAGTACATTAATGGTTCTAACGACGTCAATATTCTGTACTCCAATGATTCTATCTTTTTTCCAGGACTATGTGGAACATGTTTCTTCACTTCATTCATCAACTTCTTATAAGATAAGTTGTATGGCAGCAGAAGCAATATAGTACTTGAGGACTAAAAAACGATGTCGAGAGATGCATCATCGATTATCTGACCATTGTAGTATACCAAAGCTGTAATAGTTTATCGTCTCGACATATTATATCGATCGAAGTCCTTACAAATAAAATTCCAACATTCCTGGTGTATATATACTAAAGAAGTCGCGTTCTATAAAAAGCGACTTTCCCTAACATGGTACATATACTGCAAAGTTGGCACAACTCGCGTTTTATACGACACGAGTTACGCTTTGTCTCTGCTCAAACGTCACGTCACCTTCCATTTTGTATATTGCAAAGTCGAGTTATATAAAACGCGAGTTATCAGAGGTATTAGAAAGTTGGCAAAACTCGCCTTCTATAAAACACGATTTCCCCTTGCACGAGTACGTATACTGCAAAGCTGGCACAACTCGTATTTTATACTACGCGATTTCTTCTGACACGTCAAGAATCTGCAAAGCTTGCACAACTCGCGTTTTATACAACGTAAGTTACGCTTTGTCTCTACTCACACGCCACGTCGCCTCTCATTTTCTTAAATAGGAGGAAATTTTTTTTACAGGTAACAAACTTGTTTCTTCCAAACCTTCAAAGAATTTCATCTGTGAAGAAGAAACATTGCTTTGTTTTTTTCAACAATGGCACAAAAAGTTGATGTTCTAGTTCACTACAATGGTGAGATGATCCCAGATGCCGAAATCGGTGTCATATTCCAGTCCACCAACAATGTTGATGTAGATCCCAAACAAAGTAACGTATGAAAGACTGAAGCGATCGCTAAATAGGAAGATTCCACATGCTTCCGAGAGGGAGTTACAATCAGTGAGGTATCGACTGCCTTCGTCGATATATCCCCTTTATTTCACAATATTCGATGTCAAATACGACAAAGGTGTGCAAATGATGATCAACACCCATGCACAGTATTCAATGGGATGGCCCCTAGAGCTCTTTGATACATTTTCAAAACAAAACGTCAGATTCCAAACTGTTGTTCCAAATTGGATGCATGCAAATCTGGACTCCGACCCAAATGCTATAGTCCAACATCGAGTTTGCGACAAGACTTCAACTTACTAAGTGCAAGCAATGACTAGTCTTCCTCATCTTCCGAGTCGAGGCCAAGGCATTCTTCTCTAGCCACGTTCGACATTGACCTGAATATGCCGCCAACCCAACACTCAACATACAATCCATACAATGCTGGTGTAGGGTCGTCATCATCTACTGGGACGTCCCAACATGAAGAGTTTAACTCATTCGATCACTTCTCTTCCGGACGTCACTTAACATATATCCCCACTGACACAAACGTAGATGATTTCCTATACGGACACCACTCAACTTATTTCCATAGTCAGACAAACGTAGATGATTTCTCATACGGGAGAAACTCAACTTATATTCTGGGTGTAGAGCCATCATCATCTATGAGACCGTCCTACCATGAAGAGTTTTACTAGTTTGACGACTTCTCTTCCGGACGTCACTCAACTTATATCCATAGTGAGCCAAACACAGTTAATTTCTCATCGATGGGGAGACATCCATGTGTTGTTGATGTCGACCAAGATATTGGACATAGGGCTCCTAATCGGGTTCTGGTTGTAGAACCTAACAGGGTACATGTTGCTAATGAATCATAACTATACGATTTTGAAGGGGATGAGGAACCACTGAGGGAACCCGGCCCCGAAGGTGACGAAATGGGTTTATTTTCAAAAGAAAAAAATGACCTTGGCGAGCCCGAGATTACCAAGGATGAACTTGGCCCTGATGTTGCGGAGGATATTCTAGAGGACGAACCTATGGACGTTGTTGCCTCGGGTAGTTTTACTGGAACTGGAACTCACAGAACCTTAGCGTATTACGATCCACCATCCCACTTCAAAACAGTGGATATGGAAGGATTCTATGATACAAAATTTCCAGAATACCCATAGTTTGAACAACTGAACGAATATAATAATGGTGAACTGCATGTTGGGATGGTCTTCATGACTAAAAAACTTGCGGGGGATGTCATCAAGCATTACAACATACGCAACTCAGTTACGTCCATCGTGCATAAAACTGAAGCGGACAAATATATTGTTGAATGCCCTCACAAGAATTCTGGATGTAAATAGAGGGTTCGTGTGTCACGTTTGAAGAGGATGAACAACCTCTGGCAAATAACAAGATACGAAGGACCCCATACATACACAGTGGGAAGCCTAAATCAAGACCATCCTAACTTGGATGTGCACGTGCTCTTTGAGCATATCCATCCATTCGTGAAAGCAAATCCACACGTATCTGTGCTGATATGTATAAGATTGATCATTTCATGTTACAAGCATACTGTTAGTTACGATAAGACGTGGTATGCAAGATATCGTGCCATCCAACAACTGTATTGGCAGTGGAAGGAATCCTACAACGAGTTGTAAACGTGGCTTAACTGTATGCATAAATACAACCCAATAACTATTGTTGAACTTGAGATAGTGCCAAGATACGAAAGAGATCGTGTCGTACCTGGGGAGCACGAATTTTCCGCCTATTTTGGACATTTTCGCAATGCGTTAAAGTATTCCGCCACTGCAAGCAGGTGCTGTAGATCGATGGTACATTCTTGTACGGAAGATACACCTAGATCTTACTAGTGCCAGTTGCACAAGACGACAACAGAAAATGTATTCTGGTAGCGTTCGCCATTGTTGAAAAGGAAGATATCCCTTCGTGGACTTTTTCCTTACCAACCTGCGAACTCATGTCTTTCGTGGGGTACTACGGGTAAGACCTGACAGAATATGTATTATTTCAGACAGAGGCGTAGGGATCTAGGGATCAATCCAATGTTTGGGATAGTCTTGGGAACCTCCATATATTCATCACTGGTATTGTCTGCGGCACATTGCTGCAAATTACTATCAGTGGTTTAAGAACAATGATGAACGTATAATGGTTTTTCGCATGGGTACGCCTTTCACTCTCAAAATTATAAATTACATTGTCAATTATTATTATTTCTCGTTAATTATTTTGTCTTCTATTGAATAAGCACACCAATTAGAGCAGATTCAGGAGCTGCTACAAGAGTTGAGAGATGGAAATCAATTTGGATATGACCATCTTCTTAATATACCAAGAGAGAAATGATTGCGATGTTATGATGGGGGTCGTCGATATAATCACGTGACGACGAACTTAGTTGAGGCGATCAATTCGTCTTTGAAGGGAATACGTCATTTACCTATCACATCAGTTGTGAAGGTAACATCGACTGGCTACCCTTTTTGAAACCCTTGGAAAACAAGCTATGAACTGGATGACAAGTGGCCACAGGTTCCATCCAGTTCTCCAACAAAAAATTAAGATATACCGTGCGCAAGCAAACACAATAGGTGCCACGTGTTTCTCATGTCACCAACATAAGTTTACGGTTACTGAATTTCCACGACCACTTGAAGGAATTATGTACCACAATTACATTGTTAATCTACAAGAGCGAACATGTGATTGCGGAGTCTTTCAGACATTCAAGTACCTGTGTGCTCATACCTTCGCTACATGTGCATCTTTTCATCTCGACGCAATGACACTCATTGATCATGTATACAAACTTGAAAACATTTTCATGGTATATCAATCCGAGTTTCCTCCGATCGGAAATGAACGTCATCTTGATGTGGTTCAAAATGAACCTAAGATTCGGCCAAATGAATCCATACAACGCAACAGAAAAGGTTGCTCGAAATCAACTAGGATTCATTGTGCCGAGGATATAGTTCCTTGAGAACTGACCGGCCAACCTAAGTTGTGTGGAAGCTGTAGGAACCCTGGACACGACATCAGAAAATGTCCTTTTAAGAGCCGGCCTCGTATCAACTAATTGTAATTTGTAACTCTAATGTTTTAATCCTAAATAACATGTGTTCTCGTAAGATTTTAAACATGTGTTCTCGTACTACCATGTGAAAGTTATATAACAAAAAAGCCACGAACATACAATAAAACAACAAAATCGACTAAAACATGAATATCGACCCATGTTTCCATTTTATTAATGCAAAGGAATATACCAAAATAGCATTTTTAACACAATTTGTACACTGTTTAGGATGCCTTTATTACGCGTCAATTTTTACACCATTGTAAACATGTGTTCCCGTACTACGACGTTAAAGTTAAATAACAAAAAAATGTGAAATTCCCATGCAAATCAACCCTACCAACCCATGCTCTCATTTTCTTCAATCAAAGAAACATGGCAAGGTAGCGTTTTTAATGCGATTTAAACATTGTTTTCGATGTTTTATATACGCCGATTTTTACACCATTTTGAAGAGAAACATCACTATTATAAGATAAAACATTAAAATCATAAAAAAATTATCCCCCAAGACCATGCAAATTAACCCTAAACAACCCTACCAACCCATGTTCCCATTTTCTTCAATCAAGGAAAGATGGCAAGGTAGCGTTTTTAACGGGATTTAAACATCGTTTTCAATGCTTTATATACGTTATTTTTTACACCGTTTTAAAGAGAAACATCACTACTATGAGATAAACATTAAAATCATAAAAATTATCCCTCAAGACCATGCAAATTAACCATAAACAACCCTACCGACCCATGTTCCCATTTTCTTCAATCAAGGAAACATGGCAAGGTAGCATTTTTAACGCGGTTTAAACAATATTTTTGATGCTTTAGATACAATGATTTTTACACCCCTTTAAAGAGAAACATCACTACTAAGAGGTAAAACATTAAAATCATGAAACATTATCCCCCAATACCATGTAAATTTACCCTATACAACCCTATCCATAAATGTATAAACAACAGAGTTACGCAAAAGTCGCGTTCTGCAAAACATGACTTCTGCATATTATTCAATAAATTCACGACGAGTCGTTTGAAATTCTCGAGGAAGTCGTGTCTTACAGAACGTGACTTCAATATTTGTTTAAAAATTCAAAACCAGATAATATAATCCACATCGGACTGAAGTCGCGCCGTGCAAAACACGATTTTGGATCTCGCACCTTGCAGGATGCGATTTTGCCTGACGTGGGCCAAATGGGGGGTATTTTTCCAAATGTTCAACAGTGGGGGGTATTTTTCCAGATAATTCCCCAAAGGGGAATATCCGGACGAATTTGCCGCTTTGATCAACTTACACATTATAAAACCTTTTAAGTTTTACATGTTTTGGAACGTTTGATGGGAGAAACGAATGGCTGAGAATAACTCTAAACTTTTTTTCTCAAGTGATAAGCTTTAAATATTCTACTGTTAGTTCCAACCATCCGTTTCACCAATCCAACGATAAAAAAACGTATACAACTTAAAAGGTTTTACATTATGTTTCTTGATCCTATCTCATATATATATATATATATTCTTATTACGAAATTGTCATTTTCCACGCTTTTTGAAAATATTTTTTCTTGATTTTTTTTAAAAAATTTAATACTTTAGTGTGATTATATGATATCATATGTTTTTCTATTTTTAATCCTTTGAAATATTATACATTGCATAAACAAGTTGTTGGAACTAAAATATTGGATGACAATTTGATATACTACTATTAGAAAATGATATTTTGGTTATGATTTACCAAATAGAGCAGGTGGACAACCAAATTAACTAGTCGCACTGATTAATAAAAAAGAGGTTAGAAGCATCTCACCTAAACAAACTTGAAAACGTCAAGATCATGAATGTGAAGGGCCAAAACTAAAAAAAATATTCTAAAAGTTTAAAATTAAATAATTAATTTTTAAGAGGGGCCAAAAGTACAAATTTTCCACTAAACTAAAAGGTTAAAATGCTTAACATTAGGTAGGGACAAATAACGCAAATGATACATTAACAAGGGGCAATGCTCTTGCTGTCCGCCTGTCCCTTTGTTTCATCTTCAGGTACCAAATTAAACCTTGAGGTCAAATTCACGTATCTATTTAAACCAGGAAAAAAAGTTTAGGTATTAAATTAAAGGGTAAAGTACACAGAAGGTCACTAAATTATACCCGAAAAAACAAAATGGTAACCAACCTTTCAAAAATCACAAAATGGCAATTAAACTTTATGTTTTATAACAAAACGGTAACTAGACGTTAAATTCCGTTAAGTTTCTGTTAAAACTTTGGTATAATAACACATTTAGTCCTTCATATCTATACAATCAATAAATTTAGTCCTAATTCGAAATAATTTACTAAATTTAGCCCTCGTTATTTATGCATTCTTTCAATTTGGTCCTTAAAGCAAAATTTCAAAGTATGGTAACATGATAAATAATTACAATTAAATTTTATAGGAACTCGAAAACTCGACTCGACTCGAAAAAATTTCAAATAAAGTTTGAGTTGTAAAATATGACGTGTCAACTTGAATAACTCAAAATTTTTTGACTCGACTCGATCGAACGCTCACCTCTATCTTAAGATATGACGTGTTAACTCGAATAACTCGAAATATTCGAATATTTTAAATTATTTTTTTCTTTTAAATCGAATATTTTTAAAATAGAGCATTTAATGTTTCATATTTAAATCACATTGAATATTTAATAACTACTTTAAATATTCAATTTAATTTAAAAACATTCAATTTAAAAGAAAAAAATTGATTTAAAATATTCGAATAATTAATTAAATTTTTATAGGAACTCGAAAACTCGACTTGACTCGATTCGAATCGAAAAAATTTCAAATAAGGTTTGAGTTGTAAAATATGATGCGTCAACTCGAATAACTCGAAATTTTTTTGACTCAACTCGATCGAACGCTCACTTTTATCTTAAGATATGACGCATCAACTCGAATAACTCGAAATATTCGAATATTTTAAATCATTTTTTCTTTTAAATTGAATATTTTTTAAAATAGAATATTTAATATTTTCATATTTAAATCACATCGAATATTTAATAACTTCTTTAAATATTCGATTAAAAAAAGATTTAAAATATTCAAATATTTAATAACTACATTAAATATTTTTCTTTTAAATATTCCAATATTTAATAACTACTTTAAATATTCGAATATTTTAAATTAATTTTTTCTTTTAAATCGAATTTAAATTAAATCAAATATTTAAAGTATTTATTAAATATTCAATGTGATTTAAAAGAAAAAAATGATTTAAAATATTCGAATATTCGAGTTGACGCGTCATATCTTAAGATAGAGGTGAGCGTTCGATCGAGTTGAGTACAAAATTTTCGAGTTATTCGAGTTGAAGCATCATATTTTACAACTCAAACTTTATTTGAAATTTTTTTATTCGAATCGAATCAAGTCGAGTCGAGTTTTCGAGTTCCTATAAAAATTTAATTGAATATTCAAATATTTTAAATCAATTTTTTCTTTTCAATCGAATATTTTTAAATTAAATCAAATATTTAAAGTAGTTATTAAATATTCGATGTGATTTAAATATGAAAATATTAAATATTATATTTTAAAAAATATTCGATTAAAAGAAAAAAATGATTTAAAATATAAGAATATTTCGAGTTATTCAACTTGACACGTCATATCTTAAGATAGAGGTGGGTGTTTGATTGAGTCGAGTCAAAATATTTCGAGTTATTCGAGTTGACGCGTCATATTTTACAACTCAAACTTTATTTGAATTTTTTCGATTCGAGCCAAGTCGAGTCGAGTTTTCGAGTTCCTATAAGAATTTAATTGTAATTATTTATCATGTATCATACTTTGAAATTTTGCTTTAATGACCAATTTGAAAGAATGCTTAAATAAAAAGGGCTAAATTTAGTGAATTGTTTCAAATTAGGACTAAATTAATTGATTGTATAAAGTTGAAGGACTAAATATGTTATTATACCAAAGTTTTAACAGAAACTTAACGGAATTTAACGTCTAGTTACTGTTTTGTTATAAAACATAAAGTTTAATTGTTATTTTGTGATTTTTGAAAGGTTGATTACCATTTTGTTTTTTCGGGTATAGTTTAGTGACCGTCTGTGTACTTTACCCTAAATTAAAATCATACCATAAAATATATTTTACCCTTTAAAAATTAAACTCGGCAAATAAAAATGATCTAGGGGCAAGAAAGTAAATGCAGATACTAGAAATGAAGAAGGTGGGGATGGTTTGCCGCGTAAATGTTGGAAACTTGCATTAACCAATTGGCAACGGCAACCCCCCACTATATATAAATCCCGTCAAACACCCAGTTTTTTCTCACCAAATTTTCCCATCCAAGGAAGAAAAATAATCTTTCCGTTTCTCCAAACTTCTTTGAATCAGATTCCGGAAAACATGAAGAAATCAGGGCTCTTCGCCGCCTCTGTCGTTGCCGCCTCCGCCTCTGCTTCCTCCAGTTTTCAGTTTTCCGGCGAGGTAAAATCCTTGAACTCAATTCTGGGTCTTCTTCTTTTACTCTGCTTTAGTTGAAAACTGGCTTTCTTCTTTCAATAAATCTGGGTTTATGACTTGTGTTCGAAACCTGTTTGATTTAATTTTGCAGGAGAAGAAAGAACATGAGAATTCTTCTGCAAACAAGAAATCAACTTCAACCGAGAAATTTGCACCGAGGTTTGATGGGTTAAGGTTCATTGAAACTTTGGTCACTGCTCATCGATGAAAAAGAACAAGCTTGGATAACCTACGAGCTTCAATTTTCAATATTTTTAACCTTTTTGGCCTATTAGTTCATCCTTCTAAGAAAGAAGTGAGAGAGAAGCGCTATATGTTAATATTTAATGAAGTGATATATATGATTTTTCGAACTATCAATGAATCAAGTGATATCAGATTAAATGTTCGATATAATCTAAGGTAATGGAATTTGTTAAGCTATTCTAACACATAAAGAGTGTTTGTTTGAATTTGAATCTCATGCATAGCTAACTCAAAAGACAAAGATAAGTCTTCTTATATATAAAAAAAAAGAGACGAAGATAAGTGAGGTAGCTAAAGATGGGAAATTTCATTTGAAACCTAATTTTTAGTTCTAAACCTAACCTTTGTTTGCCATATATATATATTGTCAAAAGAATTAAAAATATATAAATGTGTGATACTTTTAATCACCTAAGAATAAAAAATTCTAATGAAAACTATGGAACATATTAGGCTTTTTTGTTTGTGTTTTTAGCTTTATGATTTGCTGACCATGTCCACTTTTCAAATACAATCCCTAAGTTGCTGCTCTTTTATATTATAATATATGTAATTTGGTTCACACTTCAATATCCACACCCCCACTTGTCTTCATCGTCCATTAATGGACTGCAAAAATAATGTTAATTAACCAATTGAATCTAAATTTATTTTAGTTAACCACTTGTCTTCAATATCCACACCCCCACGGCCACTTGTCTTCATCGTCCACTTGTCTTCATCGTCCACTTGTTTAAGATTTGAGGTTCATTATTTAGTTCAAATCGAATTAACCAATTGAATCTAAATTTATTTTAGTTAATCGATCGGTTAATTAGGTGTTTGATCGGTTAACGGTTTCCTTTTTAAATTCGATTATTAATTAATTCGGTTCGAAATTAATTAATTAACTGAAGTAACCGGAAATATAACTTTTTTGGTTTTCAAGTTATGCATTGGAGCGAGTCCAATGAATAATACTTTGTGTTCTATTGGTTTATATAAGGGTAGATGCCGACATATATTAAATATTTTTTTGAATATAAGAAGGGAGACTGCTCTTGCTGAGAATTAATCACATGACTTGGGGAGAGGGGGGGAAGGAAATGCTCTTGTTGGGTTTAGAACCCAGGACCTAAGGGAAGGGAAAAAGCAAGTGAGAAAGCTCTGGCCACCCGACTATCATTGTTTCCTCAAATATTAAATATTCAATATTCAATTCGAGACGCATTAAGATTTTAGTCCAAGCCAATTTTTTAACTCAAATGAAAAATATTGAAATTAATCTAATATAATTAAAGAAAAAAACTTTGATATACATGCTGTGTAAGGTTTATACGAGCCTTTTAGTTTTAAGAATTACTGATTTAATTTAGGGTCTAAAGTTTAGGGATTTAAGTTTTGAGATTTATAATTTTAGACTAGTATTTAGAGTTTAAGATATATGATTTATATTTTAGGGTTTAGGGCTAGTAAATTAGGATTTGAGTTTTATAGTTAAATATACAGGCTTGTATAATATAATATACACCCCGTGTATCAAAATTTTACCCTATATTTTTTTTGAAAATGAAACCACTAATTTTATTAAACGAGGAAAAAACCCGAAAATACAATGAAAGTTTATCCCTAAGTAAACAAACACCTAAATTCGGATACAACCCCAGAAAATTAAAATAGCAGCTCTAGATCATAAAAGAACCAAACAAAGAGCAGGAAAGAACCTACTCCAAAGACTCGAAACAAAAGACGGATACAAACATCCCCAAATCAACGATGATGGTAAAACCATCAACAAACAACATTGACAAATGCATATTACGGTGATTGAACGTTGACAATAAGGTCATTACCACAACTCAATCGCTAATAAACGGTAGATGTAATCATGTATCCAAACCCGCTTCAAGGGTCCAAGACAGGGAGATCAACAACATAATGAAAGGGGCACCATCTTGATCAGTCGTGGTGACGTCAGATTCAACCCTGAAGAAGATAAATAAACAAAAACCGTGCCAAGAGACAGAAAAGCGTGCTAATAAGCAGAGAAAAAACGTACCAAAAGGTAGACGATTTATTAGAAAAAAATGACTAAAAATCAAAAGAAACAAAATAAACAAATAAAAGATAAGTAAATAATGGATCCAGCGGTCGATAACCAACAAAGTTGGAAACCGCCACCGGTTACTCAAAGAAAATATGAGAGTTTGCGACTGCACTTTGTTAGAGAGAAAAGTAGGGTTTTTGGTAGCGACAATCGGTTATAGAAATTACAATTTTACCCTATAATTAAAAAAGGATTTGTCTAACCGATGCATATATGGGGCATTTAATAACTTATATTTAATACAAAATTCTATTTGAAAAAAAACAATCATTTAATGTATTACAAAACCCTAAAATATTTTATTGAAAAATAAAAACACAAAACCCTAAAACCATAACCATAACCATAAAACTCAAACCCTAACCCTACACCCTAAAAACCATAAAACCCTAAACTATAAAACCCTAAATCATAAACTATAAACCCTAAACACTAACCATACCCTTAAAACCTAACCCTAAAAACCTAATACCCTAACCATGAAACAAAACTCAAAACCTAAAACTATAAACTCTAAATATTGAACTCTAAACCCTAACTCTAACCATAAACACTAACCATACCCATAAAACCCTAAACCCTAAAAATCCTAACCATAAAACACTAAACCCTAAATCATATAACTATAAACCATAGACCCTAATATTAGATGAGAAAATTTTCAATAAAATCTTTTAAGATTTTGTAATACATTAAATGATTGTTATTTTTTTAAGTAAAATCTTTTTATTTAATACAAGCTATTAATTGACCTTTAACCTATGCATGTATGCATAGGTTAAAAAAAGCCTTAAGAAAAAACAAAAAAACTCTAAAACTTATACAAAATTTATTAATTCAAAAACTGACCGAACTAATTAAATTTTATTCAGTTCAATTAATAATTTTCAAATAAATTTCGGTTCAATTAATAATTTAAAAAAAGGTTTAGTTAATTAAATTTTGATCTTGGTTTGAATCCTGTTGTATTTCCAAATTCGTAATCCTGTATGACCAATACAATTAATTGACGTAGATATTTTGAGTTCAATCCTTATGTACGTGTATAATTTTAATTAAATTTAAGATTTTAAAAATTATCATGTGGCACTGGTGCTACAATCGGTCGCTTTTGGTGTTGATTGAGATGTTGATTTTTCCAAGTCGCTTTCGCTGCTTTCGGTGAGCAGTGTGAGACCGGGAACATTCTCGGCTGTTTTGATTGTATAATGTCTTAATCCAACATGACCATGGGGCTTTTCTTTTAAATCATCGGTTTTTAATTTATTTAACTGATTAATTTAGATCGAATTTTACAGAAATTTAATATAGGGTGACCCTTTCAATTCAATTTTCTTCATTCATAACGTTAGGATTTATACACTTGACCTTGCTTAAAAAACTTAACGTCTCATCTTGCTGAACCAATTGATTGTTAATTGGCCTTAAGGCATCTTAATCCATGTTTAACCTTGGATAAGGAATACTTAAATTTTTGTTTAATAGTGAGGTTATGAGCTAATCTCATCCAGTTAAACACTTTTAGAGATTAAACCATACTAATTAATTAGATAAAGATGAACAAAGAACACCAGATGCAAAGCTTTTCCTTGAAATGATGGCAGCTTTTAAATTAAGATCGTTTCATCTGACATTTATAGACCTAACATATAACGATACGGTCAAATTAATGAATAGAAAACTCTTACCTTTTAAGATCAAGAAAAATTCGTACATTCTTTTCCTTCTATATTTATGTCTCAATATTGAAATACCTTAAATCTAAGGTTTAGATTTAAGGTTTAAAGTTATGATTTATGATTAAATTTGAAGTATTAAGTGTAAGGTGTAAATTTTTAGAGCTTAGAGTTAAGGATTTAAAATTTAGGGTTAGAGTTTAAATTTATTTTTTTTAGTGTTGAAATATAGAAATGGACACCGAAATGAGGCAGATGATTTTTGTTCCAAATTAATGAGTCTTTTTAACTTATTAACTTATACAAACAACTTGATATTTGTAATAAAGCATATTGAGTTGAATGGATCGTCCTTATAATAAATATTTATAATATCTGATGTGAATTAATCAATCAATAAATTAAACATTGATGATTATAAAAAGTAATCTATACCTAATATTTAATTTATCCTTATCTATTGTAAGTGTAGAAATTGATCTTTCAAATGCTTTAGTTGTGACTTTGGATAAAATTGAAAAAGACTTCCATGCATGTGTGTGTGGAATGAAATAAAAGAAACTGGCATTAGATTAGGGATGTAAAAAATTTATCTGATCTGAAAATTCGACTGAAACTTATTCAAGTTAGAACCTGATTTGACTTGAAGATGCGATAACCCGAAACTAATTTGTAACCGACTGTTGTTGACTTGAATCTGAGTTGGACCTGTTGTTGTTGTAACCAAACCCGAGATGCATCCGACCGAGAACGACCTGTTACTGTGGACCCGAAACCCAACCTGCACCCGACTGAAACGAACTTGAACCCAAGATTGACTTGGCAGATAATCAATATTACTCGAATGAATCGACCCGAGATTCGATTTTACCCGACATGTTTTGAACCCGACTTATTAATTGACCCGACTTGTTTTGAACCTGACCTATTGTTGACTTGAACTGATATTGATATGGCTTGAAATTTATTTGTCATGTAATTAAAGAAGTCTACGAATTGATGATTTAATGAATTTAAAGTTTTGATAAATGTAAACTATTAATTTTTAAATCAACTTAAAGTGTTAAATAATCTTTTTATTATATAAAAAAAAGATTGAATTTAAATATTCATTTGTCACTAATAATACAAAATAAATTGAAACAACAATAAATCAAATAGCAATAAGTATACAAAATAAATTGTAAACAAGAGGGAGCCAATAAGCATTTGCACAACAATTGAAACAGTACCAATAAGTATACAAAATGGAGAGAAAAATCCCAATTAACTAGTCGGTTTCAATTCCAAAAGAAATTGAAACAACAATTAAGTTAACAAAATGGAGGGAAAAATTACGCCTATTTTTAGGGGTTATTTGCACTTTAGGTCATTACTAGTTTAGAAACTTTACACTTAGGTGTTTTATTCTTTAGTTTTAGTTTAATTCATTTTAGTCCCAATTTTACTTTAATTTCCTTATACTTTTACGTTTATGTTCTTTTTTAATTAGATCCCCTCATAAAATTATTTAATAATTAAACCTTTTAAAGGCCCAACGTATTTCGATTATACCCAACCCAAAACGATCGATGGTGATCCCAAACGTTTGACGGGCTTTTGAAGGCTCAATTTATTTCGACCTGGAAAAAAAGATTTAGGGGTTGAGGTTTAGGGTTTAGGGATTATTGTCTCAAGTTGAGTGTTCGAGTTATGGGGTAGTTTAGGGATTAAGAGATTATGCTTGCACTTTAATTATTAGTGATTGTAATATTTAGGTGTTGAGGTTTGGGGTTTAAGGGTAAATGTGTCAAGTTGAGTGTCGGGGTTATGATATTAGTTTAAGGATTAGGGGATTAGACATGTACTCTAATTATTAGTGGTTATAAGATTTAGGGGTTGAGGTTTATGAGTATAATATATGTTTCAAGTTAAGTGTTTGGGGTTGTAGGATTTGTTTAGGGATTAGGGGATTTGAGGATTAGGCTTGTACTTTAATTATTAATGAATGTAAGATTTATGGGTTGAGGTTTGAGGTTTAGGGATAAATGTGTCAAGTTGAGTGGTTGGTTGGGATTACGATATTAGTTTAAGGATTTTATTTGCACTTTAATTATTAGGGATTGTAAGATTTAAGCGGTGAAGTTTGGGGTTTACGGATTCGAATTTACGTCCACTATTTATTTTAAAATTTTCTAATCTAGTCCAATGTTTTTAATATGGCGATGTTTATGTTCATTATATTCCCCAAAATTTTATTTTTAGTTCAAATTGACTCATATTCATTTTTTGTTATTTTGTCCAATGATTGAAATTTTAATTTAAAATTTTTGTTCATTATAGTCCCTAAAACATTTTTATTCCAAATTGACCCATATTTTTTGTAATTTAGACATGTGTTTTTAATATGATGATAGTTTTATTCATGTTAGTCCCTAAAATTTTATTTTTCACCGAAATTGACCCTTATTAATTTCTAATTTTTGTAAATTACTTCAATATTTTAGATATGAATCATTTGATGATGTTTTTGTTCACTCTAATAACTAATATTTATTTTAATGTGATTCATGTTCGTGAAAGCCGAAAGGCATTAAATAATTCACTCGAAATGACCATACCTAAAGTTATCAACTATTTGTACCAAACTCAAACTTAATACGAATTCAAAACTCGAATTAACCCGACTTGAAATTACCTGACCTGAAATGAACCAGACTTGAAATTAAACTGACCTGAAATAAACCCGACTTGAAGTCCATCCGAGTCTGAATTAACTCGTCAATTATCTGATTGGACCCGAACCATTTTGACCCGACCTGAAATGAACCCAACCTGAAACTAACCCGCACCCGACCCGAATCGAGTTGAAACATCAAATCAACTTAAAATGATTTGTATTTGATTTGACCCAACATGACATGACCCGACCTAAAACCCACCCGATTATCCGTTTTTACATCCCTAATTAGATGCTTTAAAATTAGGGAAAACTACATATTTAGTACCTTAATTATGCTCGTGTTATTGTTTTGTTACTCCAATTATTATGTTTGGTAAAATAGTACCCAACGTTACGTTTTTGTTCTATGATGGTACCTCCACCGTTTAAAATTAACAAAAATGGTGACATGACTTGGGTTAATAACAGTTTTAGTAAAAAAAAAACTTATACAATCCATCAATTTAGTCTAAAATTCTATCAATTCAAACATTATTTTTATTTTTTAGATTAAAATTGTAAATTTCTCTTTTTTCTTCTTCTAGTCGAACACTTTTTTGGGTTTTGGAGTTTAAAAAACACGCTAGGGACAATCAAAACTTTAGGATTTGGGGATCAATGAGGGACTAATGCAAGGTCCACTAGAGGACCCAAACTCCACGATCGGGATACTAACGAGAATACGAGGGGTGGGAAAGGGATGAGACAAAATTATATCAAAATTAATATGATGTTTTACCCCCACAAAATTAAGATGATATTTTAAATTGATGAATTTTGGACTAAATTGATAATATATATATATATAAGTGTTTGGGACTAAAACTATGATTATACCAAGCCACGTCATCATCCCGTTAGTTTTTAACGGTCGGGTACCAAAATAGAACAAAAACACAACGTTAGATATGTAACACCTCTTAATCCGGATGTCACATTTGGGCCTTAAGCCCAACCTATTACCATAAAATTTCTCAACTTCGTTTAGCCTAAATAAAATACTTTTCGAAAACATTTAAAGCCAACGGTTATATATATATGATTAAAGCGTTACGAATGAGCTTCAATTAATTTAAAACATTTAAACATTTGACTTAAACAATATAATTCTAAAATAAGAGTTACAAACTCGATCACGTAAGGCCCCATGAATACACATCCCACTAAATACAAGTGTTGTATTGTGGTCACCACCCCTTGCTAGAATCCCGTACTGATAGTGCTCATCGATCCCACGATCAACCTACACACGAAAATAATGATTTTGAGCATTGAACGTACAAAGCTCAGTGGTACACACTTACTCTACTATACTTCATACTAATCATAAATATAATCATGCAAGCTAGTATGAGCAATAAGGAGAGATAAATAAACACGTGGCGTGTAAAGTGTCCATAAGTTCTATATTTTGTGCATATTTCATCTCATATTATTGTTGTTTTGAGTACATTTTAGGCATAATTAGGATCATGCACTGCATTTTACAGTATTCTTTACTTTTCCATGCTTTTCATTGATTATCTTTTACTTGGTAAGGAAAAGATACTATTTTAGTTTAGCTTTAGTTTTAGGTACTAGAACCTGGTAGAAGAAGAGAGGTGCTGAGGTCATGATGCTGAGGCAGCAGACCATGGAGCTGTACTGACGCAGTTCCAGACAGAGACAGCCGCTGCCGAGTAGCTGCGGCCACCATATCTACTGCTCAAGGTAGCAAACTGAGGAATTAGAGAATTGGAGTGCGATCTGTAGAGCAGAAAATCCTGATTCTAACGATGCTATCTACTCAATTTTTTGATGACTGTAGCAGCAAATAGAGCCGCCGAATGAGGAATTCGAGATAACTTGCGGAGCAAGGCAACGTGAAGAAGTCCATATTCAACTCAAAGAAGTCAGAATTAAAGGTTGCATTTAATGAAAAAGCTACTTTGAAGACTTCTACTCCAAGAAGAACTAGACCTAACTAATGCCTATATATACTCAATGTATTTTTACTTCAAGACAACTTAGGTTTTCCCTTAGGCATAGTTTAGGTTTTCTTGCCGCCATTATATTCTAAAATTCTCTTTGGGTTTGGGTTATGTTGTAAACTAGTGTGAGAATGATTGTTTAGGATTTTAAGTTTGTTTTTGCAAATAAAACTTCAAGATTTGCTTATTCCATGTTCTTCATAGTTTTCAATTAAGGCGAAAGATTAGTTGATTGCTATCCATTTGTTCGGTATCGAGAGAGTCAAACTCACGAAAGGAGTAAGTACGATCTTCACCTTAATCAAGTGTTGATCAATCTGGCCTAGACATAGGTTAGGGTTTAAGGCGGCTAAAAGAGGACGAACCAAACATTGTTGTCTTTGCACGATTCACGTCGTGATTGGTATTATCTGTAGTGGGCATCAATAGAATTTTGACTTAGACATAAGCGAGATCACTTTCGAAGCGTTCTGTCTACCCTTGAAGTTCTATCGAGTTTGCCACCGATACACATGTCCATTCCACTACCGAGGCAGCGAGAGTGTCTCCGCGGCAAATCTGCCATCTTCCGCCGAGGCAGCGAAGTCTGGTAGTGAAAAGCAACTTATCCTATTCAACGTAGTTTCACACTACTGAGCAGCATAACCCGTCCCATTCCATCTATCTGATTTCTTCTCTTTTATTTACTTTTCTTCTTAAACAATTCATCTTATTTGTGCATTTAATTTTCCTTGTGAATGAACTACGATCTGATTTAAGCTGTCCAATCGCTGTGGGAGACGATATCTTTTATACTATAACTTGACATGAGTGTGCACTTGCACTCATATTTAGAGAACATTGAAACGCTCTACATGGCGCTACCAGAAGTCGCCTAAACACATGTTCTCATCATGTAAGATATCATACACGGCACAAAAGGCCCAACCATACACGGAATCTCACTAGATCACCAGGGTAAAAGCACACAAGGTTTCAATCGCAAACAGTGGTAGTCAACCTATTTACCAGGGACCACCTCGACATTAGGTGCCTCCATCAGCTTCATACCCAGAAACACCTAATCATCGGATAATAGCAAGGATCATCTACTCGGAAACACATAGCCATCGAGTAGAGGACAACACATACTTGGAAACACATATTCATCGAGTAAAGGTTATCGCGTACTTGGAAACAACTAGCCATCGAGTAGTGAGTGTCGCATACTCGGAAACACCTAGCCATCGAGTAGCGAGTGCCACTCAGAAACACCTAGCCATCGTATCGATCATCGATTCAAACAATCAAATGCCTACCTGGAATACAAGCAACGCGATCCCAAGGATCTCTCTATTGTTGCTAATCGCTATCACATCATAAATTTTATATTACCGAGTTGTTAATACATTATGAAGAAGTGTATAATTAATCTCATTTATAGTCTATATTAATCCACATTGTCTAATATATTAAGACATAAATCAATTGTTAATATACACATCAATTTCCATCTTTAATTGACATTTAGATTATTCAGCTCAGTGGGTATCGATACGGTACCCCTAGGTACCATTACTCACACGCGTACCGATACTAATATTTCTTACTAGAAATCCTAGATTTTCACAAGTACCGATGGATACAACCCCCAATCGCGTACCAGTACGGCCGAAGCTTGTACCGATACCCTTTTCACAGAGTCGTATCATTTTTGCAAAATATGACGTTACAACATTTTATTTGATCCCTAAAGCTTATTAAAGTTATTAAGGTTTGTTTACTAACGCATTTAATCAATTAATATTAATTATCGACTTCATAGTCATTTAATCGAGTATTTATCAGTATTATCTCTTAAGCATGATTTCCATCAAATCACGTCAATATATTCGAACTAACATACAAGACATCATAATTTTGTCAATAAATCAATCAATCAATCATCAAATAATTATACGAGCATCTCAAACGACCCTACACGGTCTCTAAAGATGCTTATTCATCGTCTACCTATTTTGTATATACTAACACACAACGCAATCATATTTGTGATGCACATGAAGCATTCAAAGTTCGAGGTGTAATAACCTCAAGCGGTAACGAAAATTCCTCAATTAAGCTCACCCGACATCCCAAATAATTCCATGTTCGAGTCCGTATAATCCTCAGATAAAAAATCATGACTATATAGGTCATTTCGCATTAACGAGCTACTTTAGGGAATAAAATGCGTAAAATAACTTACCGAGTTCTATAACATTCTGATCCGGATCCGAAGTACAACATTCGAGCCAACCAAAAATCGACCCATTAAATTTCCAATGTCAAACCATAAGTTTAGCCATCATTTAAAAGCATTAAGCATCCATAAATCCATGAAGGTAAATAAGCATTTACATTAAGTTTACAAAATGAGAGCTCCAAGTTTAAAACACCGAATACCAAAATAATATTTCAAATAGAGTTTACAGACTCAAAAACTCATAAGGTCCTATGAATACATAAGCTCAAATCTAAATACTAAGCACTTTACTCTAAAGCGAAGCGGTGCTGGGAAATCCCTTCTTGATGTGGTCCTTAGTCACGATCCACTTACTAACATGCGAACAGAAACAACGATTCCGAACGTTGAGCCTACAAAGCTCAATGGTACATTTTTACTCTACCATAAGTCGTGATTATCATAAAATAAGCATGCAAGATAAATACAGTCTAGAGAGCATATATAAGGCTTTAATATCTATGTGTTATTGTAGATAATTGTCATGTAAATAAAGTTAATTCTTTTGTAAATATCTAAGTAATTTAGATATCCTATAACTAGGGGCGTGCATTTCGAATATTCAAAATTTTTGGATAGACAATTTAGTGATCTGTATATGATCCAAAAAAATTGAATATCTAAAAATTTCAGATCGAATATTCGAATATCTGAATTTATAACTTTATTTAATTATTTTTTTAATTTGGTGGTCCTATTCATGAAAATTTTAGGTTTTCGAATATAACAATAAAAAAATATTGAATATAACAAGATTTGTATCCATGAAAATTGTTGCGTGTAAAATAGTCTATCGCAATGGTAGTGCAAGTGTACACGACGCAAGTAGTGAAGTGATACGAAGTATCGGATATCGTCTCCACAGGGATTGGGCTAATAGCTTCATCTTAATTCACTGCACGAAAGTAAAGAAAATATTTGAGAGTTATCATGAAAATAATAGAGTAAACGCAAATAAAAGAGTAAAACTATCAAGATAGAGAGAATGAGTTGGTATTGAATTGCTCAGTAGTACAAGTATTGCAGAGTTTAGGAAATCTAGTTCTGTCGTCACGCCCGTCGCGGCAGCACCTGTCGCGGCAGCAGTCCGTTGATCGCGCGACATCAAACGCTCAACTCAATACTTTCAAGTTTGGCAAGAATCCCAGATCTGCCTTAGCCTATCCCTAGGTCCAAGTCTGTCGATGATCACGTCTTGATGATACCTCCTGGCGTGAATCGAAGGATGAACACCGATGTGTATGAATTCTTCTTTAGCCACTCAACCTCGCCCTATCCCTAGGCACGAGATAGTTCAACTATAAACTAGAGAACTTGCTCTTATTTCTTTCGTATACTTAAGTCTCCCGATGCTAAGTAAATAGATAACCTCACAATGCTCTCCCGATGCTCTTGCAAGATATTAATAACCAAAATAAGAGAACTTGAAGTTTATTTTATTGAACTGAAAATTCCTAAAACAAAACAACCCTTGCAACTACTTTACAAATCAACCCGTGGCCCTAGGGGGATTTAGAACATGTCGGCGGCTGATAAACGGCTAGGGGTTTTTGGTTATCGGTTATGGGGTATTCGGATATGATCTCCCCTAGGTTAAAATATATGCCTTTATATAAGCTTTGGGCTCAAGTTATCTAAGTTAACAAGGATTACAACTTTAATTAAAAGTATGATTCTAATAAAGACTTAATCTTCAAGGAATCTACTTTCCAGCCGTCCTCCTTGTTTCTTGGGATTTTCTCTCCTTGAGCTTTGGGCTTGACATATCTTTTGATCCGAGGCTTGGAAAAATATATGGTTTTCACACGACAGACGAGCATAATTTTCTCTATCTATCGAGGTCCACTTTGCTTTTTCTCCACTAACTTGCTGTCGTCCTCTGATGTCACGGCAGCACCATGGCAGCATCGTCCTCTTTCTCTGCTTGTCCAGTTCAGCTCTTCTGCTTCTCTGCCCCGCGCCTGCCTTCTTCGTCTACTATGGAAGCAACCTGCAAAATCAGCCATTCTTTAGTAGAATCTGTGCCTTTAATATATTTGTGATGTTTTGCTGTAAACTAACCTAAATGCAATGAAATGATGCTTGAATGCAGCAGAAATATGTGTTAAAAAGGGTATAAATAATAGAACTTTTACACATTCAACACACCCCCAAACTCAAGTTTTTGCTTGCCCTCAAGCAATTAAGACCTAAGACAAAAGAAATATTTTTGTTTTGGCTTTCAAACAGTGAACCTTCCCTTGCCCGTCGTTCGTTCACTGTGACGGCAGCAACCTGTCGGATAATTTAGGATCTGTCCGGAATCTCACTATAGTCCTCGTGCAGTGTGTGCATGCTTGTGAACAGTTATATGCCAAGACTCTCTTAGTTTCACTAGAATATTCAACTCTTAACTCGAATTTTTATGCCAAAGTTTATCTTTTTGAAGGCACATTTTCATGCTTCTTTGATTTCTTTGTTTGACTCGATTTCTCTAAAGTTTTACTAGAGCCAGTTTTAGGCACCTCTAGTTAGCTTCCTAGAGCTGGTTTCGGGCACCTCTAGGATTTTTGAGTTTCTTTTGCTAAACTTCTTTCCTAGAGCCAGTGTTAGGCACCTCTAGGGGCTATTCAAGTGCTAAGCTTCCTATTCTAGTTTGGCTAAAAGAAGTCTAAGCAATATAACAGTCACAATGATGTTTAAGTTTTCAGAACTATAGAAAGGCTCTAAACTTCTCCTTAAACTGTCCTAAAGATGCTGCCACGATAGGCAAGTTCAAGTCACAGTTTTAAGCCAAAATTTTCAGTTTTTTAGTTTTTTTAGAGAAAATAAATAAGTAAAAGACACAACAATTAATTAAGATGTACTTAGACTCCATTAAAATGGAGGGTTGCCACCCCCAAACTCGAGGGTTGCATTGCCCTCAATGCAAATGACAAAATGCAAATGAAGGCAGTATATCACAAAATATAGATATGGCAGGCAGCAGTAAGAAAATAGGAAACTTAAATTTTAAGCACTGTCTTCACTGCTTCCGCTGAGGCAGATTTGGCGACGGATTCTGGGGTTTGGGGCAGACTGGGTTGGTTGCTGCACCACCTGAATGTCGGAGCTGCTGCCGCTGTCCCAGCTGCTACTGCTGCTGCTGCTGCTGCTGGCCTTGGGCAGGGTTTTCTTGTTGGCCATTCTTTTCTGCCTCTTGACAGGTGTAAATTCTTTCGCCAAATTCCTCCTAATAGAGGGTTCGGCGTCGCTTTCTGCCCAGACGGATGAAGAAGAGAACCCAGCTACAAAGGCAGCAATGTCATCCGAGGGTGCCAGTAGCTTTGTTCCTCAGGCGGATGTTTCGGCCTGAGGGCTGCCGGCTGCCGTCGGGGCAGGTGATGGAATGAAGACAACAGATGATGTATGTGGTGTGACAGCAGGTGTGGGTGTGTGGGCAGGGGTGGTGACGGTGAAGTAGTGGGCAGGGAAGGTGGGAAAGACAACATCAGGAAAATTTAAAGTATGATGAATGAAATTTACCGTGGATGCGACAAAATCCTTGATGAATGTCATTAGACCCAACTGTCTGTCCTCCATCCTCTGAATAGCAGCAAGGATTTGAGTGGATGGGTCTATCGGAGAAGCTGCTGTGGCAGGTTCAGGGTTGGGCTGCTCTCACGATTCAACTGGGGTAGCAGCAGGGTTGAAGGAAGAGAGGGGGGTTGCTACTGTCAGCTCCATGAGGCTGATGATATTTTGTCTGTCCAGCCACGTCCCTTCGCTATGCGATCGATGTTGGCTTCCGGCACGGTAGAGCAGCGACAGAGGGACGTGATAAGGTAGGGAAGGCAGATGAGGGCCGTCGATCGATGGGCGCAGTCCAAAATACTCTCCCGTATATAACTCCCCACATTAATGGGTTGTTTATTGATAATGGAGTGTATTAGGGCTAACCTCTTCTGGTCCACGGTGGTGTGATGTGAGGATGGCAGAATCCTCTTCTTAATGAAAGCGTTCCACAGTTTGGCCTCCGGCAGCAGCTGCCTCCTCTTCACTGTGTGGGGATTTTTGTGACTTGTGTTCCACTCAGTCCCTTCTTCCGTTACTTCGGCCATGATATCATCATAGGCGGCTTCATCTAGAGTGTCAAGGAACTGCTAGTGAGCATCATCGTTGGGGCCGAGGTAGAGGCCATAGAAAGAGTTAATGCGCTCAGCTGTGAACTGCACTTCTATTCCTCGGGCAGTCACTGCTGTTGCCGTCCTGCTGCCGATGGCAGCATAGAATTCCCTCACCAGCGTCTCATTCATCTCTGCTGGTTGCTCTGCGAATGTTTCCCATAAGAGGGCTCTAATCGTCCTTGCGATGAACGGTTTGAGGCCCATATTGACTGCTCTTGGGGTGTAAATAAAGCCTCTTTCTTCCCATAGATCCCTAGTTGCGAAGGACTGCGGGGTGGGTGCTGCCGGTGAAGAGGTTGAAGTAGCACTACGGCGGGTTCTTCTAGAAGACATATTAGTTGCAAGGGTTGTTGAAAGGAAAAGAAAGCAAATGAAAACTAAAGAGGAGAGCAAGTAAGAAAAACAGAAGTGCATGAAATGAAAATGAAACGGGGTTTTATAGAGGAGGAGTTGCTGCCCGTTGAAGCTGTAACGGCAAGCGTGAATAACGGGGTGACTGTTGAGTTTTAGCGTGTCTGACGCATCTGACACACATTTATGTGTCTGTTACGCGTCTGTCACACATTTCCGCGTCTGCCGTGACAGTCTGGTGACAGCCTATCTTTTCCGTGTCTGCCGCGACAGCTGGAACGACAAGCTTCAATATTGGGCTTTGCTGGGCTGATGGATGGACGGTGGGCTGGGTTCACTTCTTCTGTTCTTCTTGACTCCTTTATTTCCTAAAAACGGTAAACATAAAAACATTATTCGAATAAAATAAACCTTATTACCTAATAAATAAAAAAAATATAATGAAACAAATAAAAATAAAATTTAGGTTAAGTTAGGGATGCCATGTGGGGCATCTCCTAAGGTAACCACTTCCTGTATTCCTAGAGCTTCAGTCCCCTGATAATGCTTGAGGCGCTGTCCGTTGACTTTGAATTGGTGCCCGTCTTTTAATGATCGAATTGTGATGGCACCGTGGGGAAACACTTGTACGACTTGGAATGGACCAGACCATCTAGATTTTAGTTTCCCTGAGAAAAGTTTCAGTCTAGAATTGAACAACAAGACAAGTTGCCCTGGGCAGAACTGTCGTGGCAGCAACTTCCTGTCATGCCACTTCTGAGTTTTCTCTTTGTAGATTCTTGCATTGTCGTAGGCCATTGTCCGTATTTCTTCAATCTCGTTCAGATCCAACAGCCTCTTCTGGTCTGCCTTGTCCAAGTCCATATTTACTGCCTTGATCGCCCAATATGCTCTGTGCTCTATCTCGACAGGCAGATGACAGGTTTTTCCATAAATCAATCGGTATGGAGACATGCCCAATGGAGTCTTGAAAGTTGTCATATATGCCCATAACGCATCATTGAGGAGTAAAGACCAATCTTTCCTAGTTGGCTTAATCATCTTCTGAAGAATGTTCTTAACTTCCCTATTAGATATTTCAGCTTATCCATTGGTCTGTGGGTGGTATGCTGTCGCGATCCGATGCTTGACATCATATTTGTTCAAGGCGGCAGCAATTACCCTATTGTCAAAATGTCTCCCTTCATCACTGATAATCGCCTTAGGGATGCCAAACCTAGAAGAAATGTTTTGTGTAAAAATCTTTGGACTGTCTTGGCATCATTCTTTTGAGTGGTGATAGCTTCAACCCACTTAGAGACAAAATCCACTGCTAAGAGGATGTATAGATTCCCACATGAAGATGGAAAAGGTCCCATAAAATCAATCCCCCAAACGTCGAAGATTTCGACTTCTAGAATGTTCTGTAGCGGCATCTCGTTTCTCCTTGAGATGTTTCCTGTCCTTTGGCACATGTCACAACTCTTGTAGAAGATTTGTGCATCTTTATATAGTGACGGCCAATAAAACCCTGACTGCAGCACCTTGGCAGCAGTTTTGTTGCCTCCTAAGTGACCTCCATACTGTGAAGCATGGCAGTGATGAAGTATGTCTTCTTGCTCTTCTTGTGGTACACACCTCCTTATAACCTGATCTGCACATAGTTTGAAAAGAAGAGGTTCGTCCCAATAATAATGCTTAACATCATTTTGGAACCTCTTTCTGGCTTGATAATTAAGATCAGAAGGAAGTATTCCGCAAACTATAAATAACGAAATCAGCATACCAAGGGAGTTCAGAAGTCTTACATGCCTCCATGGCTGTCGCGGCAGTGATTGCGGCAGTAAATAGCTTCTCATCTGGGAAGTCTCCAGTATGTTTGTCTCATCTATTGGTAGACTCTGTCCCTTCTTCAATCTTGACAAGTGATCTGCCACCTGATTTTCTGTCCCTTTTTTTGTCCTTGATTTCAAGCTCGAATTCTTGCAATAGCAAGATCCACCGTATCAATCTAGGCTTTGCATCCTTTTTCACGAACAAATACTTCAGGGCAGAGTGGTCTGTGTGCACTATTACTTTCGTTCCAAGTATGTAAGAACGGAATTTGTAAATGGAGAACACCACATCTAATAATTCCTTTTCTGTGGTGGTGTAGTTCACTTGGGCGTCATTCAGTGTCTTGCTAGCATAATATATGACATGAAATAACTTGTCTCTCCGCTGCCCAAGTGCTGCCCCGACATCATAGTCACTAGCATCACACATAATCTCAAATGGTTGTCTAGTCTGGTGGCTGTACTATTGGGGTTGTTACCAGTTTTTCCTTCAGAACATTGAATGCTTCAGTACATTCATCATTAAAGTCAAAAGGTCGGTTCTGCTCCAAAAGATGGCATAGAGGCTTGGTGATTTTCGATAAATTTGCAATAAATCTCCTATAAAAACCAGCATGTCCCAAGAAACTTCTAATGCCATTGACTGTGGTTGGCGGCGGCAGCTTCTCGATCACTTCTATTTTGGCCCTGTCGACTTCTATCCCACGACAGCTAATCTTATGGCCAAGGACTATCCCCTCATCCACCATAAAGTGGCATTTTTCCCAATTTAATACCAGGTTTGCTTTTTCACATCTTTCAAGTACCTTTTGTAGATTGCCGAGGCAGCTCTCAAAATCGTCCCCAAAGACTGAAAAATCATCCATAAAAATCTCAAGGAAGTCCTCTACCATATCGGAGAATATGGCCATAATGCACCTTTGGAAGGTGGCGGGTGCATTGCATAGTCCAAACGGCATCCTCCTAAAAGCAAATGTTCCGTAGGGGCATATGAAAGTCGTCTTTTCTTGATCTTCCGGTGTGATAGCAATTTGATTATAACCTGAATAACCATCAAGAAAACAATAATAAGGTTTACCCGCTAATCTATCAAGCATTTGATCAATAAAGGGTAAAGGAAAGTGGTCTTTTCGGGTAGCTTTCTTAAGCTTCCGATAGTCCATACAAACCCTCCAACCAGTCACAGTCCTGGTTGGGATTAACTCGTTGTTTTCATTAGTTACCATGGTCATTCCTCCTTTCTTTGGAACGCATTGCACCGGGCTCACCCATTTGCTGTCGGAGATGGCGTAAATAATACCAGCATCTAACCATTTGATTATCTCTTTACGCACCACCTCTTTCATCGCATGGTTTAGTTGTCTTAGGGCATCTATAGTCGGCTTATGATCTTCCTCTAAAAGGATTTTGTGCATGCATAACGCCGGACTAATGCCTTGAATATCAGCTATCGTCCATCCAATCGCCTTTTTATGCTGTCTTAGCATGCCTATTAGCTGTCGTTCCTGTTCCTGTGGCAGCTTAGAAGAGATGATTACGGGCAACGTATCATTTGAACCAAGAAAAGCATATTTAAGCTGCCCTGGCAGGGGCTTCAGTTCTAAGGCAGGTGGTTCAACAGTAGATGGCTTTTGAATTGCATGGTTATCCGAAGTATAGTTTAAAGGTTCGAATAACTTACCTAGATGATTGCCTATCCAGTTTACCTCCCCCTGATCTTCAGTATCAGATGTATCGGAGTCAGAGAAGTTACTGTCATCAGTGCTGTCGTGACAACCCTGTAGGTGGCTGCCACGGCAGTGACAAAATTTTATATCGTGACAGCCCGACCTGATGCAGGGTTGATCAAAGGTGACATCAGTGATAACCTTGCATTCCTCGTCTGCATCAGCATGTTTCATAGCTTGGAGAACATTCAACTTAATCTCTTGATCGTTCACTCGCATGATGAGTTCTCCTTTCTCCACATTAATCAGTGATCTTCCCGTGGCTAAGAAGGGTCGCCTAAGGATGATTGGTGCGTTTTCATCTGCTTCACAATCTAAAACAAGAAAGTCAGCAGGAAAAATAAATTTATCCACTCTTACCAGAATATCTTCAACTTTTCCTTCTGGATGAACGTAAGAGCGGTCTGCCAGCTACAGAGTTACTGTCGTGGGCCGCGCCTTTCCGATACCTAATTTCTGGAAAACAGATTTTGGCATTAAATTAACACTAGCACCAAGATCACAAAGTGCCTTACCCACATATTTATTTCCGATTACACAAGGTATGATGAAGCTCCCCGGATCCTTCTTTTTCTGGGGTGGCTGCCGATGAAGAATACTCATGCAACCTTCTATCATCTTTACCGTTTCAAATTCCCCAAGTTTAGATTTCTTTGACATGACATCCTTGAGAAATTTAGCATAATCGGGCATCTCCCTAACGGTATCTAACAACGGAATATTAATCTGAACCTGCTTAAAAATATCATAAATCTTTTTGAGTTGAGATTCATGCTTAGCTTGCTATATCCGTTGAGGAAAAGGTGGTGGGGGACGATAATCATCAATACGCCCTTCTCACTGCATGCGAATCTGAGGAGGTTTAGGTTCATCAATTTTCTCCTCTGTCGCCTCTACTGTCGTGACAGGCTCATTGGCAGCAGTTTGTTTATCACATGTTGGGGCAGCTTCCTCGGCAGATTTATCTAAGGCTGGTTTCCTTACTGTTTCAGCTTCCTTTTCTGGCCCTGGTAATTTCTTCCCACTCCTAGTAGTAATAGCTTTACACTGCTCATGTGTGGGCTGCCTAGCATTTTCAGTATTACTAGGAAATCCTCCAGTCTGCCTCGGCTTAATATGTTGGGAAACCTGACCCATTTGTGTCTCCAGAAATTTTAGAGTAGCTTCATGATTCGTCATCCGCATCTCTGTTTTATCCATGAAATTCTATGTCTTCTTGACAAACTAATTCATATTCTCAATATAAGTGCTTGTCTGAGACATGAAAGTGGCCAGAGTCTGTTCCAGTATACTGCTCGTGGCAGCTGGTTGCTGCTGCGGTAGCAGGTGCGGCGGCAGTTGTTGTCGCGTCAGCAATCTAGGTCCTCCCTGATTCTGATTGTGTGCTTGAGGATTCAGGGCGTTATTAGGATTACTCCAAGAAAACTTGGAATCTTTCCTCTAATTGGGATTATAATTGTTGGAATTGTAATTTGGCTTGTAGTTTCCAACATATTTTCCTTCTTCTAACTGTATCGGGCATTCATCCGAACCATGATTTCCCTCACAGATTTCACATACCTCCTTAACAGCAAACCCATGTTGTCCATCATCATTCAGTAACCTTTTCATTGCTTTAGTAAGGAATGCTACATGTGATTTCATCGTGTTGTCGGCTTCATAATCCTAGACGGCAAGTGCCCGTTTACCCCCTCTTCTTGCTGTCGGAAACTGCTCCTCATTCTTGGCCAGATTTTTCAATACTTGCATTGCCTCGTCCGGATCTTTATCCAATAATAGTCCATTTGTTGCTGAATCAATTCGAATACGAGTTTGTAAGTTAGCAGCATTATAAAACTTTGTTACCTAATTCCAAACGGGGAATCCATGCATTGGGCAGTTCCGTAAAAGAGTAGTAAATATGTCCCAGGCTTCGTGCATCGGCTCGTCATCTTCCTGTTGAAAAGTAGCAATTTCATTACGTAATCGCTTAGATAAATGTGAAGGATTAAAACGAGATAAGAATTCACGAGATAAATCTGCCCAAGTTCTAATTGAACCCGGCGTAAGTTTATTCCACCAAGTTTTAGCTCTGTCCCTCAATGAATGGGGAAATAACCGAAGCCTCAGTATCTCCGGATTAACTCCTAGCAGTCTAAACGAACCACAGATCTCCTGGAATGTTTTGAGATGCTTTCTAGCATCATCTGTAACAGCACCACTAAACTGCCCGGCATTGTTGATCATACTAAACATGACAGGTTTAAGCTCGAAGTTGTCAACATCGATATCCGGCAGCGTGGTCTCCAACTCTACATGATCGTTCAACATGTAGTCACGACAGGACCATCGTCTGGCGGCGGCAGGGTTACCGACAGGCGGTATAATATCACCGGCAGGCGGGTCGTCTCCGACGTGGGCCATCTTCTCTAGCTGTTCTTCAAGGTACAAGAAAACCTTGTGAAAAGCAAGAGTTGAATGTACCAACGGTAAAACAGAAAAATAAAAATAAATAAAAATGAAAAGTGCAATAAAAGAAAGGTAGAGTTATGTTGCCAATCCCCGGCAACGGTGCCAAAAACTTGTTGCGTGTAAAATAGTCTATCGCAATGGTAGTGCAAGTGTACACGACGCAAGTAGTAAAGTGATACGAAGTATCTGATATCGTCTCCACAGGGATTGGGCTAATAGCTTCACCTTAATTCAATGCACGAAAGTAAAGAAAATATTTGAGAGTTATCACGAAAATAATAGAGTAAACGCAAATAAAAGAGTAAAACTATCAAGATAGAGAGAATGGGTTGGTATTGAATTGCTCAGTAGTGCAGGTATTGCAGAGTTTAGGAAATCCAGTTCTGTCGTCACGCCCGTCGCGGCAGCAGTCCGTTGATCGTCGCGGCAGCAAACGCTCAACTCAGTACTTTCAAATTTGGCAAGAATCCCATATCTGTCTTGGCCTATCCCTAGGTCCAAGTCTGTCGATGATCACGTCTTGATGATACCTCCCGACGTGAATCGAAGGATGAACACCGATGTGTATGAATTCTTCTTTAGCCACTAAACCTCGCCCTATCCATAGGCACGAGATAGTTCAACTATAAACTAGAGAACTTGCTCTTATTTCTTTCGTATACTTAACTCTCCCGATGCTAAGTAAATAGATAACCTCACAATGCTCTCCCGATGCTCTTGCAAGATATTAATAACCAAAATAAGAGAACTTGAAGTTTATTTTATTGAACCGAAAATTCCTAAAACAAAACAACCCTTGCAACTACTTTACAAATCAACCCGTGGCCCTAGGGGGATTTAGAACATGTCGGCGGCGGATAAACGGCTAGGGGTTTTTGGTTATCGGTTATGGGGTATTCGGATATGATCTCCCCTAGGTTAAAATATATGCCCTTATATAAGCTTTGGGCTCAAGTTATCTACGTTAACAAGGATTACAACTTTAATTAAAAGTATGATTCTAATAAAGACTTAATCTTCAAGGAATCTACTTTCCAGCCGTCCTCTTTGTTTCTTGGGATTTTCTCTCCTTGAGCTTTGGGCTTGACATATCTTTTGATCCGGGGCTTGGAAAAATATATGGTTTTCACACGACAAACAAGCAGAATTTTCTCTATCTATCGAGGTCCACTTTGTTTTTTCTCCACTAACTTGCTGTCGTCCTCTGCTGTCACGGTAGCACCATGGCAGCATCGTCCTCTTTGTCTGCTTGTCCAGTTCAGCTCTTCTGCTTCTCTACCCCACGCCTGCCTTCTTCGTCTACTATGGCAGCAACCTGCAAAATCAGCCATTCTTTAGTAGAATCTGTGCCTTTAATATATTTGTGATGTTTTGCTGTAAACTAACCTAAATGCAATGAAATGATGCTTGAATGCAGTAGAAATATGGGTTAAAAAGGGTGTAAATAATAGAACTTTTACACACTTAACAAAAATTTTAATTTTTCATATATAACAAGTAAAAATATGGAATATAACAAGATGCATATATATATATATATTGAATTTCTGGATATCTAATATTCGATCCGAATGTGAAATAACTATCCGTATCTAATCCAAAATTTTCATATATCTTATCTGAATTATCCGAAAAATAAAAAATAGATCGGATATCCGGAATTTTGATTCAGATCAACGGATAAACGGATCGGATCAGTTTTTTTTTTCACACCCCTACCTATAACTCTAATCTCATAAAGTAGTTTAGATAGCTTATAAATCTTATCTACTAAGTAGTTTAGATAACCTTTATGTTTTATCTTTTATATGTTCATATTCTATCCAGACTAGTTTGAGTTTTATTAGAACTCCTTGTACTAAATCTATATATAGTTGTCTTGTATGTACTCTTCTAATTAGTTCAAGGAAAAACAGTGAATCAATTTGATCATTGCTCAAAATACTTTTCTTTATTTTCTATATGATATCAATATAGGTTTTTCAGATCCTATCCGAAAAAGACCTTAGTTAATGGCTGGCGAAAAAACATTCGAGATTAGCTCAAAGGCTAGTCCATCCCCATGGCCACATAGGGAAAACCAATCACATTTGATCACCTCTGTAAAAAAATGCTTGCGACCAATTTAGCAAGCAACATTAAGGTAATCTTTCTTTTGCAAATATTGTTGATGACACAAACTTCACTACTTAGATTGTTGATAGTGGAGCCTTTGACCACATGACATGAGAACTGAGCTTATTTACAGTATTCAACCAGCTTGGGCCTAATCCCATGTAAGGACAACATATGGTTCCTTAGTAGCCATTGAAGGAAGTGGAACAGTTCGAGTAAATCATGACATCGAATTAAACTTTGTGCTTTATGATCCTAAATTAGCTTGCAACTTGTTATCTGTTAGTAAATTGTCTCATGACTTGGGTTATTATACTAAATTTGATTTACATGGCTGTGAATTTCAGGTACTTGATTCAGAGAAGATAATTGGCAATACTAGGTAATGAATTTCAGCTTACCTGGTTGGAAGAAAATCTTGACTACAATTGATAGATGAAGAAAAATTGTCAAGATCCCTATCACACACAATTACACCATAGAGCTTTGTTTCCCTTACATTCAAAGATAGACTCAAGCAAACCTCGAAGACTTTAAGCACCCACTTTATATTACTGAGTTGATATGATTTTGCATCAGAAAATATAATGGGATCGTTTACAAATTGTAAATGTGAGATGATCAGATTATCATATCCAATTTGAATCCCATTTAACAACCCACACAAAACAACTTTTGTCAATAATGCACTTAAAGCTTCACCGACGATGTTAAAAAGAAAAGGAGAGAGCAGGCATTGTTGGACTCATGTTAGTGTTGGAAAAAGGGGCAGAAAATGTATTGAAAATGTAATAAAACTAGTGCCAAAGATCGAGTCTTTTGCGTGTAAGTATACACGGTCTTCCAAGTAATACAACAATAAGCCGAGTTATCGATCCCACAAGGATTGGTCAAGAGTTTAATTACTTTGAATGTTCACTTGTTGAAGAAAAATATTTTTTAAGTTGAGAGTGGATTTAAAAATAAAGTAAAATTAAGAAAATTAAAATAAACTAGCGTTGGCAAGGAGAGTTTCAAATGAATGATGAACGTTGGCAAGGGATGCATGGTTTTCACGCTTTTCATGCCATGCCAGCTTCTAATAATGTCATGCGTTAACATTGTTTTCCGAGTAGATTTAAATTGGAAAAGCCTCTCTTGATGGTCATTGCCCTAAATTGATTGTGTAAAAACCCCTATATCTCTATAGTGATTTTTTTTTCAGAAACCAATTTTATTAAGATCCAATATATACTCCTAATGGGTAGTTTTCACTTCCGAAGTAAGTTCATCTACTTGAACATCTTCTCTCGAAGCATCTCGCCATAGTATCCACCAACTTGATAGTTGCCACCCAAGTCTGTTTAGATATTGAGGTGCAATAGGCCAAAAGTGCTAGCTCTCGCTTGGCATGGTATTTAGGAAACAATAAAGTATGCCAGATAAAAGAAACAATGCCGAATTTTTTTATTATTAAAAACTTAACATGAAAAAACGTTCAACGCAAACATCCCCCACCAACTATTAAATTTGTTCACGACGAGGGTATTAACCATAAAACCTTCAATGTTTTTCAAATACATTATTATTAAAAAGAAAATAAAATAGCTAGACAAAGAGAATGGGAGAGAAGGGGTCTCTTGATGCAGCGCTTCAAGATCCAGGCTCTCGGTCAAGTGGACCGAACCACGACTCCTTGGTGCAACCGGTCTTCGATCGTCTCTCCAAAAGTTCGTCCTCTTATTGTTTGCTTGATCGATTTTTAAATAGGCGTGCAAGAAAGACTAGGATAAGCCATTGGATTTGAAATTTGAATGTGCAAGGGATTAGACTTGTGATCACCTTTATCAAAATTTGAAGTGATAGGCTGATAAGGTGATAAGCTAATCAGGTTCTAGGGCTGACATCATTTGTCGTCGCCATTTTGCAACCAGGCTTGGCATAGTTCTTCCAACCAAGCTTGGCACCAGTTATCCGCTATTTTTTTGGAGATTGATCCAATCGATATTTTCTCACAGCTTGATATGGTTCTATTTTTTTGGGTTCAACAGTTACTTGTCCTGGCATCAAATTCCTCTTCTCTGCCAACTGGTACTTGGCATTGTTGGGCCCATATGTGCTAATAACATCTCGGTATTCTCTCTAGCATCCCTTCCTATGTTGCTCTCTTCTACCAATTGCTATGCCAAACCTGCAAAATTGCCAACAAAACAACCCTTCACACTGACATAGACAAAAATCTAGATTCCTTATGCAAATGTATGAATTTAACATCTAAGTGCAACTAAATGTACTCAAAAGCAAGCAAAAGCATTGTAAGAATGGCAGAATATCAATACTTTTGAGGAGGTAACACACCCCCAAACCTAGCTCATTGCTTGTCCTCAAGTAATGCAAAGAAAAAAATTGTGAAAATATTACCTCGACAAAATTTTGGTTGGAATGCCATCAAGTGCTGGCAAGCAGAAGTTGGATGTATTTCTGCCCTTAGGTATCTTAGTGCAACAATGCCAAGTAGGTAGTAATTCAAGTACATCAATATAACTCTAGTCTAAGTTCATGAAAAGTGCACAATGCGTAGGCAATATGCATCAAGTATCCTTTCACTCTCTTAGTCAAATTTATTACCTAAACTCATTTTTTTTCTTTTATTCTTGCCAAGGGTTTTCTGTTGGCATTAATTTAAGTTTGCTTCATGGCATTGTTTGGCATGAGAAATACGAGGGAGCATACCATGAACCCTCATGTTAATCTAAATATCACTAAGCTTTCTCTTCAACTCATACCCAAAGGTTTTGGACTTGAGAACTAAGAGGGAGCAAACCACGAAGCCCCAAGTAACTTATTATCCCTAAGGTAGAGGAGAGTTCATTTTTTCATTGTCATGGCAGAACATTGTTGCCTTATTAGTTTCTTTTTACCCTGGCACCAAATTTTTTTATCTGAGCTTAATTTAAAAAATTCTAAGTTTGATAGGGAACTAGATACATGCTACATGTAAAGTGAAAGTTCATTTCCCTAAACTAGAGATCAATTGCCAAAAAAACCTGGCATAACTATTCTGGCGACATGGCAAACTAAATATTTTAACATTTCTTCATCGGGCAGAAAACTAGATTAAATTAAGCTTGTCTAATCAATTGTTAACAATCTTCAAAATTCGGTCGAGACAAAATTTTCTTTTTCACTTTTTTATGGTTCGGTATGCAACTAAACTATATGAACTACATGACATGACAAAAAAATTAAACATGAAATGCATGGCATGGCATCAATGCGAGGAGATGCACACACCAAACCCAAGATATTCATTTCCCTCAATGCATGGAAACAACATATATATATAAAAAATAAAACAGAAAAATAAAAATGCATGATCATGAAAAATGTAATGGAATGCAAAGGAGTTTAGGAAGAGGAGGACTCCCCTTCGGGTGATACTTCTCGTGTGACACGAGTCTTTCTCTTCATAAAGGGCCCACGATCAGGGGACATCCTTTTCCTTCCCTTCATGCTTGGCTTTGTGGCGGCAATGGAGGCTCCAACGTCTCGGAGAACTTCCTCCACAATCTTGACAGGGTCCAACGCGGCAGGAGTAGCAGTGGCATCGGACTGAGTAGGTACACTAGATGTAGTGGCAAACTTTGTAGAAGACTTAGCTTTGGAAGACCTGGTTTTGGGTTCCTTCGACTCAACTAGGGACTCGGAACTGGGGGATTCAACTTGAACTAGAGACAACGAGACTATGAAATCAGATGGGCTATGAACTGATTGAGGACTGGCTGGCATGGTCTCATCGCTGGCAAAGATCTCGGCAGGGAAACCTAGGAAGTTTGGGAAGACACCTAGGGATAGGCCTTCAAGAGTTTCTTTGGTGGTAACATCCCTGGCATGAGCATAATGCCAGAGCTTAAGATTTCGCTCCTCAGCTATCTCTAATTTCTGAAGGATAATCTTCTGGCGCTGGTAGATCTAAGAGAGCAATACCACTGCATTAGTTGGCATGGGAGCAGGCTCTGCTTTCGGCACCTTGGGCTTTGGCGTTTGCACTTTTGCCTTTGTCCTTGGCCTTGGTGGCGATGAGGGTTTTCCAAATAGCTGCTGTAATTGTAATTCCCTTGATCGTTTGGCCCTTATCTGTATCAAGCTTGGGCACAACATGTTGTATGCAACAATTAGAAATTAAAAGAGGAAAAAACAAACAACCATTACTGTAAAGTGTCCACGAGTTCTATATTTCATGCACATTCCATCTTATATTATTGTTGTTTTTGAATACATTTTAGGCATAATTAGGTTCATGCATTGCATTTTAGAGAATATTTTTACTTTGTCATGCTTTGTAGTGATTATCTTTTATTTGGTGAGGAAAAGGTAGTGTTTTAGTGTACTTTTGGCTTTAGGTACTAGAGGCTGACAGAGGGAAAGAGGAGTTGATGATGTGATGCTGAGGTAGCAAACCAAGGAGCTATACTGATGCAGTTCTAGACAGAGACATCAGTTGTCGAGTAGCTGCCGCCGCCCACCTTGCCGCCCAAGACAACAGACTATGGAGTTGGAGAACCGGAGTGCGATATGTAGAGCAGAAAATCTTGATTCTATCGATGTTGTCCACTCAATTTTCTGACGTCTGTAGCAGCGGGTAGAGCCACCAAAGAAGGATCTCGAGATTACTTACGGAGCAAGGCAACGTGATAAAGTCCACATTCATCTTAAAGACGTTAGAGTTTAAAGTCACATTTAATGTGAAAAGCTACTTTGAAGACTTATACTTCAAGAAGGACTATTCCTAGCTACTGCCTATATATACCCATTTTAATTCTAGTTCAAAAGAGCATATGTCTTCCTTAGGTATAGTTTAGGTTTTCTTACCGCCGACAAGTTCTAAATTTCTCATTGGGTTTGGGTTATATTGTAATTAGTTGTGAGAACGGTTGTTTGGGATTTCAAGTTTGTTTTTGCAAATAAAATTACAAGGTTTACTTATTCCATGTTCTTCATAGTTTTCAATTAAGGCAAAAGATTAGTTGAATTCTATTCATTTGTTCGGTATTGAGAGAGTTGAACTCACGAAAGGAGTAAGTACGATTTCATCTATAGACGGTGCGATCAATCTGGCCTAGACCTAGGTTTAGGGTTTAAGGCGGCTAAAAGAGGACGAATAAACATTGTCGTCTTTGCACGATTCACGCTGCAACTGGTATTATCTATAGTGGGCATCAACAGAACTCTGACTTAGACATAAGTAGAGTCACTTTTGAAACGTTCTATCGAGCCTTGTAATTCTGCCGATTTTGCCGTCGAGACAGTTCCATTCCCCTACCGAGGCAGCGAGAGGGTCTTAGCACACTACCTGCCATCCACCACCAAGGTAGCAGAATCTGGCAGCGCAAAACAACTTGTCCTATTCAACGCAGTTTCACACTAAGCAGCAACATAACCCTGCCCTCTCTATCAATCTGATCACTTCCTCTTTAATTACTTGTGTTTTTATTTTACTTTTTCTTTTCAAACATTCAACTTAATTGTGCATTTACTTTTCTTGTGCAGGATTTACAAATCGAATCAAGTTATCCAATCTATGTGCGAGACGATATCTTTTATACTATAACTTGACAGGAGTGTGCACTTGTGCTCATAAATAGAGAACACCCAAACGCTTTACAATTACCTCTCGCAGCACATTTATAGGTTTCTTCAATGATGAGTCAACCAACATTGATTTTTCGGCCGACGATGATCGAGTGCAATAATGCTAGCCTCTCCTTCGATGCGGTTTCTTCTACGATGTTGGCATCAAATTTACCTTTAAGAAGTGGTTCCAACCCCGCGGCCGAGGCTTCAATGCCAACTGTTTCATCGTCCGTTGCCCCTTCGACAACACGATTCATGTCGTGCCAGGTTCGCACAAATCAATCAATAATTTCTTTCTCTTGGCGGTATTCATCGAATTGGCGAACTCAAAATGTTCATCCCATGCACCTTCCAACTCAAACATTGTGTTAATATGCCCTTCATCAAAACTCACACACATACCTCGATCCATGTCGTGCCAGGTTCCACTTGTGTTGGTCGACTAAAGTCATAAACTCGAGAGGAAATTCAACCTCTGCCTCAGTCTCGAAGTCGAAGTGCTTCTCGAAGCAAAGTTTGCTTCAAACTTCTTCCAGATCTCCTCGTTGAAAAACCTCTTGAAGGTAGTCAATGAGGAAGCCATTGGAGTGAGAAGAAAGCTTGGAACAGTTTGGACAAAGGAAAAAGAAGAAAGGAAAATGTGATTCTTGATTTCTTGCTTTAAAAATAAAGAGAAAAGTGAGAGAGATTTAGTTCTTGAAACAACTATGGTAGGTAGAGAGTAAAGAGTTTGAGTGTTTTAATGGGTGTAATAAAGGTGGCCGAATTAATTGGTGATAATGATAGAAAATAAAAAGATTTGATTTGATAAGAGGTTAAGTGATAAAGGTGATGTGATAAGGTGTAAGTAATAGGATATATTTAAAGAGTGAAGTGATAAGGTGATTAAGTTGAATTTAAATTCAACTTAATTTTTGGGCGGCTAGGCATAACTCTCAAAGAAAAATAATCTCTCTCCTTAATGGGCTAAATTTAATCAAGCTAGAATAAATCTCTTTATCTAATATTCCAATCCGTCGCATGTAGAGCCTCAGTGCTGGCATTTTGCTTGGCACGTAGCACTCGCTCAATGTGTCATCGTCTCATGCCAAGCCTCGCCTTGGCATTGTTTCTGGCATACCAAATCTGCATAAATTCACATAAAACCTTTCAACAAAGCAAAGGAAAATTAAAAAGAAAAAGAAAAATAAATAAAGAAAAATGTAAAAGGAAAATAACTAATCCTAATATTTACAAAGATTCAAAATCATGATGATGGTGTTATGGTACCTCTGCCAAGAGGATAACCTCATTGGCATTGTACTAATCACCTTCCAAATAGTGCTTCAAACGTTGACCATTCACCTTAAAAATTTATCCCATCTTCAAATTCTTGATGTCCATAGTTCTATGAATATAGGGCTTGACAACTTCAAAAGGGCTCATCCATCTTGATCTGAGTTTTCCTAGAAACAATTTAAGTTGTGAGTTAAATAACAAAACATGTTGGCCTACCTCAATCTGTCTTGGCATTATCCTACTATCATGCCAGCGCTTGGCCTTCTCCTTGTAGATTCGGGCATTCTCATAGGCTTGTGTTTTGAACTCCTCTAACTCGTTTAAGTCTAGTAACCTATTTTCTCCAGCAACTCTTCATGCCATGTCAAGTGTTCTGATGGCCCAGTAGGCTTTATGTTCAAGCTCAACTAGTAGATGTCATGGTTTTCCTAAAAACAAGTCTAAATGGTGAAGTACCCCAAAGAAGTTTTAAAGGCAGTCCTGTAAGCCCACAAGGACTCATCTAGTTGCAAGGACCAATCTTTCCTTGATGGATTTACAGTCTTCTCTAAAATACTTTTGATCTCCTTGTTTGAAATCTCGGCTTGCCCATTTGTTTGTGGGTGGTATGTCGTTGCAATCCTCTGTTGAATTCCATACTTTCACAAAGCTTTAGAAATTAGATTGCATTTAATATAGGTACCCTCATCATGAATAATCACTCTAGGGGCACCAAATCGAGTAAAAATGTGCTTGTGAAAGAACTTGGAAATGACCTTGGTATCATTTATTGGCAGGGCAACAACCTCTACCCACTTTGATACATAGTCAACAGCCACGAGAATGTATACATTAACAAATGATATGGGAAAATAACCCATAAAGTCTATCCCCCATATATCAAATATGTCCACAAACATAATGTTTTGGAGCAACAATTGGTGTCTGCCAGAGATGTTTCCAGTCCGCTGGCATCAATCACATGCCTTGGTATAATTGTCTTCATTCCAGCAAAGTGACCTCCATATGGTGCGGTATGGCATGAATGCAATATATTATATTGCTCATCCTCTAATACACATATGTGGATCGCTTGATCAACACACTGTTTGAACAATATAGGCTCGTCCCAGTAGTATTGCCTTACTTCTCGTAGGAATCTCTTCTTGGCGTTGTATGCCAAGTCTGGTGGTAGAATGTTGCTTACCAGGTAGTTGACTATGTCAGCATACCATGGCATGGCATTAACTACAAGAAAATACTTTTTAAGAAACTCATCTCTTATGGCAGTGGTCTTACCATCTTCAAGGTGATGTTCTAGTCGTGAGATGTGGTCAGCCACTAAGTTGTAAATGCCCTTCTTGTCTCGGATATCAGATCAAATTCTTGTAGGAGAAGCGTCCATCAAATTAGTCTGGGCTTGACATTTTTCTTTGCCAAGAGATACTTCAACGCCGAATGATCTATATACACCACAACTTTATTACCAGCTAAATAAGATCTGAATTTATCAAAGCAAATACAACTGTAAGAAATTCTTTTTTGGTTGTAGAGTAATTCTAGTGTGCTTCACTAAGTGTTCGGATGGCATAGTGATAAGTGTCTAAAAGGTATATATTTTCACCCTTTTTACATGACAATTATTGCTCAAACTACTCCCAATTGAGCTGCATTATGGCCCTGTATCCATTAATCACATTGTTTCTATCCTTGATCCTTACATTTGATTTATTTAATGAAAAATGTATCGTTTGATGTATTTTGGTGCTTGTGCAGATTTAATCACTGCCAGGGCAGGTGATACCGTGCGGGCAAGTGATTCCGCCAAGGCATGTGATGCCACGTGGGCAATGATGAAAAGGAAGGATGGTGCAGAACGAGCTCTCGACAGGTCCAGACTGAGCTGAGCCAAAGATGACAGCTTCTACTAAAAGAAGCTGATTTATGAAGATAAAGCCTTGCAGAGCATATCCAACTTCAGACCCATGCCAAGGCAATAGAATTCTATGACACGACATCTAATGCCAAGGCATTGTACAACCAAACTTGTTGGCGAGCAAAATATGCAAAGTGGTAGGCCATTTGAAGAGCATAAAACGCTGAATTTTTCTACACACTTTGCATGGCAATCGAAGTTCGAGAAGATGACAAAAGCATGGAAGGAAGGTTAAGGATGGAATTCGGCCAAAGTGGATAAAGGCATTAAATTAAAGAGATTCACCTCTTTAATGAAGACAAGTCCAACTCCAACTTAACTTCCTATCCAAGAAAGGCTTTTCCCCAAGCCTCCTCCTATTTAAAGAAGGCCAAGCCACCAAATTGAAATTTTCGAGGATAGAGAGTTTGAGAGGTTTAGCATGTTCTAGTTCTTTTCTTAAGCTAGGGTTATTTTGTTTAGTAGTTGTGGGAAAACAATTGTATTTTGTTTAAATTTTTAATGCAATAAAGTTAATGTTTGCTTATTCTTGGTTTTGAATCATTCTTGCATACTTATCAAGAGAGAGTTTGTGAGATTACCCATTTGTTAAATATCGAGAGAGTTGAAATCACGAAACGATTAAGCATGGTTTTCATCCCACGTGGTGTTAACTAACTCGGCCTAGAGATATGTTAAGAGTTTTAGTGGCTAAGAGAAGTGTATGACTGGTTGGTGTTTGTCTTTGGTTTACGCCGAGAGGTATGGTCAAAGTTCAGCCATCAACATTGTTCTGACCTTAGAGATAAGGAGGAGCCATTCAAGGACGCTTTGTCGAACTTTAACAGCATATGCCCAAGAGTAAGAGATTGCCGCCACAGAGACTCAACCATTGCAGCCACGGTAGGGACTTAGGTCACTGCCAAGGAAATTTTGTGTTGCTTGCATTCAAAGAAGAAGACAAGTCAACTGGTTTCCACACCACGACGCAACATAAATCGGCCTACTCTTCTCTCTTATTTGACCTATCTATCTTTTATTTTTATTGTTCTTTAGTTTATTAGTTAGATAAAACTATTTCTATCACTTATTTGTATTTTTATTTTCTATAGTGTAGTAACTTAAGCAAGTGGCCCAAAGCCCAATCTCTGTGGAGACGATTCTCGATACTCATATCACTTTATTACTTGCAACGTGTATACTTTCACAATTGTGGGGCCCTTTTACGCGGGCATCACATAGTATATGACATAGTAGCTGACATCGCACATGAGCTCGAAGGGCTCGTTCCAATCCAGTGTCACAACTATAGGGGCGTTAATTAGCTTTAAATTTAAGTTCTTAAAACGCTCTTAAAAAGAATCATTAAATGAAAAAACGACATTATGTTTTAATAACAAGCATAAATGTTTAGAAATTTTAGAAAAGTCTTTAATAAAATGTCGGTAAAACCCTACATGTCCTAAAAAACTTCTTACACCTTTGACACTTGTAGGTGGTGACAACTATTTAATTACCTCCACTTTTTCTTGATCGACCTCCAATCCTCTTTTGGTTACCTTGTGCCCGAGAACAATGCCTTCATTCACCATGAAGTGACATTTTTCCCAGCTCAACACTAGGTTTGTCTCAATGCATCTCCTCAATACTTGCTTCAAACTCTGAAGACATTCCTCAAATGTTTTGCCAAACACTGAGAAATCATCCATGAATACTTCCATATTGTACTCTATCATGTCGGAAAAAATGAACATCAAGCAACGTTGCTTCGGCATTACACAACCCAAATGCCATCCTTCTGAAGGTGTATGTCTCATATGGGCATGTGAGCGTGGTCTTCTCTTGATCATCAGGGGTGATGGAAATCTGGTTGTAACCTAAATAACTATCCAAAGAAAAATAGAAAGCTTTACCTGCCAATCTGTCTAACATTTGGTCGATGAAAGGCAATGTGAAATGATCATTCCTTGTGGCAATGTTCAGCCTTCGGTATTCCATGCACACTCTCCATCATTATATCGTTATGATGGGAATCAATTCATCTTTACTGTTTTGTAACACAATCATGCCACCCTTCTTTGGCACGCACTACACCGGACTGACCCACGAGTTATCAGATATGGGATAAATGATCCCGAAATCAAGCCATTTTATGATCTCTTTTTTTCACTACCTCTTTCATACTCGGATTCAGTCTTCTCTGGCCTTCATTTTTCTTGCCATAGTACTCTTCCAAGATAATCCTGTGCATACAAATGGTTGGGCTAATACCTCGGATATCTGTCAAGGTCCAACCCAAAGCTTGCTTATATTCTATTAGAGTCTTCAGCAATCCTTCCTCATGACCATTAGTGAGATCAGCGACAATGATTACTGGCAGAGTTGAGTGTTTACCTAGATAAGAATACTTTAGATGACCTGACAATGGTTTTAACTCCAACTCTGGTGGCTTCTCATTTGATGGTTTAGGTGCATTGACCTCTCTGTTGGCCATCTCAAGTGGCTAAAAATAGCTCACTTCTTTAGCCTCCAAGACTGGTTCTTCAGATTCTTCACTCGTCTCATCGTTTCCAACCAGTTCGTTGGCATCGAAATATGAATCTTGGCACAGCTGTGTCATGTCCAAAGTAAAAATGGACTCTACCATTTCCTCAACTTGGCATTCCTCAGGTTCATCTGCACATTTAAGAGCTTGAAACATATTAAATGTATCACGTTGATCATTCATGCACATTATCAATTCACCTTTATGAACATCAATTAAAGTCCTACCCGTGGCAAGGAATGTTCTATCTAAAATAATTGGGACATTAACATCAGCCTCATAATCCAAAAGGATGAAATCAACTGGAAAAATAAATTTATCTACCTTTACCAACACATCCTCAATATTACCCTTGGGATGTGCAAAAGATCGATCTGCCAACTAAAGTGTCACCGTGGCAGGTCTTGCCTCAATGCCAAGCTTCTTGAAAATGGATAATGGCATAAAGTTGATGTTAGCTCCTAAGTCACACAATGCCTTGCCCATAATTTGTTGCCAATGATGCATGAGATAGTGAAACTTCCCGGATCTTTCAACTTATGTGGAAATCGGTTTAGGATCATGACACTGCATCCCTCGGTGAGAGCTATAGTTTCAAAGTCTCCCAACTTCCTCTTTTTGGACAAGATGTCCTTCATGAATTTGACATAGTTGGGCATTTACTCAAGAGCTTCTACCAATGGTATGTTGATTTACAGCTACTTAAGAACTTCTATGGAGCGCTTAAATTGATGATCTTGCTTATGTTTTTGAAGCCTTGCTGGAAATAGTGGCGGCAGATAAGAAAATATCGGCTCCCCTGGCTTTGCCAAGGTGGTGCTGGCATCAGTCTGTCTGGCATCATCTATTATTGTTTCCTCTTTCTTTGTTTCTTTGGGATCATCTACTGGCACAGGCTTTCCAACTGGATAATATATTGGCTACTTGGCAGCCTTCTCCATATCGCATTGCTTGCCACTCCGAAGAGTTACAACTTTACATTGCTCATTGTCCTTGTGCCGAGCATCCTCTATACCACTTGGCAATGTTCCTTGGGGTTGATTGCTGAGTGCATTAACAATCTGCCCAATCTGAACTTCCAAATTCCTCATTGACGTTGTCAAACTCTTTGACTGTGGCATTATTCCTCTTCATGTACTCCGTGAGAGTGCCTCCCTAGTTAAGTCTCCGCCCTTACTAAAAGTTATTTTGGGCTTTCTGTGACATGACATTCTGATTGAATGCTGGCATGGCATTGTTATTCTGTCTTTAAGCATTATGTTGCTAGGTATTGTATTGGTTGCCTCATTGATTTCCCCAAGCCAAGTTATAGTGTTGTCTCCATCCTGCATTATAAGTATTTGAGTTAAGATTAAAATTGCGATTTATGTTGCCAACATAATTTACCGTTTAAGGTTGGCAGGGAAATCATCCATATGGTGGCTCTCTCCACAAATAGTGCAGAATGGTTCTAATGCTTTAACTTCTTAGGACTCGTTATTCTTTTGCAAAGTTCTCACCATGCTGGCGAGGTTGGAAATCTCGGCATGAATGGACGTTTGTTCATAAACCTTCAATTTCCCACTAGTTTTGGTTCTGGTCCCTAGTATGATAATAGGATATTCAAAATCGTTGATTGAAATCCTCTCAAGGATGCCAATAGCCTCTATGTAGTTCTTGTCAAACAATGAACCGGATGCCGAAGCATCAACGACATTTTTCATTTGTGCATTCAATTCGTTGTAGAAGGTTTGTATTTAAGTCCAATTCGGGAATCCATGCATATGACACCTTCTCAACAAATCCTTAAATCTTTCTCAGACATCATATAAGGTCTCATCCTCAGCTTGCCTGAATGTAATGATCTCACCCCATAGCTTGGCAGTGAGTGTTGGTGGCTGAAAACGTGTCAGAAACTTCTAGCATAGGTCTCCCCATGAGGTGACTGACCCAGGTGGCAAAGAATTGAGCCAAGTCTTGGCTCTGTCTCTCAAGGAAAAGGTGAATAATTTCAGCTTCACAATATCCTATGATATTCTAGGCTACTGAAATAGCTGGCAATCTTCATGGATTGCTTCAAGTTTTGCCTTGGATCTCCAGTAAGCGTTCCATCAAATTGGCCTACATTCAAAAGAGTTTGAATCATTACCGACTTAAGTTTAAAATTTGATGCATTTACCTTGGCGTCAATCACTCCTGGTATCAGGTTTTCAATATTTGGTGTTGAGTGATCTCGTATTAGTCTCTCAATGGCATCATCCACTACGGGTGCGGTGGAATTTCCTCCATGTATAGGTGGATTCCCTTGATTCTGTGGGACACCTTCTACTCCTCCATTATCGTTTTGAGCCATCTCTATGATTTTCCTCTTCAATTTGTAGAGGATTCGTTTAATTTCAGGGTCAAATGGCTGATAGTCTGTAGGGATGTTCCTGGTCATACATCAAACAAAATAGATAAGTAAAATAAAACAAAACAAGTAACACAAAATCAATAAAACTTTGTTGCAATCCCTGGAAACGACGCCAAAAACTTGTTGGACTTGCATGAGTGTTGGCAAAAGGGGTAGAAAATGTATTGGAAATGTAGTAAAAACAGTGCCAAAGATTGAGTCCTTTGTGTTCAAGTATACACGATCTTCCAAGTAATACAACAGTAAGTTGAGTTATCGATCCCACGAGGATTGGTCAAGAGTTTAATTGCTTTGAATGTTCACTTGTTGAAGAAAAATATTGTTTAAGTTGAGAGTGGATTTGAAAATAAAATAAAGACAAGAAAAGTAAAATAAACTAGCGTTGAGAAGGAAAGTGTCAAATGAATGATGAGCGTTAACAAGGGATGCCTAGTTTTCACGCTATTCATGTCATGCCAGCTTCTAATAATGCCATGCCTTGCCATTGTTTTCCGAGAAGATTTAAATTGGCAAAGCCTCTCTCGATGGTCATTGCCCTAAATTGATTATGTAAAACCCCCTATATCTCTATAGTGAATGTTTTTTTTAGAAACCAATTTGATTAAGATCCAATCTAAACTTCTAAGGGGTAGATTTCACTTATGAAGTAAGTTCATCTACTTGAACTCCTTCTCTCAAAGCATCTCGTCTTAATTTCCAGCAACTTGATCGTTGCCACCCAAGTCTGTTAAGATATTGAGGTGGAATAGGCTAATAGTGTCAGCTCTCGCTTGGCATGGTATTTAGGAAACAATAAAGTATGCTAGATAGAAGAAACAATGTTGAAGCATTTTCATTATTAAAAACTTAACATAAAAACAACGTTCAACGCAAACATCCCCCACCAACTGTTAAATTAGTTCATGGTGAGGGTATCAACCAAAAAACCTTCAACGTTTTTAAAACAAACTATCATTAAAAGAAAAGAAAATAACTAAACAAAAAGGATGGGGGAGAAAGGATCTCTCGATGCAGCCCTTCAAGATCCAGGCTCTCGGTCAAGCGGGACGAACCACGTCTCCTTGGTGCAGTCAATCATCAATCGTCTCTCCAAAAATCTATCCTCTCATTGTTTGCTCGATCGATCTTTAAATAGGCGTGCAAGGAAGATCGTGATAAGCCTTTGCATTTGAAATTTGAATGCGCAAGGAATGAGGCTTGTGATCACCTTTATCCATATTTGAAGTGATAGGCTGATAAGGTGATAAACTGATCAGGTGCTAGGGCTGACGTCATCTGCCCTCGTCGTTTGGCAACCAGGCTTGGCATAGTTCTACCAACCAAGCTTGGCACCAGTTATCCGCTATTTTTTCGGATATTGATCCAATCGTTATTTTTTCACAACCTTATATGATCCTATGTTTTCGGGTTCAACAACTACATGTCCTGGCATCAAATTTCTCTTCTCTGTCGACCGGTGTTTGGCATTGTTTGGTCTATCTTTGCCAACAGCATCTCGGCATTCTCTCTAGCATCCCTTCCTGCGCTACTCTTTTCTGTCAATTGCTATGTCAAACCTGCAAAATTGCCAACAAAACAACCCTTCACACTGACATAGAGAAAAATATAAATTTCTTATGCAAATGCATGAATTTAACATCTAAGTGCAACTAAATGTACTTAAAAGCAAATAAAAGCACTGTAAAAATGACATAAAAATCAGTATTTTTGAGGAGGTAACAAACATCCTTGTCTGAGACTTCTCTTGATCTTGAATAATTCTGACATGATCCATTAACCAAAACCGAAATTGAAGCAGTTGAAATACATAGCTTTATTCACTTACACCACTTTTTGCCAAACTCTATATTCGACATAATGAAAATAAATAAATAAAAAAACCTCAGTCGACCGTATCATAAGTTTTCTTGAAATCAGCTTTCAAGATAAGTCTTTAGACTTTGTCTTTCGAAGATGATCCACTACTTCATTAGCAATAAGAGCGCAATTTAAAATCTATTTATGTTTTATAAAAGCAAATTGAGGTTCTCCAGCAACTTCTTTAATACATCCCCCTAGTCTCCTGGCCAACACCTTGGCTATGATTTTATATATGCTACTCACCAAACTGATCGCGCGATAGTCTTCACATGCGGAAGGAGCTTCCACTTTCGGAATGAGCGAAATGAAAAAAAAATGGTTCAGAGAAATGTCTGATAGTTTACCATTCTGAAAATCGTGAACAAAAGCCATCAGTTCAGACTTTACGCATACCCAATACTTCTTGAAAAAATCATTGTAGAATTGAAAAATCAAATTTTCTTTGTGCTTAATATTTTTACAATTTAGATGTAAATCTAAAGTTGTTTTTATATATTTTAATAACAATCTTTACAGTTAATATTTTCACAATTCAACCCTTTAAAAATTTATATGCGTGATAAATATGATTATATCAATAGATTCAACGATAAATTGTAAAAATATTAATTGTACCAAAAGTTATTAAGCATAAAACAACTTTAATTTTACAATTGTATAGGTAGATCTCTTATATATATAATTTGGGCTTGATTCAGGCCTAATAAATTTAAGCCTTGAATCTTATAGAATTTCTTGCAGGCAGAACCAACTATAAGAGTAGATTTACAAGTGGGACTGTGGGACTATTGGAGTTCGAGACTTGTGAGATATTGAAATTCGATTCATTCATTAAAAGATCATGTTTTTTATTTTTTAAAAAATTTTAACCTCTAATAAAACTCAATAATAATTCGTATTGTAGAGCGAAATCATTAATTTTTTAAGAAGTCCAAATTCGTATTACTATTGCTGGAGAAAACGAAATGATGGTGGTTTAGACGATTCATTTTTTTTATTTAGATAAAGAATTGTCGTCTGTGATCTGAAAAAAAAAATGAGAAATGAAAAAGATGGTGAACAATGGTATGGGATGTTTGAGATTTTCCTTTAAATCTTTCTTATGTGTGTTCGTGCATATATGAATTAAAATTCACTTAATTTAATTATTTTTACATATTTTTTAAACGGTTGGATGAAGATAAATAAATAACCAATATTATTTCTTATATTTTTCATATGATAGTCTTCTCATTTTCTACTTTTTAATCTCAGACCTCCATTTATCATCTTTTAGTTTTTGTTGTATTGTTTCTAAAAGATCATGTAAAATATTGTCCGCCAAACTAAGAAACAATATGCATTATTTCCGAAAGTTCAGTAAAATATTGTTTGCTAAATTAAGAAACAATGTGATTTGTTTTAAACTTTGAAGACTTTCTTTGAATTTTTTTGTTGATATATTTTACGCTATTAAAATTAGTAGTAATAAATATATTATTTATAATATTAGATGTAAAATAGTTTATGGTTAATTAACGGTACTAAATATATTGGTTAATCGTTTAAACGATAACTAATTTAAACGAGACGATAACGGTTCACTAAAATATTAAAATTTTCAATCCAATAATTATAACAACAAATTATTTCGATACAGTTAACCGCTCGTAAACACCTTTATCATAGAAAGTGATGCTGAAGGATGGAAGTGTCCAACGCTCATGATCCACTTGGTTTGGTTAGATGCTTTCTTTTTTCCATGGTGATGTTGAAATTTCCCCTACTTTGTTCCGAAATTTGATAACTTTTCTTGTCATCCCATGTTTATTTTTGTAGTTTCAATGTATAAATTATTGGTAATTTGTACCATATATATATATTTGGGTTACAAACATTTATATATGACTTTCGGACCAAAACATTTCATTTGGTCACAACTTATTTGAGTTTCGTGATTTGTGGTACAAGTATTGGCCGTAATTAGTATGCGGTGAAAGGCACTTTAGGAGTATATTTATGTCAATGGGGTCTTTAATTATTGTACTAGAACTTCTAAAATTTTGTTATAACTTTAAACATGTCATGAGCCATTTTAAGTAAATAAATTTATATCTAACATTGATTTATTATCAGTGGCGAAACTTAAAATAAAAGTTTAAGGGGACAATTTAATTTTTTTTAAAAGAGACTTAAACGAAAATTTTCAAAATATTTGAGGGTTTAACTAAAATTTTTAATAATTTTAAGAGATTTAAAAAATAGTTTGAAATTTCGAGAGAAAATTTAATAAAAAAATATTCAAAAAATTTAAAACTTAATAAGAATTTTTAAAAATTTTGAAAGAGTTAAATTAAAAATTTTAGAGACAAAATTCGAATTTTCTAAAATTTTAAAGAAGTCGTGGCCCCACTAGCCCCTCTTACGATCCTCCTCTGTTTATTATGATAAATTAAGAAAAAAGTATTAAGTGGTTAGGACATGGCATTAAAGGAAAATTAACAAACTTGGCATATATTTTTTAAAGTGTCAAAATCCTGAATTATTAACGTGTAGAAGTTTATGTATGAATTAATGAATTGTTAATGTGTTTTAAATATTAATTTCTTGGCTAAACTATACCATTGACCACCGAACTAATTGGGGATTCTTATTTTGACCACCGAACTAACGAACTCGTCAATCAAACCACCGAACTTATTAAATTAACCTATTTTGACCACCGCGATTAAAAAATAACAGAGGGCTGACGGATGGATGACGTGGCAGTTAACGAACTTTTATAAAATTACACATTTAATCCTTGCTATTTGCACATTTTTTCAATTTAGTCCTAATTTTAAATTAATAAAATAAATAAATTATTTAATTAAGTGATGACACGTGGCAACACCTCATTGAAGGACTTTAATTATTTATATTTGATTTTATAAATTTATTTTTCTCCTCCAATCAAGTGGTGACACATGTCACCACTTGGTTGAAAGAAAATTTAGCAAATTGGGAGGAATGGGGATGGGGGAATCAAACTAGGGACAAGTGGGTTGTAAGCCCACACCTTTACCAGTGCACCAAACATCTCTCAATGATGTGAATTGCACCATTTAATATATATATATATTATAATGCAGTAAATATTAGGGGGAAAAACTAAAAATGATTGAAAGAGAATTCGAACCTAGACCACTTAGGATGTGTATAATCACACAAACATTCGATTTAAAATATTCGAATATTTTTTTCATATTTAAATTAATTCTAATACTTGATTTAAATATTTTAAATCAAATATTTTTAAAATATTTTTTCATACTTTAAATATTCGATTTAATTTAAATACTTTAAAATGTTTTATTTAATATAAATTTTGCTTTTCCAATTTAAAAAATATTTATTAAAATGTTTAATAAATTTTAATACAAATTTTCCATTTTATTACAAATTTTAATACAAATAATCGATTTTAATAAATATTCGATTTAATACAAATTTTACTTTTCCAGTTTAAAAAATATTTGTTAAAATATTTAAATATTTTAAATCAAAATTTTAAAGTATTTAAATTAAGTCAAATATTTAAAGTATGAAAAAGAAGAAAATATTTTTAAAATATTCGATTTAAAATATTTAAATCAAATATTTGATTTAATTTACATATGAAAAAGAAAAAATATTTGAATGTTTTAATGGAATTTCTTTTCTTTATGTCAAATGTTTGTCTGATTATACACATCTCAAGTGGTCTAGGTTCGTATCCCCTTTCAATCATTTTTACTTTTTCTCCTAATATTTACTGCATTATAAGATATATATTAAATGGTGCAATTCATGTAATTGAGAGAGGGTTGGTGCAGTGGTAAAGGTGTGGGCTTACAACCCACATGTCTCTGGTTCCATTCCCCCATCCCCATTTCCTCCCAATTTGCTTAATTTTCTTTCAACCAAGTGGTGACACGTGTCACCACTTGATTGGAGGAGAAAAATAAATTTATAAAATCAAATATAAATAATTAAAGTCCTCCAATGAGGTGTTGACACGTGTCATCACTTAATTAAATAATTTATTTATTTTAATAATTTAAAATTAGGACTAAATTGAAAAAATGTGCAAATAGCAAGGATTAAATGTGTAATTTTATAAAAGTTTGTTAACTGCCACGTCATCCCTCCGTCAGCCTCTGTTATTTTTTTAACGGCAGTGGTCAAAATAGGTTAATTTAATAAGTTCGGTGGTTTAATTGACGAGTTCGTTAGTTCGGTGGTCAAAATATGAATCCTCAATTAGTTCGATGGTCAATGGTATAGTTTACTCTAATTTCTTTTATGTTCAGTAGGAGAAGCCCGGGTAGAAGGCTTTTGCATTAATGACAGTTTATATCACACAAATAAAACACAATTTCCATTCTTTACACAAACCCATCCAATATTGTTGAGAAAATTAAATTCCAATTACCATTCTTAATGTCAATATGCCACACAAAATTAATTAAAGTCCGACTCTCAAATTATCCACATTAGAGTCGTCAAGCTGCTGAAACTATTTTTTATCGGGTGGAAATAGCTCGACGATTAATCTTTGAAATTATGTTTTTTTTTCTTTTTAACTTAGTTTTGAAAATAATTAATCTTGAAAAATAGTTTTTTTTCTTTTAAATTTGATTTTAAAATTAATTAATCTTGAAAGTTGGTTTTTTTTTTCTTTTTATTTGATTTTGAAAACATTTTGGAATCGTCACCAGTCACTTTAGTAGATCGAACACCATAAAAACAACTAGAGATTCACTATTTTAAAGTTAGGGTTCGGGAGTTGGTTACGTGTGGGAAAGGGTTAGCATCCCCACAAACGCCTGTTATCGGTACCTTTTAATTTTGCGTGGCATATTGGCATTTCGAGAATAATGATTTGAATTTAATTTGATCCTTAATTATTAACTGAATTTATGTTTCAAATAGAAATATTCCTTTTATAAAAAAATATATTTTTGTTTCGTATATAAGATTGAAAACACTCATATACGTTCAGGGCACCTCTATATATATTCTAAAAATATATTTCGAATATAAAAAGTTTTATATGCTTATCAATTATTGTCTTATTTATTTTAAGTTCTAACTTAAAAAGGCTATAATCAATTGAATTATTTAATATTATGAACATTATTAAATTTACAGGCTTATATGAGATAATATCCAATTGCTTAGACATCATCCATATTTAAACCCCGAATTTATAGATAATATTCTCCAATTAATTAATTACACTATTTATTTAAGTTCTAATCCTAATAGAGTTTTTATTCTTAAACTAGGTTATTCATTAATTTTCCATGGTTTTAACAAATACTATTTATTTTATTTTAAAAGTTTAGGACACCATTCAAATTAAAATTTCTAAATTTCTCAAATAATACTTGTTAATTTTCTACAATTAATTTAAGCCCTAATTAAATTAGTAAGATCTTAATTAAAGAACCTATATCTAATGCTCAATACATCAATTAAAATTAATCTATGTATTCATTAATTTGGGCCTTGTATATTGTAAAATGGACTATTATATAAATGGACATTTGTGTTAAAAATTTGGACTGTTGACTTTTATTTATTGTGTTTTATTATCTATTTATTTGTTTATAAGAGAAATATATAGGTATTCGGAAAAAATTCGGATCTTATAAATTCAAAAAATTAGATTTTATTTAAATGATTTAAATATCTTAACCCTAATCACACAACCACGAGTTGCATGATTCTTGAGTATTAAACTTTAACATGAACCTTAAAATAACGTGAACTTAAATTATATTATTTTATAATTAATTGAAAATTTAATCACCACTAGATTATACTTAAAAAGCCTATAATATTAAATTTAAAATTAATTTAATTCTAATATACTCAAAACAAGCTCTTGATTCATAGCTCGATTGGTGGTGCCTTCCGTGACCATGTTGATAATTTTATTGCTGCTTATTCTAACGAATTGAGAATTTTAGGGTATGTTTCAGTTTTAGAAAATATTTTCTATTTTTATTTTCAGAAAATAATTTTTGTTTTTAGTTTTTTAAAAATTAGAAAATGTGTTTGGTTGATAGAGATGGAAATTTATTTTCAAAAATGAAAATAGTGAAACTGTGTTTGGTATCTAACTTTTCAAAATAGAAATGAAAAAAAAATTATTTTTTAATAGTGTAAAGATGATTGTAAGGTAATATTTGTTCGTACATATTCTTAACCATTTGACAATGTGCATACACCTTGTAGACAAAACGATCTGAACTCGTGTCTCCTAAGATGAACAGCACTCGTTTTCCACTGGGACACTTGTTGGAAAATATTATTACAATAATGATAAATAAAATATGAGTAAATAAACCAAAGCTTTAAAAATGGCATTAGAAGGATTCGAGCCTGAATTAAAATGAAGTTAAAATTAAAAAAAAAAACTCATGTTTTCATATTTTTCCATTTTTCTAATGCATTTCCAATAAAAATATCTTTTTATGTTTTCGAATTTTCACTAATTCTATTTTTATTTTTTAAAATTATTTTTTACTTTTATAATCAAACACGTTTTCTTCATCGTTTTTGAAAGTTTGAAGGTAGTTTGGGAGTATGGTTTTGAACGTCTAGTAATACAAACTGGCAATGCTGACTTCTTCCGCCTTCTCTCATGTCCCTCCCACGACAGTCCACGTGCTTTGGTGCGAAGTATATTTGCTATTTCAGAAGAATTAGTTGGTTTATTTTACTCAAATAAAATGTGAAGTAAACATGATTGCTGATTTCATGACCAAACTCACGCTGTTCCGGATGGAATTCTCTCCATTTTTCATTCTCCCCCTAGTGGTCTCTTAGATTTATTACAAAAAGATGTTTCTAAACCCTTATGCCGCCTAAAAAAGGCTCTTAATATAACGACTACAACCTCTCTATTTATTAACCAAAACAAGCTTCACATCGTAATTTGTTAAGAAGTGAAACAATATGAAAAATATTCCTTTATTTCATCCAAGTTAAATTAATTTACAATATATGAGTATATATATATACATAGCTATGATCTAAGCTATAAAGCTACAATTGTAAACTAACCAAATTGTAACTAAAAAACTAATAGATGTAACAAATTACAAACTAACCAACTTGTATTTCAACACTCCCCTTCAAGTTGGCAATTGAAAAATATTTTTAACTCCCAACTTGTTCTTCATATAGTTATGTTGTTGTATTCCCAAAGTCTTTGTGAAAATGTCTGCCAATTGTTCTGTTGTTGGAACATATTTTGTTTGTATCAACTTTTTTTTTAGCTTTTCTCTCACAAAATGACAATCTATTTCAATGTGTTCTGTTCTCTCATGAAATACCGAATTAACAACATTTTAAATGACATACTTACTATCACTGAAGAGCTTAATTTGATGTTCATTCTTCATTTTCAGTTCTTCTAATAAACCAATTAATCAAACTATTTCTGCCACTGTCATTGTCATACTCTTACACTCAGCCTTTGGTGATGACTGAGCTATAGTGCTTTGTTTCTTGGACTTCCAGAAAATTAAAGAGTTTTCTAGCTTGATACAGACAAATGTTACTAATCGTCTTGAAATCGAACAAGAGGCCCAGTCTGAATCATAGTAAGCCACCAACTATGTTCCTTGTGTTGCATCAAAGATCAAACATTATCCTAAATTTTGTTTCACATAGTTCACCACTCTCAAGGTTGCATCAAGATGTGAAGCTTTTGGTTGCTGCATAAATTGACTCAAATGTTGCACAACAAACGTGATGTGTTGTTGAGTGTGTGTCAAGTACAATAATCTACCAATCAATCCCTGATAAATTGATTTATCCATGACTCGCAAGTCATCTAACTCTTGCTTTGTTCCTTGATCATATTCCACAGTGGACAATTTCAGATTTTGCTCCAAAGGAGTCGAAGTTGGCTTAGCACCTCCCAAACCCGCATCCTCAATAAATTACAATACATATTTTCTCTTATTTATCAAGATTCCTTCGTTCGATCTTAACACTTCGAAACCAAGAAAATACTTTAAATTCTCTAAACCTTTCATCTTAAAATTTTTATTCAGGATGTCTTTCAACTCAACAATCAATTCTTTATTGGTCCCAGTATTTAACATATCACCCACATAGATCAACATCACTACTAAGTTGTCACCTTCCCTTTTAGTGAACATTGAATAATCAAACTTACTCTGTTCAAAGCCAACAACTAACAATGCTTCAGTCAATTTCATATTCCATTGCCTAGATTCTTGTTTTAAGCCATATATAGAACTATTGTAGCTTACATACTAACCCCCTTGCTATAGAATCCCCGAGGTAATTCCGTGTATACTTTCTCATTTAAATCACCTTGCGGGAACGTGTTGTAGACATCCATTTGGTATAATGGCCAAGAAAAATTAGCAGCAAGAGCCAATAGTGTACGGACAGTGACTAACTTGGCAACTGGTGAAAAAGTTTCAGTATAATCAATCTCATCCTTTTGAGTATAACCTTTTGCTAGGAGACGTACTTTGTACCTTTCAAAAACACCAGAGGCCTTGTATTTCACCTTAAAGGCCCACTTGTAGCCAATAAGGGTCTTGCCATAAGGCAAAGGCACCAAAGACCATGTTTGATTATTTTCTAGAGCTTGAATCTCATCTTGCATAGCTTGAATCCAAACATGATAATCTATGGCTTGGGAAAAAGTGGCGGGCTTAACAACATTATAAGTAGAAGCTAAAAAAGATTACATGAGATGGTAAATGTGAATATAAAATTTTAAAATGAATAGGGTATTTCACAGAATCAAAAGATTGGCAAGAACTTGTACATTCATTTAACTAGTGTGGTGGTCGAGAAACTCTAGAAGGCCTCATAGGTTCAAAAACAATATGAAGAGGGTGAGAAGAACCAATAAGAGGAGATAAACTAGAGGAAGACTCAATTGAAGATTGAGCTATTCAAGAGAGGACTAATTTGAAGATTGAACAGAAGACTGGCCAAGTGAAGATTGATTTGAAGACACATGTAAATGATGTCTTGGGAGTGGCTCATCACCAAACACAAAAGAAGGATCAACATGTACAGAAGTAGTAGGGGAGCAGATGGATGCTTACTTGTTGGAGATTGAAACAAAAAACCAGCATCTGAAATATGAGACTGAGGTGGGGAAAAGTAGAACTGTTATGTGGAGACAATTTAAAAGGAAAAAATTGACTCATGGAATATCACATCACAATTTACAAAGAAGGTTTTTATTTGTATATTAAAGAGGATATAACCCTTTCGAGTCAAGGAGTAACCCATTAAGACAATATGTCTTGTTACGTCCTTAGAGTTTCACACTGTCGGGCACGTGCAGCCTTAAACGCCTTTAACGCTACTTGGTCAATTCACGCGCCTAAGTCAACCTTAAACTAGCCTTGTGAGTTTTCCTATTCACCAAAGGCTCAGACAAGCCTTCAAGGCTTCGATGCATGCGGAAGCTTTAAGCACTAAGGTGGCTACTCTTAGCCACTTGAGAGGCAACTAAAACAAAGAGCTTTAAAAACCAAGGACAACCGGAAGGGACAAGAGAAAAACTAGAGTAAATGCCTCAAAGTGTTTATTACTCCTCTCAAGAGAGAATAAATGGAATGAAGTGATAAAAATGAGGGTGGGAGGCTCTCTATTTATAGTTGAGCTCCCACACAATCAATGGTCCAGATCGATTTACATGGATGGTCAGGATTAGCCCAAATCCTTAGAAGAATCTCTAATCTAGGAAAGAATATCAAATCCTATCTAATTGCATCAATTAGTAGGTATCTTTCCGCAGATATCTTATCACACTCGATATGGCAAGATTCCTCGTTTGACTTGTTGTCTCTTACCTTTTTCTAAAAATCCAATGTGATCGGGCTCTCTAGCATTCTCCAAGTGTTGGGCCAAGTTTGGTGGTCTTGGAAAGCCTGATGTCCCGCATGGAACCTCTCTATCGGCTATTCGCCCCACTGTCTCGGAAAAAAATATTTGGGTAGTGACATTCTCCCCTATCGAACTTAGTGACGCCCTCGTTGCTCAACTAGAACGATCCTACGTAGGGCCACCTTGGATGTTGCTACTCGTTTCCTTGGCGTGGTGGTGTTCTCCCATACGAACTGCTTGCCTCATCTCTTGTCACCATGGAACTCCTCAATCATTTTCCCCATTTGTCACATCATCTTGGTGGCATCTTCATGTCTCAGTTTGCCCATGTCCCCCCATAAGGACTGCTCACTCTGACTCTTTCTTTCGAGTAATGTTGTGCCCTAAAACGACACCAAATAAATCTCTGTCGTAGAAGCCTTCTCTTACCAGTCTTGATTTACCTTGGTCCCTAGCAAAGTCTTGGGTGTCACCACAATGAACACCGGACGAACTCTCAGACTCGTCAGCCCATTAGTTTGGCTCCTTAGAACTCTGAAAGGTCCCTTTCATGCTTCGTCTCCCCCCGCAATGAAAGCTAGGTCTTACTCGACCTACACTCATCAACGATGGTAAATCAAACTCAAAACCACAAGAGTTGTGTTTGAGATGTACCTTTCTCTCGGTTCTGTTTACTCTAAAATGAGTCAACCATTATTTCTCCTTGAGGTCTAGACCCCTTTGCATTGAACCTTCTTCATTGAAGTTCTTTGCATGCATTGGCCCTTCTGCCACGAAGTTCGTTGCCCTTTTTTGCATCCGCCCTTCTAACTTGAAGTTTGGTGCTCTCTTGTATCGATCCTTCTTCCTTGAAGATCGGTGCTTCTTCTTGTGTCGGCACTTTTGACTTGAAGTCCTTTGCTTCTTCCCCACCTTGCCCATGAGTGGTGTCTCCATAGTCCTAATTTCCCTTAACGGCTTGTTCCACTTCGACCCTTATTTGATTGTGGTCTCCAACAAAGTGTTCTTTACCTGGACACTCTCGGTTTTCTCTTCCTTCAGCCCTTCTTTAGTTGTGTCCTCCAAAGTAATGTTCATTTCCCATAGAACATCCTCAGAAAGCTTTCCCTTTGACCCTCGCCTTATCATGACCTTTGAAGCCATGTTCTTTCCATGAACATGCTCGGTAGAATCCTTGGTAGCCTTCTTGTACATGGTCAACTCTTTTTGCTCTCGGCCGCCATTGGCCTTGGCAGAACTCATCAAACCAATCTGTGTAGCCTCGCTTATTTCGGGCTCACCCAACTCCTTGTATGACCTAACTCGATTCGGGCATCCTAGCAACTTGTGTGGCCCCTTACATTGGTAGCACTCCAGTTGCTTCCTCTCTACCCTTAGCTTAACGACTTTGGCATTCGTTGTCACACCGGGTCTCGGCCTTGGCTTGATTACTTTGGCACTCGTAGTCGCACCACGACTTTCCCTTGGCTTATTGACACTCGTAATTATGCCAAGTAGCACTGCTCTTTGTGGTCCATATTCTTTCTTAATGAGGGCAGCAATGTGATTCTTCTCGAGACAATCCCTTATAATATGGGGACCATTGCATAAGTATCACTTCAATTTTTGGCTCGCCTTCTTCTTCGGCACGAACTTAGCCTCACCACTCTCACGGTCTCCCGTCGTGGGTTTGGATTTCTCCATACTGGCTGGCTTGTCTCCTGCACGCTCAGTCAGCAACTCGGCCACTTCTCGGGCCTCTGATGCTCTCTTGGTATTGGCTTGCTCTAATGTGAGCTTCGCCCCTAGTTTTAAGTCCCTCTGAGAAGGTGTTGAGTGCACCTCATTCACTCATTGCAACCTTGCAATTGAGTAGCTTCTCCTTGAGCTCATTCACCTCGATTCACAAAGCCTCCATCTTGGCTTCGCAAGAATTACTCTATTGGACCGTCTTCAACTCGTTGAGAGCGCGTTGTGTCTCATTTTTTACCTTGTCTGCCATGGATTCTAGTTTGTCAAGACGGGACTCTAGAACTCATTGGATCTCTTTGCCCTCCCTTTTGGATTCTTCAAGTCTATCGACCCGCTTCTCCAACACTATTGAGACTTACTACAACTCCTCTACATGAGATTTAAGAGTGAAGGTCCGATCATTAAAATCCTCAATATAATCTCTTATCTCATTCGTTGTCAATCTTCTCCAATATTTTCCACTATCATTGTCTCTTTGTTTCGCCATCTCGATCACTTCTTTGCCACGAACTAGCTTGATCACTCGGACTAGCTCAAACACAAATCCTCGCCTATCTTGACTACAACACCAAGTAGGCTTGAACGCGAGCCCCCCTCGACTCACTCTGATACCACTTGTCATGTCCCTAGAGTTTTACACCACTGGGCACGTGCGACCTTAGACGTCTTTGACGCTACTTTGTCAATTCTCACGCCTAAGTAAGCCTTAATTCATCCTTGCGAGTTCTCCTACTTTCCAAAGGCTCAGAAAATCCCTCAAGGCTTCGATGGATGCGGAAGCTTTAAGCACTAAGGTAGCTACTCTTAGCCACTTGAGAGGCAACTAGAACAATGAGCTTTAAGAACCAAGGACAATTGAAAGGGACAAGAGAGAAACTAGAGTAAATGCCTCGGAGTGTTTATTACTCCTCTCAAGAGAGAATGAATGGAAGGAAGTGATACAAATGAGGGTGGGAGGCTCTCTATTTATAGTTGAGCTCCCACACAATCAATGGTCCAGATTGATTTAGATGGATGGTAAGGATTAGCCCAAATCTTTACAAGAATCTCTAATCTAGGAAATCATATAAAATCATATCTAATTACATCAATTAGTTGGTATCTTTCCTCAGATAGTTAATCACACTCGATATGGCAAGATTCCTCGTTTGACTTGTTATCTCTTGCCTTTTCTAAAAATCCAATGTGATCGGGCTCTCTAGAATTCTCCAAGTGTAGGGCCAAGTCTAGTGGTCTTGGCAAGCCCGATGTCCCGCATGTAACCTCTACGTCGGCTACTCGCCCCACTGTCTCGGACCAAAATATTTGAGTTGTGACAATGGCCCTAGGAGAAAAATTATCAGTGAGTTTTGGACATGTGGAATAAAAAAGGCATTCAAAAACCCTTAGATGGGTAAAAGTAGGCTCTTTCTTATGGAGTACTGAGAAAGGGGTTTGCCATTGAAGAATTGAAGAAGAAAGTCTATTTTAAAGATAACATGATGTCTGAACACATTCTACCCAAAATTTTATAAGAACTTGAGATTGAAATTTAAGGGCCCTGGAGATTTGAGCTGTAACCCACTTAGCCCAGCCTAGACGGTTAACCCGAACTACGAAGATTACACGGGGAAAACCAAAGTCAACCCGAAAGTCAACCTTGATTCACAACCCTTTTTTTAATCTTGTCTAGATACACATTAACCCTAAGTGAGTACTCACAAATCATATTTGAGAAAGGCACATCGATCGGATAACATATAGGGATTCAATTGCACTTAGTACAAGTTTAGGGACCAAATTGTAATTTCTGGAAATAGAAAGTCTTTACTGATTTTAAGGTTACCAATATGAAATTAGTCTTGTTACAAGCTTCTCTGCCAAATTTCATCTTAATTGAACATCTCAAACTCAAACAATTGCAACTTCAACATTTGGGACTAAATGTAAAGCTTGCAAACTTCAGCACCATTCAAATCTGTGCCCAACGGTCACCTGTTTCGAAACATCCACATGTTGTATCAAAATGCTGGATCGAAACGGTGTTGACCGTTTCGATACGCGGGTTGGTTTCGAGACCAGTTCCGAAACGTGGCATTCCAGTAGCCAAATCGTTTCGAAACAACCTTTAGCGTATCGAAACACGAATGCCATTTCAAGCCCCCGTTTCGAAACACTAGAGGGTGTTTCGATACAGTTTGCCCAGAAACTGCAACTATTGCTGGTTTTTCATACATAAACCCATTCAAACACATCCAAAAGACTCCCCAAACATATCAACAAGTCATCAACATGTAAGGTACATATTTAGAACTCCTAAATACCTTCATAGCATCAAACTTGAAATCTCACAAGTCTAGAGGCATGCTTCCTAATATCAGATTCAAATAATGAAATCAAACCTCCAAACAAGCAATTAAGGCCATTTACAGTTCAAACCAACCAAAACAAACATGCCACAACCTCAAGGAGTTTAATACATCTCCCAAATTCAAAACTTAGTTTCCCATTGCCAATTTATCAAAACTAATAGTGTATGAAAACTTCACCATACGTGAGCTTGGATTTCCTTGGATGAACTTAGCTTCCTTGATGCTCTTAAACACCTCAATTATTTGCATTATTGTTAAAAGAGATCCTAAGCACAAATTCTTAGTGAGGCATGCTCTAAAGAAACCAACACAATAATGCAATTTTAGAAAACACTTCCATCAAAGCTTTTAAACCACATGCTCATCTCTTTCTCATGCTTGGAAAACTTTCAAAGCAAAACTCATTGAAATCACATGTACCTTCATTCTATCTCATGCAAATCTCATGGCAAGGCCATTCACATGCTCGTATTGTCAAAGCATTTCTAAACAAAACACATATGCATAACTCATAGCATAAATCATTTCATCAAAGGTACATGTGTAACAAAAACCATTTCATCATTTATATTGGCATTTAGCATCTCATTAATACTCGGATATGCAGACATATTTCTACACTAGACTCTTCCGGTGGAATCTCACATCACCGTACCCACTTGTCTAGCAACACAACTTCCAGTGGAATCTCTCATCACCGTACTCACATGGCGGAATCTCTCATCGCCACAAAGCTTGGGTATTTCACCAAGTCCTACCCGATGGAATGCCCATCATCGGAATATCTTCCTTTGGCTTAACCAAAGAGCACGTACGAATTTTTAGTTTATAGTGCACTCTCATCCTATTGATCGATCAATTATATTCGATAAGTTTCTCAACATCTATGCCAATATAATGTGTTAAAATATCATCTCACCTATGTGTTTCATGCAATGTAACTCAAAGGTTTTCTCACCACATTTCAAATCATAAACCATACTTTGCTTCAAACCAAAAGCTCAAATCTATTCAATGCAACATGCCATCTCATGACATCTCTACAAGCATAATCTCATGCTCTAAAACATGCATAAAAACAGTAGGAATTTAACAATCTCAAACCATGAGCATGTAAAAGCATTTTAGGGGCAAACACCACTTTAGAGAGACCAAATCAAACCATACTTACTTCCGGACTTAGGAAGGAGTTTCAAACCTCTCTTAAATCCCCAAACCTTGTATTTTTGTCCTCATGGACTTCAAACCCAATCGCACTCACATATTTTGTTTCTCTTGCTTGCCAAAACGTCAATTAAGCTTCCGGATCAACTCCAAAAGTGTCCGAAGATGTCTCCCATGTTTTAGACACATAAAAGCAGAGGATTAATGTATCATCATGCATTCAAATCTTCAGCCAACACTCATAAACTCGTTGCTCTACCTAAAACCAACATTTCGGCTACCAAACACAACCGAAATCACCTCCAAACTCTTCCAAAACTTAACCCAGCCAAGATCCATCACTTCTAATCATTTCTAAACATCAATTAACATCAAAAACAACTCTAAAATCATCCTTATACCTCCAGTTATAACAGAACACCAAAAACACCTCAAAAACCACCATTTTCATAAGCAAAAACTTAGGAAACACAACCTATTCGGGATTGGATTAATAAAACCTCATTTATAACATCATTTAACATCCAAAATACATTAGAGAACTATCTCAAAATAGAGCCCAATCAATTACAACAAAAATCTTCAAGATCTCTTCCAAAATCTTGAGTTTTAAGCCAAAATCTTGTTTCTAACATTAAAACCATTTATAAAACTTTAATAAAGGATTGACAACTTGGGAATTTCAGTAAATAACTGAGTATTTAGAGGAGAAGAACAATCTTACCTCTAAAAGATGATTTCTCCTTGATTTTGGCAAAATTCCATGAAAATACAATGTAGAAATCAAAAGGATTTGTTGCAAGATTGATTAGGAACCGATGAGTGATGGAAATCTCATCAATTGAAGTAAAAATCAATGTGAATTTTTCTGGAGAAAAGATGTTTGGATGATAGGATTTTGAGAGAAAAAGGAATGAGAGAAAATTAGAGAAAGGTGGTTATGAAAATCAAAAAGGAGTTTTCACCTTTCTTTTATTTAATTAAATCATTAATTAAATCACCCAAATTAAGGAAAAATTTGGAGAAAACATTTTGGGTAAATTAGCTCCTTAAAGATTCAAAGTTTCAATCCTTTACAAAACAGTCACTACTAAACTTTGCAAAAATCGCAATTTGGTCACTACACCGAAATGTAGTATTTCCAAACCTTATTTTGTAAAATTGATTTCACCACTCTCTTATATATATATATTAAATGAGGATTTTTAGATATTTTCTATATTTTTAAAGCATCCCGAACTAGGCATTCCTTAAAACCTCCTTTTATATTCGAACCGTTACTCAGACCGGTCCGGTTCAGACCCTAAACTTCTAAGCCCAAAAATAGGGTGTTACATGAGCAAATGCCTATGTTTTCTCTCTGCCACACCAATTTGTTATGGAGTAGAGACACAACTACTTTGATGCACAATTCATAAGGAAGAAAAGGAAGAAGAAAAAACTGAATTGAAAATTGGGTAAACTACATAAATGACCACTGTATTATTGAAAAAGTCGCGATTTAACTACCTTATTTTTTTGAAGCAATTAAACCATCATACTATAAAATTGGGTGCAATTTGACCACCAGCCGTTAGAGGTTAATGGCAGAGTGACGTGGCAATTAAAAAATATGAGTATAATTACACATTTGGTTCTTACTATTTACACATTATTTTAATTTAGTCTTAATTTTAATTTAATAAAATAAATTAATTATTTAATTAGGTGGTGACACGTGTCACTATCTTATTGGAGGGATTTAATTATTTATATTTGATTAAATAAATTTATTTTCATCCTCCAATCAGGTGGTGACACGTGTCACCACCTGATTAAAGGAAGAAAATTGAGAAAACAACAAATGTGATCAAGGGGAGTTGAACCTGTGTCACCCAAAAACAATGAGTGCTAGCTTACCATCGCACCAAATGTTATATTGTGATTTAATTCCTGGCAAAAATTACAAATACAATTACTCGATGACCTTCTCTTTAAAGTTCCCTGGTCGTGACTAGCCCTGCAAAGCTCTCAGTTTTTATATTAGCTTATTAGGAAGAAAGAAAATAAAGCTAAGAAATGAAAATTGAGTCGTGGTCAAATGTTTTTTATATCTCAATAACAAATTTTTGAATAAATAAAAATATAGTAACCTAAAAGTACCTGTCTTCTACAAGTTTTTTTTAGTTTTTTGCAGGCATATACAGTGGAGCTAGAAGTTGAACTAAACCAATTAAAACAAAAAAATGCTCACCTTAAGCAGGCTCTGGTAAACAAAACTTCATTATTTAGTTCATTTTCATCAAATGAGATTTCATGGTAGCTTTTATCATCTATTATATAAAGAATTTTCTCCATCTTACATGTATCAATAGCAGGCAGAATTGGACATGAAAAGAAATCAACAAGTAAAGTATTCGTGTTCTTTTTATAAGCATGTCCCTGGACAGGAAAAGAAATCAACATGCTCTAAATATTGGATTCTTTGATATCTACTGCGATATACTGAATGAAGTTATTTGCTTATTATTTTTCTGCTAGAGAGCTGAAATTACACACGCGCTATTTGATCGGCTCGTGCGCATTATTGTAGAAAATGAGATGTGGTTAGGTGCTGGTGCTCCAGTTTCGGGACAAGAAATTTGCGAGCGGGAACACGACGTTTGGCTTTCAATTTTGCGACAAATGTTACTGGTACTTCAGAATCATATGCGAGGCATTCACAATAATAAAAACAAATGAATGTTAGTAGTACTTCAGGAGTTTTAAATGAATGTTACATACCCTTCTTGTTGTTTCATACGATTGGCGATCCTACAGTTTCATTTGTGTACATTCATTTCTGCATTTTAGTATATGCAATGTTGAACCTTTTATTAGTATCTATTGTTTCTATGCTTCTGGTAGTAACCAAATACTAACAACTGATTGTCGAACAAGCCCCGCAAAAACATGCTAACCAGTTCTAAAGCAGGTAAAGAATTGAATCCTAAAGTCTTCTTCAACATCTGGTATGTATATCTTCTTCTATCCTAGTCGACATATTATTCCTCTATATATTTCTTTTCTAATTTTTACCATAGTTTTGTTTCCACAAGAGCAACTAGAAAACCTGGACATATCCAAGAGGTCGCCGGTGAAATTAGAGTTGTGTTAAGGATGTACTCGTTGTTTTGGATATGGAGCCTAAAATGTGTGGCTCAAGGCTAATTAATATATTGCAGAAATTAAATCACAAAATAACTCTTGGCGTGGTGGTAAGCTAACTCTTCTTGTCTCTGGAGACACAGGTTTGACTCCCCTTAAGCACATTTGATTTTTTCTTAAATTTCTTCATTTAATCAGGTGGTGACACGTGTCACCATCTTATTGGATGATGAAAATAAATTTATTAAATTAAATATAAATAATTAAATCCATCTAATAAGGTAGTGACACGTGTCACCACCTAATTAAATAATTAATTTATTTTATTAAATTAAAATTAGGACTAAATTAAAAGAATGTGTAAATAGTAAGAACCAAATGTGTATTTATACTCCTATTTTTTAACTGTCACATCACCCTGCCGTTAACCTCTAACGGTTGGTGGTCAAATTGTACCCAATTTTATAATATGATGGTTTAAATGCTTCGAAAAAAAGTAAGGTGGTCAAATCGCGACTTTTCTAATAATATAGTGGTCATTTATTTAGTTTACCCTTGAAAAATTCAGTTCCATTATTAGAGCTCAAGAATTTAATAGGAGTGGAGAAATCATTTATAACCAAGGTAAAAAACTGTTTTAAGTGAATTATGACATCAGATTTCAGCCTTAACAAGTACACCCATGTCATCCTACTGTAATCATCCACTATAGTCAAAAAAAATATGTAACTACTATGTGTAGAGGCTTTATATAGACCCCATAAGTCGAGATGAATCAGTTTAAAAGGAGAAGAGGCCCGAAAATAACTTAGAGAAAAAGAAATTCGAGTTTATCTTGCTAATGGACAAACAGAACAGGGAGGAAAAGTAGTAGTGAAAGTCTTAGTTAAAGGCAAAGAATAAATTCTAGAAATATTGGACAAAGGTACATGTCCCAATCTTTCATGCTAAAGAACCATTTTATTATCATCAAGAATAGAATACATACAAAGAGAATTTGCAAAATGCAAAACAGAATTGAAAGGTGGCATACCAGATAACTCAAAAACATAGAGACCACTAAATCTTTTTACCAATTCCCTTCATCTTGCCACTTGAAAAATCCTAAAAGAAACAAAAATTAAGATAAAAAAAAGCACTGCATAATTAATATCCTGAGTTAACTTGAAAATTGAAAGAAAGTTATGGTTAAACTCAGGAACAAACAAAACACTATGCAGTGTAAAATCAGAAGAAAAAAATGAAGAAGAAAAAACTAGTGTGACTAATAGGTGTTTTCTTTCCATTTGGGAGGTAAACAAACCTAAAGTTCAAGGCACAAGCACTGTGATCAACACAAATATGGTCAGTTGCACCAGTGTCTAAAATCAAATATGCTTCTTAGGAAAAAGTAAACAACAAGCATCATTACATGTCATACTAACAGTTGAATCCAGAGAAGGTGGTTGATGTAGCATACTCAGAATTTGTTGATATTGTGCTTGAGTTAACACATGAGAAACTGAACCAAAAGTGAAACTTGGAACCGTAGGAGAAACTGGAACATCACCATTGGTTTGCATCACAACCAAAGAATCCTTCTTCTTAGAGAACTTGAAATTCGGAGGAAATCCAATCACACGATAGTATTGGTATTTCTTATGACCCCTAATCTTATAGTGATCGCAATCCCATTGAACTTTCGACAAGTAGAAAAGAATACCTAGAACATTAGAGAGCATGACATTCAAATCAACAACAAGAGGAACCCCACTTAAATGCACACGCTGAGACTCTTCCTAGACTAACATTGAATAAGCTCTATTTATAGAAGGCAGGGGCTGTATAAGAAGGATCTAACTTCTAATAGCAGAAAACGTTTCATTTAAATCCATCAGAAATTGAAATAAGTGTTGTTGTAACACCTGGTTCAAAGTTATTTGAGATGCATCACACTAACAAGAAGAAATTGGAACAAGAATATAGTATTCATCCCAAAGGAGCTTCAGCTTAATAAAATATGCAGAAATAGAAAGATCACCTTGAACCAAAGTAGCAATCTCTCGATGAAAGAAGTAAATGCGAGATCTATCAACTTTATTAAAGTGCTCCTTCAAATCTTTTCAAACCGTGGCAGTGCTCGAAACATAGACAATTCTGATAGAGAGTTCTGGACTAACTGTGTTGAAAATCTAAGAAAATGTAATCGTGTTGCATCGATCCCATTGAGGACACTGAGAATCAACAAATGCCTCATGTTGACAACTACCATCAAGAAACCCTAGCTTATTCTTGATGAGGAAAGCAATTCGCAAAAAGCGACTCCAAACATTGTAATTTTCAATGCTCGTGAGTTTGTGAGAAATCAAAGAAACTCCAGGTACATCGGAAGGATGAAGATACAAGATATGATTATGATCGATAAGATCAAAATTTGACGGAGGCATGATCGGAAAAAATGAGATGAAAATTTGGAGAAAACAAAAGAACGAAAGAGAGAAAACTGTAACAAACAAGAATGAAAGTAAAGAATAGAACGGCCCAGTGAACTACTAAACTCATCCCAAAAGAATGGCAACTGATATCATGTTAAGAAGTGAAACAATATGAAAAATATTCCTTGTATTTCATCCGAGTTAAATTAATTTACAATACATTAGTATATATAGCTATGATATAAGCTAGCTATAAAGCTACACTGGTAAACTAACCAAACGGTAACTAAAAAATTAACAGACGTAATAAATTACTAACTAACCATCAACTAACTATTTCAACATAATTTATGACATATCAACTTCAAAATAAATTTATTTTCTTTCCATTTTACTGAACAAAAGCTAACATTATGATATAATTATGTAAGTACAAATCTGAAATAGTTTTGTTTTGAAGTAATGTTAGACTTTCATACATTCCTAATTTATAGTTTGTATGCTAGTTGATCATCCTAAAATTACAAACCGACTTAAATGGTTGAAGAAAAATGACAACAAATTTTAAAACAATTTATTATTGTTGTTGTCTGGATTTTCTACATTAATTTTCTCCGTAACAGGCGAGCTGGCATTCTAGCAGGATCTAGAAAGACAAGAGACATGGAAATTACAAGGAGAAAGAAATTGGCAGGCATGAATTACACTTGTGCATCTAATTCATTGTCAGATGTCATCCAACCAGGTCTGTATTTATTATATCTAATTAAAGTTAGCTTGTATAATTAGATTACTTTTGTATACTGTTAATTTCTGTCATCCGTTTTATATATTCAACAATTTAAAAAGTGTAAAATTTAAAGAAAAAATTAACTTTACAATCGAATCTTATCCATTGAATTCAATAGTATAGTTATATTTATTGTGGTTGTCAGAATTTCAAATTGTTGTTAGATAAATTATGTTAAACTGATTCTTGCTTATTTATAGCCTAATTGATAAGGGATTAAATTGTTGGATGAGAAAAATTTTGATACATGAGTAAAGTTTATACATGCTTGTCAATCAGAGATTAAAAGTTTGATTTATGATTTAAGGTTTAGAATTTAAAGTTATAGTTTAAGATTTGGAGTTTATAGTTTTAATTTTAAAATTTAAAATATTGAGGTTAGAGATTTTAAATTTTAGAGTTTTTGAACAAAACAAAATTAGAGTTGAGAATCTTTTCTTGTATATTTTTTTTATTTAATTAATATATATTAGAAAGATACAAGATAACATTTTAAATCCGTTTCTGAAATTTGTTCACTTTATCGTTATTTTGTCAAATAATTATCAATAAATGAGACATTTGTCACTACTTTGTTTATGTTTGTGTAAAAAAATTTAATTGATAATGTACTTCATAATAATAAATTAATAATAAAATTTATCTTTAATAAAACGGTAGTATTTTTTCTCCACATATAATTTTAATTCATTCTCATGTCATTAATTAATTAATTAATAGTTAAATAAATAATTAAAGACATATGATGATGGGCTATTGATAAACCTTGTCATGCTAGTATACAAATAATTATATATTTTTTTAATTTTCATAATCAAATAAAAACAATTATTGCCTAATCATCAATTAGATTATGGTCATTGATTAAATTATCTAAATTTATATGTTACGAGTGCTTTGAGATCAAAATAAAATGGATTAATAATGTGGTTCTAGTGAAAAGGATGTTATTTTAGGTGATATGGGTTCAAACAACTTATTTGCATGGTATATGAGCTTTATTAAAGAGTTAAGATAATTAAAAAATAAAAGTGATGGAAATAGTTTTTGAAAAGTTCAAAAATAGCCATTAAAATAGGTAAAATGGTCATTTTGGTCGCCTGATTTTTACATGTTATGAAATTATTTTAAGTTTTCATAGCTGTCACGTCACCCCTTAATGACAATTAGCGGTTCGGTGATTATTTTGTAACAAAACCAACTTCTGAAGATTATTTTATAACACTTGAAAGTTTGATAGTCAAAATTAACATTTTACCATAGTTAAATGACCATTTGTAATCTTTATCCAATATTTTTTTTATTGATGCTTATCTTCTTGGTCTCGGTTGTATTTTCTTTTAAAATTATTTATTATTTTCATCCGTATTTATCTTTTATACAAAAGTAGAATCATTATATTAATTATTATTTGACCTAATCAGATAAACTGAAGTTATTTTTAACTAAATTTAAAGTTTGAGCTAAAATTAGAGGTTTGAGTTAAATTAGAAGTTTGACCGGTTAAAATTGTCAATTAAAATTTTTGGTGAATAACGAATTGAAACAGCAGATTGTGATGAAACCTCTAATTTTAAAACAGTTGTTGATGGAAGCTTTTTGAAATTAGAGATTTTAACATTAAAGTGATAAAGATCCTTCAAATATGCTCAGTAATATTATATTAATTTTTCATAATTTAATTAATATTAGTATATACAAAATATTGATAATTAATAAACTATTTAAACAAGTTTCAAATATAATCATGTCTTTATATATTATTTAATTTACCAAACACTCTTATTAATAAATTAAATATCGTTAAATAAAAAACAGAACCAAATGGCTTGTCTTGCTCTTTTAAAATTTATCAGTTCCACCATCAATCAGTTACTCTTGAGATAAGACATTAAAATTTTTAAACAATGTCAAAATTTTATATTTTAACGTTGTAAATAGAAGAAATAATGTTGCGAGATTAATCCTATAACAAATCTTTATCGTACCCAACTAGAATTAAAGAAACAAAAAAAAAATCTTGGTTTCTATATGTTTGTCTATCTCTTTCTTTCTTTTCTTGTCATATATGTTTGAGATCTTATTCCTTTTCAACTCAACCTAAATCACTCCTTCCTATAAATAATATATACATTATATACTCCCTTTCAGAGAAGAGCTTCATCAGATTCTCCATTCAGAAACAAAAACCAAAGCTTTCCTCTGTTTTCTCAAGTTAATAACTTAAACGAGCTTGTCAACAAACTGGTATGTCACCCAAACTTTTATACGTATAATTACTGTATTTTTCCTTATCTTTTCTGGGTATAATTCTGTTTTCAAGTTTGAACCGATTATCTTTAAATCCCATGATTCTCTGTTTCAGAGGCTCCCCTGTTTTTCTTTGAAATTTCTATAATCAAGATATGAAGAAGAAGATGTTTGATTTTCTGATTATTTTTTTAGTTTCTTTCAACCAAAATTCTTTTCCTTTATCTAGAATTGAGTAATTTTCAATCTTCCTTAAAACAAAACAACTTTTTGTTTTATTCTTGGCAAAGCCGTGACATGCTTTTGATTCTTTGTTTCCTTGAAATCCTCGCCCTGCTCAATCTTCATAAAGCAGCAAAAAAGCTGCATCTGTGTTGTCAATTCGACATGACATGGTTAGTTCTTAGTTGTAGTGTGTCTTTTTGAAGAAACCAACGTTTGCTTCTTCTTGTTCTTTTATGTTGTTCAATTTCTGGTTATGTTTATATATAGGGTTTCAGAAGGATGAAACCATGGAAATTTGTATTAATCATCCTTCAGATTTTGGCAGCACATGGCAATTGAGCAGTGCTTGGAGAAGTGGGAGGGTTCGGCAGGTGCGGTCGCGGTTTCGGATGATAATCGGTGGAGAGGATTCGACTGCAACATCTGCCTCGACTTGGTGCAGGAACCGGTGGTCACGCTTTGCGGTCACCTCTATTGCTGGCCCTGCATCTACAAATGGCTTCGTTTTGAGAACCAAGACCAGAAACGGCAGGAATGTCCTGTATGCAAAGCCCATGTTTCGGATGCCGCATTGATTCCGCTCTACGGCAGGGGTGTAACAACTAAAAAATCGAGACCTGAGACTCCCCGGTTCGGCACGGATATACCGAAGAGACCTCCCGGTCCTACTTGTGGCGCTGGCACCACGATACAACGATGGCCAAATTCTATCGAGAATCCGCAGTTCCATCGCCACCCTCAACAGGATAGTATGCTTAGTCCTGGTGGCATGACTATAAACGTACCGGATCCAGTGATCCGAATGTTCGGCGAAATGGTGTACAGCAGAGTTTTCGGGGGCCTTTATACATATCCGAATTCGTATAACCTAGCCGGGATCGCTAGTCCTAGGATTAGACGGCACGTAATGCAAGCCGATAAATCGCTGGGCAGATTAAGTTTCTTCCTCTTCTGCTGCTTACTCCTCTGCCTACTTTTGTTCTGAACTTTATTCCCTCGGCTTCCATTCCCATGTTAGACCTCGGAACTGGATGTGCTAATACATAAAGAGATATTTCATCGTACAAAATATTATCATTTTGTGGATCGTGTGCGTTTGCTTCATGAGCAACATATCGAGTACTGTGCTCACGAAACAGATGCACAATACTCGAATTATGATGAGATCATTTCATCTGCAATGTTTTTGAAGGCTCCAGCTAAGAGGATAAGAGCAGAGAAGGGGCCAAAATAGGTCGCCCTGCAACCTGTCAATTTTTTTCCCACATATTTAAATGGCATCAACGTCATTGAAAATTGATTTGCTACTTTATATATATATATATATATTTTATAACCAAAGTCTAAATTTCCAGCTGGTTACGCCAATGGTAAATATTCATATGCCAGAGTAAATAAACAGAACATGCCTAAGCCCTAGGGATTTAATATAGTATTAGAATACCAAAAATATCACTTTTTAAAACAGGGTAAATTACCTATTGTTCACTAAACTGTGGGGTCAATCCTATTTTGACTATGGAACAAATAATTTTATTGATAAAATCATTAAACTTTTAATTTGGTTTCAATCAAGCCATCATCTGTTAACTCTTAATAGAATTGTCGACATATAATAACACGTTTAACTCTCATTATTTATATATTTTATTAATTTAATTTTAATGTGTTAGCATTTTATTGGAAGGTTAAAACTAAAAACAAATTGATAGAATATATAAATAATTAAGATCAAATATGTTATTAAATAAAATTTGCTTAATTATCACATAAATAAATTTTTTTAACGGCCGTGACTTGATTGAAACCAAATTGAAGTTTAATGGTTTAATTAACAAAAATTTTGATTTAATGATCAAAATAAAATCGATCCTATGTAACCAATAGAATAATCCACCCTTTAAAATTTCATATGAATTTTTTTAAATGTATCATATTACCGAAAGTTAATAATTACGCTAGCTTAACATAATAAACATATGGATGTGAAAGTTATTGCGAAAGGTGAACTTTCATATCATATGATTTAATTGGCAATATGATTCCATTAAGCATTATTAGATGCTTTCCTGCTAAGCTAGCATCACCTTATTGGTGTAAAAAGCACTTCACCGGCCTATGCTATAATATCGTTTTATTTCTGCATGGACTATATTAATTAAAGTAACTATGGATAACATTTTTTAATTTATATATTAATTTGCTTATTTAACTAAATAATGATGTTGAAAAAATAACTGATGAAATAAGGTGCGTCAAAAATTATTTGTTGAACTAGAGATATTGTTACAGTATCAGCAGGCTAACTTAAGACATAAAAATGTATTTGATTGTAAGTCCCTTCAGCAATTTCATTAGTTATGATAGTTTTGTCCCTAAATGAGTAAATAATGTATGGAACAAACCATTTCAACAAATATTATTTTTAAGTAACATTATTTGAACAATTTACCCATAGAATCAAAATAATCATTATTTTGCTGATATATATATATTTATCAAGTTATAATATTAAAATTATTCATAACTCTAAATCTAACGTAATTAAACCTACAACTTTCTTAAATGTCGCAACAATTGTATTGATTGAATTATTACTAAATCAACAACTAATATATATATATATATATATATATGTGCGCCTAACTTTGTCATGATGTTTTAAAATTCTCATGATTGAATGGCACCAATGATGTGGTATTGGCATTATCTCTTTGGCACGTGTCATGCTCCTATTGGATGTTTATTACCATGTCTCCATTTACCCGTGTGAGACTGTGAGTTTGGGGCAACATGCAAAACTGAATGAAACTTTATAAATTGTCACACACACAAGAAAAAGGAACTTTATAAAATACCTAGTTGACCATTTTTGTTCTTTTAATATACCAAACGGAGTTCAAGTAAAAAGAATAGAAATCTTCTACCTTTTTGGTACTTATGTATGTCTAATAAGTTTAAAATTTAAAATTAAAATTTAAGAAATTAAGTTTAGAGTATATTTATTAAGGTTTAAGATCTAAAATTTATGATTAGAGTTAAAATTAATTTTTTTAGTGTTGAGGCATAAAAAGAGGGAAAATTCTACAACGGGCGACGAACATTGATGAACACCACTAACGATGAACACAGATGAACACTATTAAATTAATTAATAAAATTTAAAATTTCAAGGATTCATCATACAATTAATAATTACTTTAAAATTTTCAATTAAATTATTTTATATATGTATTAAAATTTTATTTTTTAAATAAGCGTAAACTATATATTTAGTACCTCACTTATTTCTGTATTCTATTGAACCCTAATTATTTAAATATTATTTCTATTTGACCATATTCTTTATAAAAAAACTAATTTAAGCCTTAACCCTCAACCTAAAACCCTAAACTATTAAACCTTAAACTCTTAAACTCTTGAATCTATACCCTAAATTATATACCCTTAAAAATAATTTTATTTAATAAAATTTATATATTTGTATGAATTTGGGGTATATATATATGGTTTAGGGTATCGCACTTGAATCTCAATAACTCGAGAAAATTAGTAGGCACATCAAAAGTATCGAACATAATCCTTCACCTGGAAGCCTAGTTTAGTCGTTTTAATGGAAGAAAAAAAGTTGCCTTGGAAGCAACGATACCAGGTGAGTTGGTCGAAGGCACATTGAGCAAGCAGCGAAAGAACAATTAAAGATTATGTTCGATACTTATTTTTTGAAATAAAAAGACAATGGTTCCATTAATACCAATTGATAAAAAGATCAAGCAAACAATAAAAAAGAAACACTACTTGTCTACAGGGTTTAAAACAAATTGAAAAACCAAAACAAAATCACATCCAAAATTTTGTCTTTGATACAAAACATGCTTAAAAGCAAATAAATAGCCATTTGCTGCCTTGTAATAGACTATAATATGAAGCATTCAACGCTTCTTGGAGACACCAACAGTCTTTCATCGGCGACCGGTAGTCTTGGTGTGCTGACCACGGACACGAAGGCCCCAGTAGTATCTCAGACCACGGTGGTTCCTGATCTTCTTCAAGCGCTCCAAGTCATCTCTCAACTTCATGTCGAGAGCATTAGACACAACTTGGGAATATTTCCCATCCTTGTAATCCTTCTGCCTATTCAAAAGCCAGTATGGAATTTTAAACTGCCTAGGGTTCGCCACAATCGTCATGAGGTTGTCCAACTCCTGCGCAGTCAATTCACCGGCCCTCTTGTTCATGTTAAGGGTTCGCCACAATCGATACTTATTAAATAAAATCATTTTAAGGGTATATATTGTTTAGGGTATAGGTTTAAGAGTTTAAGGTTTAATAGTTTAGAGTTTTAGGTTGAGGGTTAAGAGTTAATGGTTAAATTATTTTTTATAAAGAATATGGTCAAATTGAAATAATATTTAAATAATGAGAGTTCAATAGAAATACGAAAATAGGTGAGGTATTAAATATATAATTTACGCATATTAAAAAAAATAAATTTTTAATATATAAAAAATAATTTAATTGAATTTTTTAAAATAATTATTAATTATTTGATTGGTCCTTGAAATTTTAAATTTTTATTAATTAATTTAATGGTGTTCATCGGTGTTCATCGTTAGTGGTGTTCGTCGCACGTGGTATACTCATCCTAAAAAGAGATACCGAAAAAAGACAGACAATTTTTTAGCTCATCAACTCATGTTTAACACTAACAAACAAATCAATTGTAAATCATTTAGCTCAATAAACATGAAAATATTATGTTTCAAATCTTAAAATCAACAGATAATTTTGTAAAAATAACAACCCTTCAAATCCATTCATTTCAATGAATTAAGAAGCCTCATATAAGAGTCAATACAGAACTGAGTCATTACAAGGCAAACATGGAGTCAGCAATGTACAAAAGATACTTACAAAGCGTCAAAGCATCCTACTTGACCACAGGTTTAAACATGTTTTTGCACATTAAACATAGGATCAATTCCAGAATTCACCCAAGGAAACTTCTGCTTCATTCATGCAAGTCTGCGCTGTAGAAATGGAGCAATTTTAGGGGCATTACTTTCTCCTGCAACCAAAGAAACAGCAAAGTTGAAATACATATAAGGTCTCCAAGTTTACTTTGCCATATTAAAAAAGGAAAGAAAGAAAGGGAACGCTGAGCAATGCCCGAAAACCTCAACCATCTCTGCAGACTGAGAAGGAAAATGAAAGCCGGTCGAACAATTCTCCAGAATTTCAGGATTTTTCATCCATTCTCTACGACCATCGCTTACTTTAATCTTATATCTAAACATCTGAAAGCATAATAAAACCCTGTTAAGACATATATATATGCCACATAATTCAACTAACAAATGCATGACTCGGTTCTACTCTTTTGAAAAAAATGAAATCCAAAAAGCTTCCTTGTACAACAGAACAGTGGCTCAGTGTTTTACAATCACATAATCCATACCTGAGAAAGAGAGACATCAGGCTTCTCCAGCTCATCTCCCTCAACCTCAATACCAGTGCCTTGGCACTCTGGGCAGAGTACAGAAGTAATCAGGGTCCCCGCAGGTTTAGCCTCTCCATTCTTCCCCGTCTTATTAGATTTGGTTCGACTTTTTCTCCTAGATCTCCGTCTTGCTACTTTAGGATTCACTGGTTGGTTCTCAATCCTCTCAACCTCACAAAGGAGTATCCAATGTATAAGGCATGAAGTATGAAATACATGGAAAGCCTACATATAAAAGAAAACAATAAATGTAAATAAGACTAGGACTAGGAACTGCACGGAAGCTAACATGTTAATGAAATGCTTCAAGCTTTGATAAAGAAAATGGACATATTCAGTATTGACCAATATGATGAAACTTTAAGGTGCCGCAATAACTACGGAGATCCAAAGCCAAGTTGAGCACAGAATCATACCCCATTAACATTTCTACTACTGCAAGCAAGTTTTCCAGTATTCAAGCTCATCAGTGCTGCGACATCTTTCTCAGGAAGCATCTTTTGCCGACAGATATCGCACATTTTTTCAGCTGCTATACGCTGTTGCCGCCTCAATTCTCTCCTTACAGCCTTACTTGATATAAATCTTGTGAGCAGAAGCTGATCATCATATCGAGCTAATTCCAGACTTGAAGAAGCACCGTTTGAAGCTGAAGAGTCTTCCCCAGATGAATCGTACTGATTACTCAAAGATCCACTATCCTCAGGGTCAGAAAATGACTTCTTCCTTTTCCTAGTAGCAGCTTCACCATTATCCAATTCTGCTGTTGAACCAGATGTTAATAGTGATTTGACATCATGGAGCAATCCCTTTCTGCCTAGATCACAATTATAAACAAAAGTAACAACAGCAAATTCATGCTTTGGGACCTTCAACTTATCATCATTAATGGGAGCCTCTTTCCCTAGCCATTCGCACCATATTCTGCTGATATTATTCGAGACTCCATCCTTCTCAGAGACCCTTGCTGCAATTTCCCCAAAACCAATAAAATTCACTTTCAAGTCGGAAATTTCATCCTTGATTAGCACCCCTGGAATCACCAGATCAGAATCCCCAGCTCTACCATTCGCTTGTTTGTTACTGGAATTAACTTCATTGCCAACATATTTCACAATAGCAAGGTTGTTATTATCCTTTACATCTGCAGACTGTTTCTCTTTTTCATTGGATGCACCAAAGAACAGGACACCATCATTGAAAGGCCATGGATTAGTTCCTAACAATGTAACCTTAGCAGCAGCTAGCCTCTCTGTGTGAAGGCTCCCCTTCAAATGATCAAGTAACACCGAATCACTATAACACGGTGCAAGACACAAAGTACAGAAGAATATGAACCGCTTCCCATCCTCACGAAGCTCTACGTAAGTATGCCCTTGCGATCTTACATTGTTTAGAGTTGTTTTTGCCAACTGTTCCTTCAAACTACAAGCACCTTTCTTTGGAAATCCTAACTCCCTCCTTTGGAAATTAAGAGTTGTTTTTGCTAACTGTTCCTTCAAACTACAAGCACCTTTCCTTGGAAATCCTAACTCCCTCCTTTCTGCCATTCAATTTTTCTCAGTAAACAATATGATTAAAACCCAACTCAACCTAATCCAAAATTCCACAGAAATTAAATTCAAATTCAGTATTGTTTTTCCTTTCAACTTTCATAGCAACTTCATTTGAAGATTAACATCATTCAAAGCAATCAACTTCAAATTTCCACGTTTCTTCACCTTCTTCCACATGAAACCCTAACCAAGTATCTGTAATTCGACAAAACTCTAAAAACTCCAATTCACAGATTCATTCACAAATCAACTTCTACAATTCTCACAGAATTTCACAAAAACATCTACTTCAATTCTTCAAATTTCCAGGTTTCAAGCGAAGAAATATTAAGCCAACAAATTTCCAATACGAACACTAAAAATTGAAAAATCACTTTAACAAACTACAACTATAGATATTCGCGGAGAATTAGGTATCGGATTCTTAGCAAACCGTCGCGTTCTAACAGCGGCAGAGAAAGCCTCGAAAGCCATGGAGCGAACAAGAAGCAAGGCGCTCGAACGCGAATCCTCCATAGCCATCTCCATTGAACACCGAGCGGCAAAGAGGATGAATAACAACAGTTAAAAGGACTGTTTGGATAACGAGAAAATTTAATGAGAAAACAACAAAATGGAAAGAGATTACAAGAGAAAAACCACAATTATATTATACTTGTAAAATTTCAGAGGATTTCTTAACGGAAATTTCAGAGGGTTTCTTTTTCCCGATTTGAACACTTGAGGGTTTCGATTTTCGAACTGCTAGATTCAAGTTTTCGTGAAATAAAACGACAAAAACCACAATGATATTATAAGTGTAAAATGTTGTGGCTACTTTCTGGCCGTTGGATTAAGTATGTACCAGTTGTTGATTGAGATGAACGGTCAGATTTTAAAATGATTGAAATTAAAAGGATTAGATCTTAGATGCGAATTTCTGGATAATTGGATACCGAGAAGCCGAAACGATTAGGACAACTGATCTCTTTTTTCTCCATTAATTTTTAAAAATAGAAAAGACAGCTGGCAGTTTGCTGGGTGATCAGGTAGTTACAACTTACAACCATTGTTGTAATATTTTAGAAGACACGAGTTTGGATGCGTCTAAACTACTTAAATTATGAGTAATATTTAAACCCTAATCCTGTTTTAAATTTTAAATCTATATTCTTAAGATCTTAAATTTTAAATTCAAAACTATACAACCAAACTCTTATACTCTAAAACTACACGTTTGGACGCCCTTTTCTTGTTCCTTGCAAACTCCAAGCTAATGATTTGCATTGTCGGAAAAAAGAGATCGTAAGCATAAAGCTTAGTGAGCGGAGCTTAAAAACACAACAACGACAATGCAGTGTTCAAAGCTTTCTTTAAAATAAAGGCCAACATATACAGTTCATCCAACGACATAATCCTCACACTAACTCACAAGATCAACCACAAGTCAACGACATAGACATTTATCAAGGCATCACACTTCATGGTATACACAAAGGCATAATCAATCATAATATAACATGACCCTCCAATAACATCATAGCAACTTACGATAACTCAAACACAACAACATGTAGCATGGCATCATAAATCATGTTATGCTCAACGTAAAGTATGTTAACATCCATCCCACATCATCAACCACATAAATGTGAATCATATTGGCAACTAGTAAGTGTACTCGGATACGCGGATAACTTTCATTGGGATTTTCACCACCAACGTACTCAACAACAACAATACCTTCGATGGGATTACACTCATCACCGGTTCTTGCATGAATGGGATTACACTCATCATCACATGCCCTTGCGGATGGGATTCCACTCATCATCACGCACCGTCGATGGGATTCCACTCATCACCGACTAATATAAAGAGGATTTTCGGGCGTACCCGTACTCCATCTTGGTGACTACCATCACCAAGACCACGCGCGTATTTGACTCAAATGTGTGCACACTCTCATCCTAATGATCGATTATTTGTACCCCAAGACATATTAGTGCCAATAATTAACCAAAACATCATTATCAATAGCTCAAGGTTTACCTCTTACAGCTTCCGTGCCTAGCACGTACTCACCACAACATTCCATGCGTTGCATGTACTCACCATGATTCCACCAATCATGCAATATGATATACAAATCACCATCATACCACATGGGTACACTATATCATGCATGGCCAAAGACACCTTGCAACAAAATTCACCATTGTGCACAAACATACATATACATTACAAGGCATATCAACAACATCATTGATTTCATCATGCATGATTAACAACATAATAGCAAACAACATGCTTCCTTCCAAGGTATTGAATTTCATACATAACAAGATATCATTTCAAGTAATGAAAAACAAATGGTGAAATGGGAATTTAAAGAGGCGATACACATCAACTTACTCTTGAGTTTAGATTGACCTTTCAAGCTCAATCTAAACTCTTTCAAAACCACCTTTGGACCAAAACGTTACTTAAAAACATTTCCACTCACCATACTTCCTTAAGCAAACCAAGCAAAGCCGACCCAAGCCTGCACAACTTTCGGAATCGTGCCCGAACCTTCTCCAACGTTTTCCCTTGATTCTAACCAATCAAAAACAATGCATTACTCAACCAAATCATCACCAAACACAGCCACAATCCCAAACTAAATTCACAAGCCAAATCCTTATAATTTCAAGCCCAAGCTAACAACTAAAATTCCATTTTCGTACTGTCATCAAACCCAGCTGAAAACTACCAATTGCAACACCCAAATTACCTTTAAAAACCTTCAAAACACTTCTCTAACAACACTATATCATCAGCCCAACAACCTTACACGAAATCACCCCCGAAACACAAGTTTTGACACCTTTAAAATGCCCCCCAAAACCCACTTCGGGATTTTTGTCAAAATCCTACCATTTCAAGATATAGTGTGTCTTAGGGTTAGATTAGTTCAAATCTAAACTCTACAAATAAAAAATAAGTCAAGAAGCCCTTAAAGTTTCATACTTTTCTTCAAACTTTGGATACTTGAAAAACTAGAAAGATGATGTTTTTAAAATCTAAAACCATGGAAAAGCTTGGAATAAGGAGGAGAAGTCAAAAATGAAATTACCTTGAATGGAGCTCTTGAAATGATGAAGAAAGGTGATGAAATAGTACCAAGGGTTTGGGAGGTTTTAGGTATCGTGATTTTAGTTTTGAAAGGAAAGGAAGATGATGAATAGCAAAAAGCCCATTTTTTCTCATCTTTTTCATAGTTGCAAAAATTTACAATTTTGCCATTAATGAGATTTAAATCCTTTTTTAAAAATAAAACCAAGCCTATTTTGATTAAACCGAGTCCAACGACTCGAACCCGACTCACACGCCTGACTCTCGACCCCCAAAACATGGGTGTTACAATAGCTGCCAATCCGGTGTATCATGAGCGCACAAAGCACATAGAAATCGATTGCCATTTTGTTCGTGAAAAAATTCAAAAGGGGGTTGTCAAAACACATCATGTATCAACCAAAGAACAACATGAAGATATTCTTACCAAAGGTCTTGGTGTAGCACAGCATGAATATCTTCTTGGCAAGTTGGGTGTGAAGGATATTTTTCACCCTCCAACTTGAGGGGGTGTGTTAAGAATATAAAATAGTCAAATGTATTAGTTAGCTTAGTTAGTTTTCACCTTTCCATAGTTAGCGATGTCAAGTTAGTTAAGTCTATTATGTAGCCTATATAAGGCAAGTTTGTACCCTAATGAGATTAACAAAAATATGAACCAAATTCTTCATTCTTCTTTGATCTCTCTCGTTAATACTTTGATTCATTCATCTTTGATCCTATCTCAACAATAATCACCTTTAGACCATTTAAAAAATATAGACAATTTTTTTTAGAAAAACTTAGTTTGATGTATTGGGAAGTTTCTGGATTAAGTTGGTGTTCTTTACTTTAATTAGAAAAGGAAAAACCCGTCAATGGCCGACGAATTTAAATGGGGAATGCCAATTTGTTGGCGCCTGCAACACTCGGTTCTTTCTTCGGCTTTGGTTGTCCACCTCTTTTGACCTACCATATTTTTTTTAAATGGATTAATATATGTTTTCGGTCCCTGATTTTTATTTTAATCTACCATTTAGGTTCTTGAATCATTTTTTGGTGAATTTAACTCTTGTATTTGGTTTTCATTGTAATTTGATCCCTTACTTTATATTGAGTGTAGAATAAAATGAAAAGAAAATTTTCATATTATTTTATTTCTTAGGCGATTTTTTTTTCATTTCCCTTGATCGAGAAGGGAATTTTTACGTTAAGTTGTGGTATTGTAGAATGGGTTATATTTGAATTTGGTGTAGCTTTAGTACATGATTTTCATATATTGCACCAGATAATTACTAATAATTAGGGTATGCAAAATCGGGTTTGGTTAACCATTAAAAAATTATTTTGGATAATCGGTAAATTCGGGTTGCTTAATTCTCGACTCTAAACCTTAACTATTAAATTGGTTAACCGATTGACCGGTTAATCGAAATATTCGGTTCAATTCGGGTAATGGTTTATTAACTTTTCTTACTAAAAATATCAAATCTAATAACATAGTGAAAAATAAGTTAGAGTTTGAATTTTAAAATATTTGAAGAAGAAAAATATTAATGTATAAAACTGAGAATAAGAAATAATTGACAATTAAGGTTAAATTTTTTATTTCCTAAAGTACAATAAACCATCTAATATTTGGGAGGAAAATATATTAAAAATTACTACCAATTTTTCACTTTCCAAGAAAATTAAAATATTCGAAAAAATTTTGGGGTAAGAGAATAAATTAACAATGGTGCTAAAATTTTCCAATATAATTGTATAAATATCACTACAAAAAATAGTTTTTTAGTGACATCAAAAATAGTCACTAAAAGTATTAAATTTAGTCATTGAAATTTACAATGACTATTTTTCTAAGTCGTCACTTGTCGTCACTAATAACTATTAGTGATATTTTTTTATGCATTTTGTCACAATTATTTATATATTTTATGATTATATTTTTTGACACAAAAAATTAATAAAAATAACTAAAATTTAGACACTAATGTTATTCTTATTAGTGACAAATATTTTATCATAAATACATATTGAAATAATGTCTAAAATAAATTGTCAATTTCAATAATAATAAAAATAATTATATTTTTTAGTTGCAATCATCTTATTCAAGCCCGGATCGGGCATGTCATACAACACTCGAAAGGGACTCTGCCCCAAACTACCAACCCTTGACTCGAAAGTGACTATTTTTCTGAGTCGTCACTAATAACTCCGTCACTATTATATTTTTTAGTTGCAATCATCTTAGTAGCGAATGTGTTAGCTACCAACCTCTAACTTCCGCGACGAGCACGATATGAGGACCTCTGCCCCCAAACTGGTCCCTAAAAGGTCATCCACTTGGTCCCAATGGCTCGCACACCTAGGGTTCATATGAGTCTAGGAGAAGGTCACTTACACTAAGGTAGCTCGGCTGCTAGCCAGTGACGTGGGGGTTAATTATAAATGATGTGTCATATTCATATATCAATTATTAATAGATAAATTCAATGCATGGTTTCGTGGGGGATCGAACCTGAAATCTTTAGGTGGAGAGTGCAATGTCTATCCACTAGGCTAGGCAAGAAATTTAATATTATTTTGAAAGTAAAATATTATTTAGGTTAAATTATAATTGAAATTAATTTTATTTATTTTAAAAGTATGTATTAATTATAACAGTAATTAATATAGATTTTTTATATGGTTTCTTATATGAAATACGTTTGTTGAAGAAAATATATAAAAAATAATTGAGTTGGTTTTAAAATATAAACATATGAATATTAAGATTTACACCTAAAATATTAAATATTAGATATTAAATATTATATTTTAATTAATTACATAAATTAATTTAATTTAATTCAAATTATTGATAGAATTATCCTTTATGTGATAATTATTTACTATACTGATAATGCAAATTTTACTTCCACAAGAAAGGTTAAAACAAATATCAAGTGTAAAATTTTTCACAAGGTAAAATTTTGCTATCACATATTATGCCAAGATTACATATTAGTTTTTTTACTTTAATTTGTCCACTTTAAGTTTATGTACTTTCTATTCAAAAAAAATATGTACTTTTTAAATTTTAAATTTTCGACATTGCCATGAATGATAGTATTTAAATATGTTAAGTAAAACTTTTAATTTTTATTATTGTGTTCAATTATTTTTAGTCATTGTAATTTAATTATATCGTCGTTGTCCCGTTTGGATTAGGATTGAAGTTTTAAAATTTCAAAAACATAGAGACTAAAATTGATCAAAATAGAATGACTAAAACAACAATTTACACATAGTGTAGAGACTAATAGAATTATTTCACCTTTTGATAAACTGGTTTACGATAATTTCAATTTTTTATAATTGTTATTATTACTATAATTATAAAAACAAATTTATTATTGTGACAATATATAACTTGTCATTAAGTTTTTTTTTTTCATTGGTGACAAAATTTATCACACCAAAAGTAAAATTTTAAGTTACAAACAATTGCATTGTCACAACAAATATCAAATTATAGTATAGGAAGAAAATGGCGGCACAAGGGAAGAGAGTCGACGGCAAAAGGGAAACCACTTCACAGAGGGGCAACGGTAGAGGACGGGCTTGGTCCCTCTTTGTCTATAATCTCCCGGATCAACTACATTGGAAGGGTGTTTGGCAGGTTTTCGATCGCCATGGAGTGGTGGTGGATGTATTCGTCCCTGCAAAACGATTAAAAGATGGAGCCCGATTTGGTTTTGTACGGATGGAATCGCGACAGGATGCGGAGAGAGTTATTGAGCGATTTGATGGGTTTCGTCTCTACGGATCGAGAATCAGGGTATCGCTGGCAAGGGATGGAGGCCGTGAGCAGTGGTACAAAAAGGGGGCGAAAGAAAATTCGACCAATTTCAGTGACGGCAACAAGAGGATTCGGCCAAAGGAGTATAAGTAGCAATCTAGGCGAGTGGAGGGTCTGGGGCAATCCTCCACGACGAAACTCCAACGCACAAATAAGCAAGCTACGGGAATTGTCGATATGGATAAATGGCGAATATTGCAATCATGTGCAATAGGATTCTGCCGTAAACCTTGCTCAATTGAGGAATTGGCCAGGGAATTCAAAGGGGAGGAGTTGAAAGGGTTATCCGTGATGCGAGTTGCGGGATCGTTAGTCCTGCTGATGTTTGACAATTGCCGGTTACGCGAGGCGACGATTGAATCAGGGAAACTACAGCGTTGGCTAGAAAATGTTATGGAATGGACGCCTTCGATGGCGATCCCAAATCGACGAGCATGGCTCTCCTTGTGTGGACTGCCCATTCACTTATGGTCGGAAGATACGTTCCGGAATATCGCGAATTTATGGGGTGAATTAGTGCGTGTGGATTCGGAAACGAATGCTCCATCATCGTTCGAGCGAGCTCGAATCCTAATTGAAACGGACTGGGTATTCCGGATTGACGAAATGGTGGAAATTAAAGAAGGGGAATCGTCTTTCTTAATCCGTGTCACTGATTTTGAGGAAGGCTTCGGCATGAAGTGGGAGTGTAATTGTGACACGGGGTCGTGTTCGGAAAAAGGGGAGAGCTTTAGGGAGGGGGAAGTGGAGTGGAAATCCAATTCGGTGTTCGCACATGATGATGATTCCGATGCAACAATTGTGCCGAACTCTATCGATAGAGAGGAATATCAAGTTGAAACCGGAAATGGCATTAGTCGAGACAAGAGCTTTATCGATCGCATTTGGGAGGACAATGCTAGGGAGGATGATAGGGTGCGATCGATGGAGAGTGTAAGTGAAGAGGAACAGTTGGTTATGATGAATAGGGATCTAGAGGTGTTGTTGCCTTGTGAAGCAAGTTTACGTATGAATGAGTTGGAGAGGGAGACAGTAACTAGGATGGCATTGCATCCACATCTCCTACTGGATAGCGGATGTGAGGAGGAGTCATTAGAATTGATTAATCGTGAATTAGAGGAGCAGCCGGCTGAAGAGGAACGTTGTATATTGGATGATGCAACGCTTGGGGGAGGGAGGGATGATGTGCCGGCGTTTGTCTCGGCTGATGATGGTGTGCTAGTTATCGTGAACCAGGAGAATGTTGGGCCCTAGGGTGGGGACAACAGGATTTCTAAGGCAAGTGTGATTGAGGTAAATGGGGAAAGGAGAAGAGTTCGACTCCTATCGGAACTCAACCCAGCTCCTACAGTGGTTGAATCACCGTCAAAGACCAAAGTTGTAAAAAGGGGGCGTGGCCGTCCGAGGAAAAATAAAGAGGAAGGGAAACAACAGCCGATTGAAATAGCGAACGGATCTCTGTCTGATTCAGATTTTATTTGTCGCAAGCAGACAATTATTCGCGAGGCTGCGGAAACAGCGAGAATGGGTAATTTGATTGGGGCGGTGACAGCGGGTAGGGAAGACGAAGTGCTACAAGATATCGCGCGCTTACTAGAGGCGCGAGAGGTTTCGAAATAGCGGCGTATGAGGTTGTTGTCATGGAATGTGCGGGGTCTTGGGGCAGCGGCGAAACGACGTTCTATCGGACGTGTTCTACGGCAACAACGATGTGGAATGGCTCTCTTCCAAGAGACAAAGATGGAGAGCATTTCAGAGAGGTTAGTTAGTCAATTATGGTTTTCCGATTCTTTTAAATTCTTATTTGCTCCATCGGAGGGACGGTCGGGAGGGGTCCTAATGGTGTGGGATCCTGCGGGTTTTCATGTCTCGGAGTCGGAAGTTCGTCGGAATTTAATTATGGTCGTTGGGACTTGGATAAGAGAAGAGTGGGTTTGTGGTATTATTGGGGCTTATGCGCCTTGTGGGGTAACAGAACAGGTAACTTTTTGGGAGGGAATTAAAGAGATTGTTCAACATAGGCCAATCGAGTGGTGTGTGGGAGGTGATTTTAACGTGGTTAAGTGTCATGAGGAACGGAGAGGGTGTGGGAATGGATATCCGGGTTTGGATAGGTTTTGTGTGTTTATTGAGTAGCTTGCATTGATTGATGTTCCGGTCAAAGGGAATTTGTTCACGTGGTTCGGTCCAGAGGGAAGGTGCAGTCGCCTAGATAGATATTTGGTCTCGGATGGATGGATACAGAGATTTGAGTCGTTAGTGGTTTTGCATCTTCCGAAAGAATTGTCGGATCACTCGCCTATTGTTTTGGTGAGCGAAGTGGAGGATAGTGGTCCCAAACCTTTCCGCTTTGTGAATGCATGGTTGAATTATCTTCCACTTTTAGAAAAAGGAATGGAAGCGGTTATCTACGGGAGCTAAAAGTATATCGATTCGCTTGAAATTGAAGGGTTTAAAACAGATTTTGAAGGGTTGGAACCGTGCCTAATTTGGCGATTTGGATAGGGAGTATGAGGAATTATCGAAGCAAATTGAGTGCTGCGATGCTAAGCTAGGTAATAATGCTAGAACGAGGGCCGAGGAAGTGGAATACCGGCGATTACACACTAGATTATGGAAGGTGGCTAGTTTGCGTGAATCTTTTTGGCGCCAGAAATCGAGGGCTTTATGGCTAGCTGAAGGTGACAGAAATACGTCGTTTTTTCACAAAGCGGCAAAAATTCGACAAGCACAGAACACAATTAGAGGCATTCAATTTGGTAAAGAGTGGGTAACGGAAACTAGGCATCTGAAACAGTTGGTGAGAACGGCTTTCACTAAGCATTTTGGGCAGTAGCCGGGCGGTGGAATTTTAGTGCCGGAGGTCTGTTTTGCACGCATTTCGTTACAGCAACGGGCTGTGTTGGAAAGGCCGTTTATAGAGGATGAAGTTAAAAAAGCGATATGGAGTAGCGAGGGGGCTAAAGCACCGGGACCGGACGGCTTTCCTTTTGAATTTTTTCGGAAGGGTTGGGAGTTTGTGCGTGGTGACATAATGGCTTTTATGGAGGATTTCCATGGTACGGGTCGGCTGCCGCGGGGTTACAATTCGACGTTTGTTGTGTTGATAGCGAAGAAGAAGCATCCTCGGATGTTGGGGGATTTTCGTCCGATTTGCTTGCTTAACTCGGTGTACAAAATTCTAGCCAAGTGCTTAGCTCGTCGTCTACAAGTGGTACTGCCTCATCTTATTAGTGACGTACAGTCAGCTTTTATTGACGGGCGACAAATCTTAGATGGTATCATGTTAGCTAACGAAGTAATTCATTCAATGAAGTATTCGGGTGATCGGATTGGTAGTTATGTGCTGAAGCTTGACTTCGCTAAGGCCTACGATTGCATCGATTGGGGCTGTTTGCAGCTTGTTCTCGCTAGAATGGGTTTTGGGGAGGCATGGTGTCGATGGATGTCTGAGTGTGTGGAAACGGCGAGGCTATCGGTTTTGATTAACGGCAGTCCGACGGAGGAATTTCCTATGAGGAGGGGGCTGCGGCAAGGTGATCCAATTTCACCCCTGCTGTTTGTTATTGTGGCCGAGGTACTTCATATTTATTTGATTAATGCAGAACGTAGGGGTTTAATAGCTGGTGTTCGGGTGGTAGGGGATGTATCGGTGTCTCACCTACAGTTTGCGGATGATACTGTGCTATTCATCCGGGGTGATGTAGAGATGGCTCGCAACTTGAAACGGGTGCTTACTTGCTTCGAACTTACAACAGGGTTAAAAATAAACTATGATAAGTCCTGCATAATTGGAGTTGGATTAGAGGATTCGGTTCTTGATAGTGTAGGCAGTGTTTTGGGTTGTCCGAGGGGGGTATTGCCGTTGAAATATTTGGGAATTCCCATTGGTGTAAGTCCCAGAGGCATGGAATTATGGGACCCGTTGATTCAAAGATTTCGTCGGCGTTTGGCGGGGTGGAAACGCGACTCGCTTTCTTTTGCGGGGCGCCTTGTGTTGGTCAATTCGGTGTTATCGGCTCTTCCGGTGTATTACATGGGTGTATTTATGATACCGAAGCGTATCATTCTGAAAATTGATCGGATACGAAGGAACTTCTTATGGGGAGGTAAAGAGGAGCGAGCTAAATTGAGCCGAGTTGGGTGGGAAGTTGCTTGTCGTCCGAAACATTTGGGAGGGTTAGGAGTGATAAACTTACCTGTTCGTAACTTAGCCTTATTGGCAAAGTGGGCATGGAAATATGCCGTTGCAAAAGGGTCTCTTTGGAGGGAGATTGTGGACGCCAAGTATGGGTCTGAGGTGCTGTCTTGGAGGATTCATAATCAAAGTAAACAGTCTATGTCATCCATGTGGAAACAAGTTGTCGATGTTCAGCAAAATGAAGTGGTGGAACGGTTCATGAATTCTTCTCAATTCGTTTGGGTTGTAGGGAATGGTGAGAACGTGCTGTTCTGGCATGATCGTTGGTGTGTGTCCGAACCGTTGAAGTTTGCTTTCCCGCGATTATATGGGCTGGTAGTGGATAAATTAGAGCGCGTCGGCGAGGTGCTGGGACGGTCAGTGGCAGAATGGGGTGGCTGTTTTCGTAGAGAATTAAGGGCGTTCGAGGGGGGTATGTTGCGTGACTTGCTGGCTTGTGTACAGGGCTTTGTGCTGCGACATGGAGTGGCTGATCGGTTCATTTGGATTCATGAGCCGTCGGGTGTATTTTCGGTAAGGGCATTAAACAAATTAATGTCGTCATTTGGAATGACGGATATGTCGGAAGTGAGTTGGCCGTGGCGTCTACCAGTGTTGTCGAAATTGCAATGCTTTATTTGGTTTATTTTACTAGATCGACTGCCGACGTTGTCGATGCTGATAGCCCGAGGCTTACTGTTGGGGGAGACGTCCTTGTTGTGCCGTTTTTGTGGGGCAGGCGAGGACGCGATCGACCACATCCTGTGGCATTGTGCGACGGCATGGAAGGTTTGGGACTGCTTCTTCGCGTGGTGGGGAGTGGCAGTGACACGTTCGAGACAGGTGAGGGACTTTATTGTTATGTGCTTCCACAGCTTCTTTACTGGAGACTTGAGGGTATGGTGGCTTATCGGATGTACTAGTGTGCTGTGGTCTATTTGGCTAGCATGTAATGAACTAATGTTTCAAGACAAGCGGCTGTCGATTGGGGGAATTTTCTTCTTAATTCAATTGCGATCGTTCCATTGGACTCGGATTCGTTTCGATAAGGTGGACATACGAGAAGCAGCATGGAGGGAATGCCCCTTGCTGTGCGTAAATGACGCAACGGGGGGGCTATCGGTTAGACGTGATGTAGTGTGGGTACCGCCTTGGAAAGGAGTGTGGAAATTCAATGTGGATGGGGCAGCTCGGGGTAAACCGGGTTTGGCAGGGTGTGGGGGCGTGCTCCGGGATTGGGAGAGTCGAATTCGAGGTTTGTTCACCGGGGCGATTGGAGTGGCGGACTCGAATGAGGCTGAGGTCCAGGCAATAACGTTCGCTCTGAAGATGTTGAGGGAATTGTCGTGGGAGGGGTTGCATTCGATAATCATTGAATCTGATTCGAGGGTGGCACTTGCATGGATTCAGGGGGTTGAACGCAGACCTTGGCGTTTGTGGAGATGGTTTTTTCAGATCGACGACGCTTGTGAGTCTTTGCCGAGTATGTGTTTCTCGCATGTGTTTCGGGAGGGAAATCAATTGGCGGATGCCCTTGCTAAGGGGGTGTGGATAGGGTGTCTTGGCTTTGGGTAAAGGCTTGAGTTGGATTCGTGTTTGTTCTTCTGTTTTGACACTACTAATGGCACTCTTTTCCCCCACTTAGGATTATGGGGTTTTTAATGAGGCTATTAGTTGTGTGTTGTATGATTTTGCTTTACTAAAATCATATTGCTGTTAAAAAAAATATATATCAAATTATAGTGACCACTTTATATATCGTCACTATCATGTGTCAAAGTTTTAGTGGCAATGAAATTTGTGTCACAGTTATAGACTTACAGTGAGAATTTAATTGTAAAAAATGTAATCGTCACAATTACTACTATAATAGTGACCAAACAAAAATATATCACAATTACTTATGCTAATAGTGTCGCACAAAAAAACTGTCACAAAAATTTAATATTTGTGACGAAATCACTGCTAGTCACTGCCAATTTGTCACTAAAAAATTATATTATTGTAGTGTATGTATATTTTATATATTATATATTATGTATTATGTAACTGGTCGGTTCGGTTACCTGCTTTTTTTCAAAACTACAAATCGTATTCAAACCGAAATAATATTTTTTCTAAAAAAAACTACTAAAACTAATTTTTTCGGTTCAATTAACAATGTTTTGAGATCTATTTTTCTAAATTTTGAATTCTGTTTCGATTTGTCGAGTTTTTTTGTACAACCCCTACTAATAATAATTATTGACTCTCTACCTCTTGAGGCTAAATATATGTACTCATGGAGTTTTGTTGATGCCAAGAGTCGGTTTACATCAAATAAGGTCATAAATGAAGAATGTTGTGATGGTTTCGAATGATTTATCTTTTCTGATTTAGAAGGAGAGTCGTTGTAAACGATAATTAAAATAAGTGGTGACGAAATTATAGTGAGAATTTTGGAGAAGTGAGAGTAAGGTGGGAGAGAACTTCTTTTGTAAGATTGGTTGTGGTTATGTCAGTCCATCCTTAAGGTATATAAGGAAAGAAGATGAATTTTTTTATGGACAAGTGACGAAGCTTGGTCTAGTTGATTGATGTTTTTGATGTGTTAGTCTGACTAGAAGCTTTATGCACTAGATATTAAATTTGACTGTTGAGATAAACAGACTTGACGTTAGACTTGTCAAGATATTAATTATCTGATGAGTGTATGATATAATCTTCGAAGAAAAGTTTTGAATACAAAGTTATTCCGAAGTTGAGAGGTTCCAGAGAATGTCTTCCGGATGCATGGTTACAAAGCCATCCGAGAACCATTTTTTTGCGGAGGATTTGGATAAGGGAGAAGATGAAGTATAACAAGTCAATTACTCATGATTTTCATATGTTGCTTTACGATGGGTGGTTGTTTAAATGTATTGTCTTGTTTTTTAAATGGTATTATAAATATGCTATATAACTTCGTATTGTATTTAATTTAGTTTATTAAATAACATTATAAATCTAATTTAAACTCGTGAAAATATCTAAATGGTCATAAAATTGAAGAAATAATGATAGTTGGTTGTGGATTTCCAAAGCTCTGAATTACATATATGAGTGTATAAATTACAAACAAAACTATATAGTATTAAATTCATTTAACTAATATACCTTGTGAAAAGTTTTATCCATGCAAGGGAACTTTAGCCACTCATGAGAGTGTGCTCTAAGTATTCCCAAAGCTTTTTCCTTCAAATATGGTGCAGCACCATCAACTTGCAGCAGCATGCAAAGCTTTGTTACAGTTCCAACTTCCACCATTTCCTCAACAACCTTATCAGTCGCCGAGAATTCGCTTATCGACGAAAGAATCAGAACGGCCCGATCGTCGGCCGTCGGAGACACCTTCATAATCCTCTTCGTCACCACGGCGACCCCGCCCTTATGCCTAAGAAACTCAGTTCTCCCATCCGCGCAACAACATAAATGGAAGAGTATTCCGAGAATAAGCTCGGTGGTTCTCTTCTCCGGTGATCCCAATTCGAGCTCGATAAGCGCCGGAACCGTGCCCGATTCGATCATCATTCGGCGGTTTCTAGCCCAAGGAGAAGCGATTAGTAGCACATGAAGAGCTGCATTTATTCCTTGTTGAGAAACACTAGTGGATTGTTTCAAAACTCCAGAGATCATATCAAAGAACGGTGGTTCTAGTCTTAAAAGTAAACCGGAACTTGCTGTTTCGACCATCGTTTTCAATGCGAAAACCGCGTGAGATTTAACTGAAACCTGGTTTTTGAATTCACATCCCAAAACCCAAATCAATGATCTGATAATCTGATCGTTTTCCCGAAGAAAAATCTTTGCTTCTGCAGATGGAATCCGAACGAAAAAAAGTATCCTCAGGGCTTGATCAAGGCCATCAACGCAGTTTTCCTCGAAACATTTTATTACAAACGATAATAAAACTCGAGGCAACCCAGTTTCCGCCATGAACTTCCTGTTTCTCTCACTCTTGGCCGCCAAGAAATCCAGTTCCTGCAGGGATTTCATCTTTGAATCTGGGTGTATAAGCTGTTTGATGAGCTTAGAGAAATGGGATTTGTCGAGGGAAGGTTTCGGGGTCGGAATCCGATCGACGCCGAGCGAAGCGTTATCGATGCACCAGGCTTGGATCAAACGTCGCAGCGTATGGTTAGGGGTTAAATCGGAGTCTGGAGGCAAAGGCTGTTGAGTGACCGGACAGGTTGTGTTTTTGCATGTGAGTAGCCAGTGCTCGATGCTCTCTCGGTCGTAGGTGATGCCGGTTGCGGCGGTCACCGGATCTTTCATGATTTGCAGAGATATAGGGCAGATGAAGTACGTTGGAACTTCAATATCATCCATGAGAATATCTTGGAGGAATCAAGAAGCTGAAAATTTGGTGTTTTAAAGAACAGGTGGATTTGAGGGTAAAAGAAAGCGGCTAAATTTATTGACAATAATGGAAAAAAATATTGAAATATTTGGATTTGGTCGTTTCTTTCTTACTCATGAATTGAATGGAAAGAGTCCATTGGTCAAACCAAGAAAAGTGTACTTATAAAAGTGAGACGCAACGTTTTATTTGATGTGTTTTTTATGCTAGAATTATTAAATTGAAGGATTCTAAGCGGTAACCAGCGGATAAAAATTATCTACACTTTTCGGTGCTTTTATTTATACTTCAACCCTAAAAAAATATTAACAAATTAAATTTTAAATTGTAACCTTAAATTTTAAATCCTAAAGTATGTATTCTATACTTTAAAAAATACATCATACCCTAAATTTCATAAACTATAACAATAAACCCTAACCTAAAACCCTAAACCTATTTTTTAGCGTGAGGGCATAAATAGAGACACCGAAAATGGGTAAATAATTTCCATCCGTAACTAGCTTAGCATCATGTAAGCATGTTTTGATTTTGAAGTTTTGTATATGTAGGAAATTCTTGTTGGGAGACTCACCCACCAAAGTCAGTCTAAAATAGTGAAAGCTAGGGGATGTGCAAGAAAAATTGATCTGACCGATCCGTTTATCCATTGATCCAATTCAAAATTTTGGATATCCGATCTATTTTTTATTTTTCGAATAATTCGAACCGGATACGAATAGTTATTTCACATTCAGATTGGATATCCGAATATCTGAAAATTTAATTTTTTATGTATATGAATCTTGTTATATTTGATATTTTTATTTGTTATATATGAAATTTTGAAAATTTCATCGAATATAGATCACTAATTTGTCAATCCAAAAATTTCGGATATTTGAAATTTCGGATCGGATCCGAAATACACAACCCTAGTCAAGGTAAAACCTTGAGGAACCGAGAGGATAATTAAAAAAAATTCAAATTTAACAATTATTATTTTTAAGTAATATACATGTCTGTTTTACGATTTATATACCGGGTGTGAAAATTTAACAATTATTTTTTGATATATAGGTTGTAAAATTTATTTTATTTAAAATATAAAATTATAAACCTTAAATTTATCACACTCTATATATCAAAACTATTATCATTAACTTAAAAAGAACTCATTGTCATTCTTATGAATTTTCATATAGAAGCCTAAGTCAATCTTATGGACCACGCCCTTTATAAATACGTGAAGAACCAAAAACTCGATTTTTCATGGGATTAATGTAAAGTCTGGACGATTAAAAGAGTGTCTTTTATATTCGTTAATTATTTTTTTAATATAACATGGATTAAAAATAACAAAAGAAAGTCCAATATTAAAATAATTATGCCTATGAGTGTTAAATCGGTTGGTTCGGTTAATCGTCCGAATCGAACTAGTTAAAATCTATTAACCAAAATCAGGCTTTAACATTTATCCGAACTAAACTTTGTTTGAAAATTTTTAACCGAATCGAACAAAGTTCGGTTAATTCGATTGGTTTTCAAATTAATCAAAATTTGTTATAAAATTTTAGGTAAAGTACACAAATGATCACTAAATTATGTTAAAATAAATTTTTAGTCACCGAACGTTCAAACGTTACAAAATAATTATTAAACTTATCGAATTATAAAAAAAATTCATTACACGCAATAAATATTGATAAATTTTAAAAAAGTTTAATGACCATTTTGTAATAATTTAATAAATTGAATGATCATTTTGTGCTAATTTGATATAGTTTAATGATCATTTTCTAACTTTTAAAAGCTTAGTAGCCATATATATATATATATAATATTTAATATATAATAATTTTGGTTAATTAACCGATTTTGAACCGAATTAACCGATAACAGAAGTTAAAAAAAATTACACGTTAACCGATCATACAAAAAATTATCCGACCAATTAATCGAAAAAATTTTAGTTCGATCGGTTAATTTGGTTAAAACTAAAGTCTGAATACCCGTGGTTGTGCCGTATAAAAGTAACACACCATCCAAACTAAACATTCTTAAAAAAATAATCCTCGTATAATGGACTTATTAAATAGTCTCAGTAGCAAAGAATGATGTTTTTTAGGTGAATAAAGTTTGAATAATTTAATTTATATATGTGTACACGCTTGTTCAAATTTAAAATCAGATTAAAATGATACTTTGTATTTAAATTAAAATACTAAAAAAATTAATAATCAAATTAGTCACTAACTGCCGGAATCGAATGGGTTGAAATATCAAACATCTTCTGCTTTATACTTTCTGTGGCACGACCACGCTATGATTGAAAAATCTAGAATTCTTGATCACGAGTAATGGACTGGTTAAAGATTATATAAACTATGATAACCAAATACGTACGATGTTATTTACTACTAGAATTCTAGCATGCAATTGATTGAATTTAATTTCATTTAATTTATATCATTACTAATACAATATACATGAAGATATATGATTAAGCGTGCTTAGAATCTAATAAGTGATTTTAGTAGAAAAGCTGATGATGTTCGTCTTAGGAGATATGTGTTCAAATTGCTTTGTCTGCAAGGTGTATATATAATGTCAAAATGTTAAAAATATGTATGAACAGATAATGGCCCTGTTTGGTAAATAGCGGTTTGGGCAAAAATTAGAGGTTTGAAGTATAATTAGAGGTTTGACTAGTCAAATCCGCTAATATTGATGTTTGGTAAATAGCGGATTTAAAGAGCGGATTGGGGTGAAAAAGCTAATTTTAAAAAAGCTCCTAATATGAACTTTTTGAGATTAGAGGTTTGATATTAGAGTTGTAATGACTCTTTTACCCTTAACAATTACCAAAAATCTCCAAATAACCTAAATTAAATAATAATATTTTTTAATATAAATAATAACATATTAAATATTGAACTTATTTATTGTTACTACTAATTTATATGGTGACATTTGTAAGTTAATTCTATTTTTTTATTATCACATATTTATATGTGCATATAAAAAAATTAATAATTATATAAATAATAAATTAATATATAAATATTTCAAATTTGTTTAGGGAATTTATATTAAAAAATAATTTTTACAAATCTAATTAATATTTATTAGATACAAAATATAAATAACTGATAAATTATTCAAACAAGTATTAAATATAACATGTCCTTATATGTCATTTTGCTTGTTTAAATAACCAAACAACTATCAGCTATCAGTTAATTTTACCAAACACTTCTATACAATCAGCTAATGCAATCAGCTATCAGCTATCAGCTAATGTAATCCGCTATCAGCTATCCGCTAATTGCCAAACAGGGCCAATATCTTGTAATCACCTCAAGACTATTAAAAAAATTAAGCGTGCTTAAATATTTGATATTAGATTGTTTAGATATTATATAAAAATTTAATATACGAATACAAGTCAAAATTCTTATAAATGATTTCCTTTTAGGTCTTGAAGTTTCTTAGTTTTTCGTTGATTCAATTGTTTGAATATATATACTAATATTTTTCAATTGTTTAAATTTCTTAATCTAAAAATATCAAAATATTTTATAATATAACTTTTTAATATTGTTTAAAAAATTTAATATTTCGTTTTACTAGACTAATTAATTGATGATATTTTTTTATAGGTATCAATAACGATATGTAAAAACTATACTTCTTTTCGGAAAATGTCAAATTCTAATTGAAAATATTTAGCAACTCTTTGTATCATTTTGTCAAGGACAGAGTTACATAGTAGTTTGGGGGTTGTGCTCCAAATTATTTTAATATGGAGTTTTTTATTATCTATTTAGACCCTGAATTATACTTTGTTCGCTTAGTGCTTTTTGGCTCCATCTCGCGTATTGTGTATAATTATCCAAATTCGAAATCACGATTCGTTCATGTCATTACCTTCACCCTCTCAATTTCTCTTTCCTCAAAGTTAGGAAGTTTAGAGTTCAAAGGGATTGGCTTTACGAGGATTTTCAGTCATCCAAGCTTCTTGGAGGTGGGTTAAATGGTCCCTGACTATGTTCTATTTTTTGTGTCCTCTAACTATTAAAAGTTGTAAATTGGTCCCTTAATTTAAAAAAAGTAACAAATTAGTCCGACACCGTTAAAAATTTAACGATTGATGATGTGACAGTTAATATAAATTGATATAATTACATATTTAGCCCTCAAGTTCTACACTTATTTTAATTTGACCCAAATTCTAAAAAATTAACCCATATAATTTTAATAATCTACCAATTTAGTTCATCTTCTTTTCTATTTCTCCTCTTCTTTAATTCTTCTCTTCAATTGATTCACTGTCTTCACCCTTCGACTCCATAGCTACTCGAAGAATTAGCCTCAAAATCCAGTTCAAAGCTTCAAAGTTACTCGATTTTTTCCGGGCTTGAAGTAATGGAATCCGTATCAGTATCTGAAACAATGCAGTCCTCATAAACAAACTCAAGTTTCCATGAAACATTTTTGCAAACAGTTTGTTTGCTTTGTTGGTATCATCAACTTCATTTTCTAATAATTTTTTTAAATTTTGTTCTAACAAACCTTGTTCTGACTATAACCCATCGCTGGAATAAAACTTGAAAAATACCTTTGGGGATTCATTCTCTTGAATTGATTCACTGTATCCAGTCTCTTCACCCCTCGACTCCATAGCATCAGGTTTAGTTTTCTTCGTTTTCTCTTCAGTGGAATCCTCTATGTCAATTGGAATCGAACTATTGAGCTCGAAAATCCTATCACTTTGAATCTCGAAACCATGAAGAACATAAAAACAATCATTTACAGTTAAAAAAACAAGTGAATTCGAATCAAAATTAATTTACCCTGAGAAAGCTTTGCTGAAGAACTCAAATAGAGAGGAAAATAAGGCAACGATGGAGAGCAAGAAAAACCAACCAAAAAGAACCAAATTATGAAAGAAAAACACGTTAAAAGAAGTCATATTCTTGAAATAAAAATGGGTATTAATCATTAAATTGTACAGAGAACCCGTCAATATAAACCATCAATCTCTTTCATTTTTCAAGTTGAAGCAAAAAAAAAAAAAAAAACAGAGTATCAGAAGTCAATTGCAAAATTAAGTCGAGGACCAGTTTGAGAGAAGATTCTGGTTTTAGTTGAAAGGTCAGACTTCTGCCTTTGTATTTAGTGTGCAAAATGTGTTCGTATAAATTATAATATGGCTAAACGATTGGGTTGAATTGATGAATTAAAAGAGAGGAGAAATAGAAAAGAAGATAGACTAAATTGATAGATTATTAAAGTTATGTGGGTTAATTTTTTAGAATTAAGTTCAAATTAAAATAATTGTAGAACTTAAAGGCTAATTATGTAATTATATCAATTTATATTAACTGACACATCATCATCCGTTAGTTTTTTTAATGGCGTCAGACTAATTTGATATTTTTTTAAGTCGAGGAACCATTTTGTAACTTTTGATAGTCGAGGGATGCAAAAAAAATTAGAGCATAATTAGAGGATCATTTATGTAGTTTACCCAAAATTAATAACTTAAAAATTGGAGGTGTCGTTCACCAAAGATCGCGCTGAACCGCTACCTCAACCAGCTTTGGTGTTTCCTCAATCCATATCCTTGGATCCGTAAAAGATTGACCCACTTTAGCCAAGACATGAGCAGCCTTATTTTGACATCGATTCACATGGGTAAAAGAAACGGCTTCAAAATAGTTGTTCTTCCTCTTAATGTTACAAATTAGGGCAAAAGTGTTTGTTTTATCAATCGAAGATGAAGCTACCTTTTTGATGATGGAGACGACATCACCTTTAAATATTGCTTTATGAAATCCAAGATCAATGGTTAAAGTCTTAGCTTGGTCGCACGCACAAGCTTCTGCAATCTTCGGACTTAAGATATTCGAGTGCGGGTAAGTGCATGCTACCATTATCAGCCTTTCTGATTTTTTAATAAAATACCCGAAATAGATGACTTGGTGTTGGAATTATAACCTGCATCAAAGTTCACTTTAATAAAATTCGCAGGGGAGGCATCTATTGAGCACGAGGGGTTGAGAGAAGGGCAGCGGGTCCAGAGTCTCCGACAGCATCCAATTCCTGGATATAACGTAGGGTGAAAGTTGTCACTTTCTCAGAATATTGAGATACACCGTCATGGATGCGTTTATTCCAGTAAGTTCAAATTGCCCAAATAGCAATAATGAGCAGTTTGACTTTGGTGGATGATATGCAATCAAATAAATGAGCTAACTATTACCATAGTTGTTCCTCAGATACAGTAGGAAGAATGATGTTGAGGGCACCAAAATTTTACAGAGAAAAAGAACAATCCGATAGAAGATGAGGCACAAACTCAACTATTGAATCATAGAGGCAACAAGCTAAGTGCGGATGAAGTCTGCGTATGTGTAGATTAAGAGTTGTTGGCATGTAATTTTTAAAGAATCTTCAAGCTGCAATTTTCACTTTCGCGAGTAGATTAGTAGACCATAATATTTTGAAAATTTTAGCTGATTCTACTTATAACTGGGATGGTTCACCAATAAAATAGAGATCTTTACCACACAATAACTTATACTCACTGCGAACAGAGTAGTTTCCAGACTTATCTGTGTGCCAAATAATTATGTCTTCTTGGGCTATGTTTGGTAACTTCATACATAAAATCTGTGATGCTTGGATTGGATTAAAGATAGAATTACTAACTTTTATATCCCAGCAATTGGTCTCAGTAATAATGAGATCAGAAACCCTTGTATAGAGAGGGTTAATAATAGTGTTCTGGATCTTACCATTATCACTTTTAGAAATCCATGGATCTGACCATATGTTAACTGTGGAACCGCACCCAATTTTTCAGCCATAACGTTTTCAATAAGACCTATTGAGCACCAAATGCTCTTCCAGGTGTAAGAGGGATTTGAACCAAATGCTGCATTCATGAAGTTACCTGATGGAAAATACCTACCTTTTAGTACTCTAGCAAGAATACTGTCAGGATTAGTCAAAATCCGCCATCATTGTTTTGCTAGAATGGCTATATTGAACTTAGTCAAGTGTCTAAAATCCATTCCTCACATAGCTTTTGGTGCATATAGGGACTTCCATTTAGCTCAATGAATACCTCTCTTGGAACCATTATTTTTCCACCAAAATCTATAGTAGATAAACTCTGAATCTCGATAGAGAGAGAGAGGAAAAAGGAAGCACTTTATAGCGTAGATGGGTATAGCCTGTAAAATTGCTTTAATGAAAACCTCTTCCCCCCATAAAAGGAATCGAGTACTCCAACTATCCACCTTGCAGTTAGAGTTATCAAGGACACTGACAAAAGTTTCATGTTTATTTCTTCCCACCATCGTTGGTAGGCCCAAGTATTTCTCTAGTTTACCAGAGATACGAACACAATAAAAGTCCCCAATTTGTTGTCGGGTGGGTGTTATCACATTAGAACTAAAGTAAACCGGAGACTTGTCAAAATTTATTTTTTGACCTAAATCTCCTTAATAAGTTAACAAGAGGTTCTTTAGAGTATGCACACCAGAAGTCGAGGCATCCCTAAAAAGAATGCATTCGTCAGCAAAAAATAAGTGTGTCAGAGTCACGCCACTTCTTCCTACCTTTACTCTTTGATGTCATCATTAGCTTTAGCAGCATTAAGAAGAGCAGACAAACCTTTGGCACAAAATAGAAATAAGTAGGGACTGAGAGGATCACCCTGTCGGAGGCCTCTAGAGGGAGCTAAACTTTCCCCGAGAACACCATTTAAGACCACGCGATACGAAACAGTAGATACGCATCGCAAAACCAAAGAGATCCATTGTTTTGAGTTTGTAGGCTTTGCTCATGTCTAGCTTTAATGCAAAATAACCTGCATTGCCATATTTTTTCATTTTTAAAGAATGAAGAACCTCGTACGCAATGAGCACATTGTTAGTAATGTGACGGCTTGGAATAAAGGCACCCCGAGTCAGGTCAATGCAAAATTCTAGCAACTTGCATAATCTATTCACTATAGCTTTAGCAATGATCTTGTAGAGAACATTGCATAAGCTTATAGGCTGGAAATGAGCCATTGTGGTCAGGTTGTCCACCTTCGGGATGAGGATGATATTTGCCCCATTGATCTGAGATAAATCCTGACCTTTATTCAAAACCTTCAAACAAAAATCTATAACCTTCTTACCAACTATGTGTCAGTACTTCTGAAAAAATAAAGTTGGAAAATCATCTTGGCCCGAGGTTTTAAGTGGTGCCATATTTTTAATTGCACAAGAAATTTCCTCCACAGTAAAAGGCATCAGTAGGTTGTTGTTCATTTCAATTGTAATAGAGGATTGCATGATAGTGGAAAGAAAATCATTGCTACTAGACATGGAGTGAGTGAAGAGATCTTGATAAAAGGAGTCAGCCAATGTTGCCAAATCATTGTCATTAGTGATCCATCTACCATCATCTGTACAGAGGCCGGTAACCATGTTTTTCTTTTTACGGTAGGATGCCCATTTATGAAAGAAATTGGTATTACAGTCACCATGTTTAAGCCAATTAACATGTGTGCGCTGTTCCCAGTATAGCTCATCCTTATCTGCCTCCATATTTAAAGCAAGTTTGACCTCTAATAATTCAGCAAGCGTGTCATCATCCGGATCAAGAGTGGACAGGTGATCAAGCTTAGCATTCAAATTTTTTGTATATTGTCACCTTGTTAACTTATTCTCCTTACTCCAATTTGAAAGGACTGTATTAAGATTAGAAAGTTTCTCAAGCAGTTCAACATTTGTAGAATTCTAGAACTGAAGAATCATCTGTTCACAGTCTAGATTCAAGGTCCAGTTTGCATCAAAATGAAACCAGTTACCATGATCATTATGAACATTTGAGCTGATAGTGTTGATTAGGAGGGGCAGTGGTCGGAGATCGTATGGGAGAGGTGTTCCAAAAAGAAATTTGGGAAACAATCTCTCCAATTCGAAGTAGCCACTCCTCTATCGAGGCGTTCTCTAACATTGTTTTGAGATAGCCTACCTCTCTCCCAAGTATACCAGTTTCCAGAATACCCTAGATTCGAGAGGTCACAATCACACAATACTGAATGGAAAGCCTCCATATTTCTTTCAGAGCGAATACAACCTCCTTTCTTCTCTGATGCAAGCATTATTTCGTTGAAATCCCCAGCCACTAACCAAGTAAGATTACTGTCAATCTCTAGAGAACATAGAAGGTCCCAACTAGCATCACGTTGACTCTCTACTGGATTTCCATAAAACCCTGTAAAATGCCACAATAGATCAGACTGATCTTCAATAATTTCAGCGTCAATATGGTGAGAAAAGTAGCTTTTAATAGCAACAGAGATGTCGGGGGACCAAGCAATGGATAAACCCCCTCTTGAACCTTGAGAACCAACATCGAAACCTTGAGTAAAACCACACCTAGCACAAATACGAGCCATTTTATTTGTAGAGAGTTTTGTTTCCATAAGAAAAAAAAGTTGGGGAGAAATAAACCTCAATTTATTTCTAAGTTGTCTTGCCGCCCGTAGTTTCCCCATCCCACAAACATTCCAACTAATGATCTTTAATACGCCTGGTAGGCCTGAATAAGACCGACCGATGATGAGGAAGAGACACCAATCAAATCCGTGTTACTAGAAAATCCAGGTGGTGGGTCTTGTGTATGAGCCTGTTTAGAGCCTTCCAAACTTTCAATGGGGTTGTCTTCATCAACAGTAAGCATACGAGTATTAAACACATCGGAACGACCCAAATTATTAATAATAGGATGAGGTAACCCATTAGGAGAAATCAAGACCATAGCAGTTGACTTTGCCTCAATTGGGGAGTTGGGCTTAATTGGCGGAGAAGTATCAGTAATAACCTCCTGAGCAGATTTAGCCTTATTTGGAGAACAGCTCATATTTGGATTCAATTGAGCAGTGATTGGGCTGAAAAATCGACATTAATCACTGGCTCATCACACAACCAAGGCTCATCGGAGCCACCGCACGACGGCAAGGAGTGTATAAAGAGGCATCCCATGCCATGGGGATTTCTTTACCAGCGTTAGCAACTCGAACATGGCAAAAGTTTTCTCTATGTCCTAATAACCCACAAATGAAACAAAACAGGGTTAACTTCTCATATTCGAAACAGACATAATGGGGTTACCATTTGGTAACATAAGTTTCTTTCTGCGTTTCAAAGGCAAATTGATATCGATTTCAACGTGAATACGCATTATTCGTTTAAATCCAAGTGTTTTTGCCACTGAGTCATATTCCTTAAAAGTACCAATGAAATTTCTAATCAACCGCGCAATCTTCTTAGAGATGAAACCACGGGGGCACGTCATGGATTAAGATCTAATAGTACATATGAGATAAAGGAACCGTCGTTGGGATCTCACCCTACTGCAATCTGTGCATTATCAAAAGATGCGAGTTAAAATACCATGGCCCTCCTAAATCAATCCGATCAGCATCTATATAAGTTCTAATGATTTCTTTTGTTCAATAGTAGCTAAAGAGCTTTTGTTGCCGAAAATTGAGGTTTGTGTGCCTTAAACTTTGAAATGTTATATGCATTATATAAATTTGATGCTTAAATGTCATATGAATGCTTGAGTTGTTCTTATTTTGTTTTGGTGTAAAAATGGCGTATTTAACGTTTATTTGTTGTTTTTAATGTGTTTTAAACATGCCTAAATATAAAAAATGCTTATACATTTATTGGTTGAGTATACATACTTATATATTTATTTGGCCGATTGGCCAAGCTGCTATGTTTGTTCCCTCATATTTCCTTAGGTCATAGGTTCTAGACCCATTAGTAGCATATGTTTCTTCCCCTAGAGCCCCCTTCTCCCAAAATCCCATTAAATTAAGTATCGACACTTAATTTAAGGTGTTGTTACTCCATAATAGATATCGATATTTGAGACATTAAATTTTATTTTTAAAATATCAAAATTAATATTTATATGAATACATTATCTTGGTTAGGGTTGTAAATGAAACGAGACAGATCATGACAACCAACACTCGACTCGATTGGACTTGACTCGATTATGCTCGACTATGGCATACTTGATGCCCGATTCGAAAAGCTCGCGAGCTACTCGAAAATATAATATACTATTTTTAATTTTTTAAATTAAAGTGAGCTAAAAGGTAGGTTGAATGTTTTTAGTTGTTATGTTATGTTAGTTTAAATTTTAGTTTAACTTTCTGTATATTTTCACGTCACTCTTTTTTTTCTGACTAGGATCAGAGGGTTTTTAATGAGGCATATGAAAATATTTCTTTTGTATGATTCTATTTATAATAAAATCATGCAATTTGATCAATAATAATGAGACAGATCCCGAGCTAACTCGGTCAAAGCTTGATCAACACTCGACTTGAGCTCAAATTCGGTTCGAGTCCTTAACGAACTGAGTCGATCTTAACACTATTCAGGCTTGACTCGACTTGTTTACACCCCTTGAGAGTAAGGGTCGATCCACAGGGACTAAGGAGTTCCTAATATCGATTTGAGTTGATCTTTATCCAAGTAATCTACAATTGACAAAAATGGGGATTAGTAAAATAATTCGAGAAGATTTGGAAAAATAAACAAAGAAAAAATAATAATAGAAATCGATGATAAGAGTTAGCCTCAAGCTTTGCTTCGCCTCAACTCGTCTCGATCACTGAAAGAGATTTTACTTAGAGTTCTTGTCGGTTACAGTCTACAAGGCCCAACCCTTGTAACTTGCTTCTCTATGGTAAACTAAGTTCCAAGGCCAATCCTTAGAATCCAGTATTTGTTTGATTAGCTTCGGCAATCGATGCTAACGCAAATTATGCGCTTAGTGCTGGAAAAGCTCGTGCTCGGATGGTTTATCTCGATGGGATTCGTTATCCGATATTGACCCCCCTTAGCGAACCGCCACTATGTTTGTTCTTAGGGACTTGAATCTGCTACAAGCCTATTCTTGTCCCCAACGGTGGATCAAAACCACGTTCAATTCGATGCGCGCTTTTGGAATGAATTAATCGAGATGCCTAATGGAAAGGTCGATTGCCAATCCAATGTTGCTGAAAATCAAGAAAGAAGTTGAAGGTTTGAAGAACTTGTCTATTCTCACGAGATAAGTTGGGTTTAGCTTAACTTTTGGCTAATGGTGAATTTAGCTAAGCATAGCTTGCGAAGAAACCATACTTAACGTTTTTGAGCAAAAGAAAGGTAAACGAAAACGAAAGTGGAGAGAAAGGAAATTTATAAACTCAAAAGTAAAAATGAAAACAAGAACAAACGATGATTTGAGTTTCACCCTAAATGGGGTATTTATAGTATCTCAAAAACCTTAAAATAACTCTAAAATGATAAGAGATAATTTCTAAAATATTTAAAATAAAAAAGACAATTTCTAAGAGATAAGAAATAAATCTTAAAGTGTTTAAATTTAAAAACAAAAGATAATTCCCAAGTTTTAATCCAAATCTCGGCTGATAAGTTATCGGGAAGGCGGCTGATAAGCTATCAAGTGTTGCTGACATCATCTTCTAGTAGCTGTTGACGTGTCGCACATTCAACACTTTCATGCCCCAATTCATGCCCACTAATCCAGCCATGAATATAAAAAAATTGCAGAATCCATCCACTTTTAGCACAGTTTCTGAAATCCAATTTTCTGCATAAAAAATAAGGGAAAACACCCAAATTAGCTACCTAAACTGACAAATAAAGAGTAATTAACAACAAGAATATAACTATTTAAATCACTCATCAAATTCCCCCTCACTTATTCAATGCTTGTCCTCAAGCAATTCTCAATTATCATGCCAGAAACCTTAAGTTGCCAACTCCAATTTAATAAAATTTCCAAGAATTTTTAAGTAAACTAAATCAAGTAAATGCTGAAATTCAAAGATCAATCAAGCAAGACTTGTAACTAGATATAATCTCCACTACTTAATATGAAAATGATGCAAAAATCAAGAGGACTTTAAAATGGGTTGTAACAGGGTTAAGGTAGGATAAAGGCCGAAAATGAGGTTAAAAATTCAAGACAAAGAAAAAAATTATCCCAAAGAATTATTCGAAGGAAAAAAAAAACAAGAAATCAAACGACATCATTTTTAATTCGATTTGTTTCTTTTTTTCTCTTTTTTTTTCGAAGCAAAATTTTTTTCCTTCTTTTTTCTTTTTTCAATTTTTTTTTCATTTTCACTGTCCGAACAGTATATTCGAATCAAACAACATATTCGAACTGCACTGCACAGTTTTATAATTTTTCTGCGATGTATTTTTCTGCATTGTCCGAACCAAACTGTACTGATTTATTTTTCTGCACAATATTTTTTTTTTCTGCACTACACTGTTTTGTTCGATTCGAATATTTTTTTCTTTTCTCGCTTCAGAATAATCTTAACTTTGTCCTGAAAAGGGTGACAAAAAGAGTGAAAAATAGAAAATTAGTTTGGGTTAAATGATGTGGTAAACAAAGAAAATGACAAGGCTAAAAAATGGTTCACTAAAGGAAAAATAAATAAAGGGTAGGCCATTTTGTTTAGGAAGAGAAATTGGTTTAATCATAATGCTTCTATCATATTAAAGCATCATAATCAAAATGTGTAGTTTCAACAAGTATCGAGTTACAAGTTCTAGAATGCAATCGATTAATTCGACACACTCAATTGAAACAAAGAGCAAGAATAAAAGATATGCTCATTAAGCTCAAAACTCACATGAAAGGTTTATTAAACTAAGTCATGCATCTAATTGAATCTACAAATTCATGAAATTACCAAGAATTTTTTTATCAATTAGTTATGCCATGCTATCTTACATCCTAAATTCAACAAGAACGAGATTCAATTCACAAAGAAACACAAAGAAATTAAATCAAACAAGAGATTGAAAACCAAGATTATCAACAATTCTAACCAAGAAATAGCTCAATTTCAATCACAAAGCATAAGCAAGAGTTAATTCGATTTCACCCCTTACTTAAGTCATTTTGTCCCAAAATGTATATCAAGTTTAAAGTAAAAGAGAGGGGAAAGGAATACTTCCCGTTTTTAATAATGGTTGCAGCCCAAATGGCATACAACTCGAGTTTAACCTATAGAGCAGATTCGTGCGGAGGCGAGACCGACGGCTGGCAGCGTACATGGTGGCTGTGTAGGGTATATGGCTGGCAATTGTGTGTTTGGGTGTGGAAATCGTGGGAAGGTTGATGGTGGTCGAAAGTTTGAAGGAGATATGGGGGTGAAGGTTGAAGACGATGGTGAAGGTGGGGTATGCAACAGGGTTTCAAATAGCGGAGCGCAACCGCGATAGCGGCCGCGAAATTGCGGTCGCGCCGCCGTCCGAAACCGCAATCGGAGAAAATCACGGTGGAAAACGGAATCACGACGATAGCGGACTGTAGCGGACGCGAAATAACGAGATAGCGGCTGTCGCGACGATAGCGGGACGCTATCCCCGTTTTCAGCTCAATCGCGGATGGTGGCCGAGGAGGAGGAAAAAGTTGCAGAGAAAGAAAAAAAAGAATCGGGGTTGAAGACAATGTTATAACATTAAAAGGGTAAATGCGGGAAGAAGGGTTCTAATTTTAATGCATTTTTGGAGAGGCTTAAAAGTTTTAGTTATCTTATAATTTAGTCCTTTAAGGCAATTTTTTAGTTTAATTAAGATGTTTTATTTTATTCCATTTTCAATTAAGTCATCAAATCCATAACAAAACTTCCAATTGAGCCTCTAAGTCTTATTTTCTTTCAATTAAATCCATTTATAAGTGTTGGAAATTTTTTATAATTATAATTTAAATTTCCTATTTTTGATATTTACCTTGATATTTTTTTAATTAGGTATTTACCTAGAACATATATATATATATATATATTATTTTTGAGTTTGCTAATGGAAAAAAAAATCTTTAATAAAATCGTAAGAAATTTAATCTCCTATCTCACAATTATAATTTATAATAAATATTTTTTAATTTATTTTAATTTATATTTATTTTTGTTTAAAAAATACTGTAAATATCATTAAAAACAACTTTTTATAGTTATAATTATAATTATTATATTTTACACTAAGTTGTGCAAATTTAAAAAAAATTCACGACCGCGACACCCGCAATGACCGCAATAGCCTTCGTTATGTCCGCAACCGCGATAACCGCGACGCGACCGAAAATGCGACCGCGAACGCTATTTAAATCCCTGGTATGCAGCAAGAAAAGGAAAAAAGTAGAAAAGTTGCTTGTAGGTTAGAAATAATATAATAATGATTTGACTTTGTTCAAATATATGGGCTCACGAGGGAATTTTAAACATAAAGAAAAGATATGGATTTAGACGTGGTAGAGTGAAATCTATAGGATTTGGGTTACTGGTGAAACGTGGGGTTCATGGTGGGGTTATTTTTTATTGGTTTTACTTTGGGCTTTGCTAACGTACGCACTTGGTTCCTTTTTGTTTATTTGTGCGTAATGCTCTCTTGCGGGATATTTTTTCGAAAGGGAAAATTAAAATAACATAGAAAAAATCTATAAGTCAAATAAAATAAAATTAAACAAATAATGGGTTGCCTCCCATTAAGCGCTTTATTAACATTGTTAGCTTGACAACCTGATTCAGACTACAGGTACTGCGATAACTATTTCCTCCAATTCACGTGCTTTGTCCAACTGGGAACTTCTTTAAGAGAAGTTTTGCAATCAAGAAGTTTATTCATTTTTTCTGAAAAAATATCTTCTTTTCTATTCAATTTATCCGGCGATAATTTTAACTCCAAATTTAGTGCCTACAAAATGGAAGAAAACACTTTAGTTTTCGAAGGAGTTAGGCGCAAGTCAGAATAAATATTTTCCAAATCCCTATTTTCTTTGTTATGATTCTCCAATTCCCTGCACAAATCATCAGATAAGTTAGTTTCAACAGGCTCAATAAAATCAATAAAATTTATACTAGCAATATTATCAAAATGTCGCATCGTGATCAGTGCATAAAAGTTCTATATTTTACCCATCATTTATCCTTATTTTTGCTACAATCAAGCATGTTTAACTACATTTTAGGTTAAGTTTTGCATCAACATCACATTTAGATAAAACTGCGCAGATACTGCTAAATTTGGTTACTTTTGCAGGTACGTGCTGTGACAGCACCCAGGGCAGCAGTCGTGACAGCATCCAGGGCAGCAGTCGTGACAGCACCCAGGGCAGCAGTCGTGACAGCATCCAGGGCAGCAGTCGTGACAGCATCCAAGGCAGCAGTTGTGGCAGCATCCAGGGCAGGCGCTGGGCAGTGATGCAGAAAAGCTGGAACTGGATGAGCAGTCAAGGAGGACGATGCTGCCATGGTCGCCGCCGTGACAACAAAGGACGACATCAGTTTTGAGGAGAAGAAGCGAAGTGGGCCTCGACAGAAAGAGAAAATTAAGCCCGTCTGTCGTGGAATACCACTATATTTTTCCAAGCCCTAGATCAGAATGAAGGCCAAGCCCAAAGTTCAGGGAGAGAAATTCCAAGCAAGAAGGAAGGACGAGTTAAAGCTATATTCTCTGAAGATTTAGTCTTTATTAGAGTTGTACTTTAATTTAAACTTGTATTCTTGCCATATTAGAAAACTTGGACCCAAAGCCTATATAAAGGCATGTAATTCGACCTAGGAGATTAACACATTCTCTAGCCTTCTTCCTAAAACCCTAGTTGTTTTCATCCTCTCAACATGTTCTAAATTCCCCTTAGGGCCACGGGTTGATTTGTAAAGTAGTTGCAAGGGTTGCTTTTGTTTTAGGAATTTTCAGTTCAATAAAACAAACTTCAAGTTCTCTTATTCTGGTTATTAACATCTTGCAAGAGTATCGGGAGAGCATTGCGAGGTTATCTATTTACTTAATATCGGGAGAGTTAAGTATACGAAAGGAATAAGTGCGAGTTCTCTAGTTTATAGTTGAACTATCTCGGACCTAGGGATAGGACGAGGTTAAGTGGCTAAAGAAGAATTCAACAACATCGGTGTTCATCCTTCGATTCACGCCAGGAGGTATCATCAAAGACGTGTTCATCGACAGACTTTGACCTAGGGATAGGCCAAGGCACATCATGGATTCTTGCCAAGCTTGAAGTACAGAGTTGTGTGTTCGCTGCCGCGACAAGCAACAGACTGCCGCCGCGACAGGTGCTGCCGCGACGGGAACGACGACATAGCATATTTTCCTAAACTCAGCAATACCAACACTACTGAGCAATTCAATACCAGCCCATTCATTCTCTCTTGATTTCTTTAATTCTATCTTCCAGTATTCTTGATTATTTTCGTGACAACTTAATCAATCTATTAAATCTCTTATTTTCCCCTTGTGCAGATAGCAAAGGAAAGGGTTAGACCAGTCCCTGTGGAGACGATATCTGATAATCTAGTATCACTTTATTACTTGCGACGTGTACACTTGCACTCAATTGCGATAGACTATTTTACACGCAACAAGTTTTTGGCGCCGTTGCCGGGGACTGACAACACACTCTTACCCTAGCTTCTGCACTTTTCTTTTCTTTTTTTTAACAAAAACTCAGGTGAAAATACAGGTTCAAGGGTATCAACATGCCAGGAAAAACCATTCGAAAGCTGATGTGGGAAAGTTCTTGCAATTACCGTAAAGGTAATCATGCATTCGAAAGTCGTCCCTATTTTTTCGGTGAATATATGGACAACCAACGATGGAACCAACAAGAACAAGATATGCTGCCACAACAGCAACAGGGACAGCAAATGCCGATGCCGCAACAGCAAAAAATTTTATGGTACGATCAAAACCCGCAATTTTTTTTTACCATAACAGTTTTGCTGCAGAACCCGACATGCCCTGGCAATGTCATCATCCTCAAGAGCAGTCAAAATCCTTAGAAGACACACTGCAAGCCTTCATGGCACTCACTCAAGAATTGTCGGCTTCTATGGACAAAATTATCACCAAGATGGATGAAATCTTGAGCAGACCGGTCCTCATTCATGTCACGGATGAACCTGAAATCCTAAGGAAAGATGACGAGGATGCCCATGTGAAGGAATACCCAACACATGATGAGTCTGAGCAACAACTTGCCATGACAATGATCGAGGAGCCAGAATGGAGCAACACTGCAACAACGCTGAGTGAAATTCAAGAGAATGTCACGGCAGCAACCACATCCGAGGCAAACTCTCAACCCACTACCTCAATTATGCTCGACCAAGATTGCACACATCCATCCCTGTCATGGCACTCGCACGATCACCTAGAAGAGCTACCCAATGACAGTGCTTCACAAATGGAATACGAGCAGGTAATAAACGAACCTTTTGAATTCTTTGAAAACTCACCGATTCCATTGCAAGTATTGGAGGAACCAACGCCGGTGGATTTAGAATCATCGATATCTCTACTGATGGAGATCTACGAGTGGCCAACAGAATTTGATATAGGGAGTGATGGCACTTGCCAATGTCCCATTGACCTACAAAGTAACCTGACAATGGACTGTCAAAATAACTGGCTGCCGCAGCAGTAGACACGACAGCAAGGGCTACATTCCACCACAACAACATTCAATGAAAACAAGGTAAGTTTGTGGTCGAATATCAATTTAATTTTTACTAATCATATATTCATGCCCTCAGAAACTTTACCAAAAATGGAGGACTTCATAGACTACAAAGGGAAGAGAAAGAAAGGAGCCCTCACCATGAGAACAATCACCAGATGGAGGGTACGGATGGACTTCAAGAAGTACCGGAAACGACCCATCAAACATCAATAGAACAAGGAGCAGTTACTTTAGGAGATGCCCCTCAAGGCACTCCTAATTTAACTTAACTTATTTTATTGCATTTTAATTTTATCTTATTTTATCTTTATTGTTTTAGGAATTAGAAATTTGATATTAGTTTTTAGTTTGTTTGTGTTATTAGGTAAACAGAAAAAACCCTTGCAATGACGATAGAAGCAACCCGAGGAAGCTATGCCTCCACCCCTGCCACGACAGCACTCATACTCTCAGGGCAGCACCCACAGCTCCTCCGACAAAGTCCAAGGAGACTGCCCACTGAAAGCTCCTCATCCAAAGCTCCAGCAGCAGCAACGACAGCCGCACAACTTAAGTTTTCTTTTTCCTTTTCTCTGCCACCTGTTGTATATATTATCTTTTTGTGATGTTTCACTTTTCTGTCATTTTTATTTTTTGTTTTTCATTTTTATGTCTTGTGTCATGCATTAAGGACAATGCAATCCTTGAGTTTGAGGGTAGGCAGTCCTCCTAATTATTAATATAATATTGCATTTAGTTTTAATTGTGTCGCGTTTATTTTTATGCAAAAAAATGAAATATTGAAAATTTTGGCTTAAGTCTTTGAACTGAACTTACCTGCCGTGACAGCTCTCTCGTGGCAGCGCCTTTAGGATAGTTTTAGGAGCAGTTTAGAGTCTTTCTATAGTTCTGAAATTTAAACACCATTTGTGCCTGTTATACTGCCTAGAACTCTACTAGTTAACTAGAATAGGAAGCTTAGCACTTGAATAGCCCCTAGAGGTGCCTAACACTGGCTCTAGAAAAAGAAGTTTAGCAAAATAGACTCAATAGCTCTAGAGGTGCCTGAAACCGGCTCTAGGAAGTTAGCTAGAGGTGCCCGAAACCGGCTCTAGTGAAACATAAGCTTAAAAAATCGAGTCTAAACAAAAAAATTAAAGGAGCATAAGAAGTGCCTTCAAAAAGATAACTTTGGCATAAAAATTCAAGTTAGAAGCTGGAATATTCTAGTGAAACTAAGGGAATCTTGGCATATAATTGTTCACAAGCATGCACACACTGTACGAGGACTATAGCAAGATTCCGGACGAATCCTAAATTACCCGACAAGGTGCTGCTGTCAATAGAGAATGAATAAAGGGTAAGGGAAAGTTCACTGTTTTAAGTCAAAACAAAAAAAAATATTTTTCTTTTAGGTTTGAATTGCTTGAGGACAAGCAAAGATTCGAGTTTGGGGGTGTGATCAATGCATAAAAGTTCTATATTTTACCCATCATTTATCCTTATTTTTGCTACACTCAAGCATGTTTAACTGCATTTTAGGTTAAGTTTTGCATCAACATCACATTTAGATAAAACTGCACAGATACTGCTAAATTTGGTTACTTTTGCAGGTACGTGCTGTGACAACACCCAGGGCAGCAGTCGTGACAGCATCCAGGGCAGCAGTCGTGATAGCACCCAGGGCAGCAGTCGTGACAGCATCTAGGGCAGCAGTCGTGACATCATCAAGGGCAGCAGTTGTGGCAGCATCCAGGGCAACAGTCGTGGCAGGCGCTGGGCAGTGATGCAGAAAAGCTGGAACTGGATGAGCAGTCAAGGAGGATGATGCTGCCATGGTCGCCGCCGAGACAGCAAAGGACGACATCAGTTTTGAGGAGAAGAAGCGAAGTGGGCCTCGACAGAAAGAGAAAATTAAGCCCGTCTGTCGTGGAATACCACTATAATTTTCCAAGCCCTAGATCAGAATGAAGGCCAAGCCCAAAGTTCAAGGAGAGAAATTCCAAGCAAGAAGGAAGGACGGGTTAAAGCTATATTCTCTGAAGATTTAGTCTTTATTAGAGTTGTACTTTAATTTAAACTTGTATTCTTGCCATATTAGAAAACTTGGACCCAAAGCCTATATAAAGGCATGTAATTCGACCTAGGAGATTAACACATTCTCTAGCCTTCTTCCTAAAACCCTAGCTGTTTTCATCCTCTCAACATGTTCTAAATTCCCCTTAGGGCCACGGGTTGATTTGTAAAGTAGTTGCAAGGGTTGCTTTTGTTTTAGGAATTTTCAGTTCAATAAAATAAACTTCAAGTTCTCTTATTCTGGTTATTAACATCTTGCAAGAGTATCGGGAGATCATTGCGAGGTTATCTATTTACTTAATATCGAGAGAGTTAAGTATACGAAAGGAATAAGTGCGAGTTCTCTAGTTTATAGTTGAACTATCTCGGACCTAGGGATAGGACGAGGTTAAGTGGCTAAAGAAGAATTCAACAACATCGGTGTTCATCCTTCGATTCACGCCGGGAGGTATCATCAAAGACGTGTTCATCGACAGACTTTGACCTAGGGATAGGCCAAGGCACATCATGGATTCTTGCCAAGCTTGAAGTACAGAGTTGTGTGTTCGCTGCCGTGACAAGCAACAGAGTGCCGCCGCGACAGGTGCTGCCGCGTCGGGAACAACGACATAGCAGATTTTCCTAAACTCAGCAATACCTACACTACTGAGCAATTCAATACCAGCCCATTCTTTCTCTCTTGATTTCTTTAATTCTATCTTATAGTATTCTTGATTATTTTCGCGACAACTTAATCAATCTATTAAATCTCTTCTTTTCCCCTTGTGCAGATAGCGAAGGAAAGGGTTAGCCCAGTCCCTGTGGAGACAATATCCGATACTCTAGTATCACTTTATTACTTGCGACGTGTACACTTGCACTCAATTGCGATAGACTATTTTACACGCAACACATCGCTTTGTATACGTCGAACTTCACGACCTCACCATCAAATTCCATCGTAAGAATTTCGCTTCTTACGTCTACTTTCGTATGTGTCGTACTAAGGAATGGGCGCCTAAGGAGAATTTCAGAAGCTGTATTTGTCCAGTCATTTTCCATGTCAATTACATAGTAATCCACCAGAAAGACGAGTTCATTCACCTGGACTAAGACATTCTTGAGAAGTCCTTCCGAGTATATTACGGATCTATCTGCCAACTGCACAATCACTTTTGTATCTTTTAAAGGTTCAACAAAAAGTGATTTATATAAAGATAGTGGCATAACATTTATTGAAGCACCTAAGTCACACATAGCACGTTTAATACCAACCTTACCAATTTTTCAGGGAATTGCGAACATACCTTGGTCCTTCAATTTTGGCGGTAATCATCGATGAAAAACTGTGGATACGTGTTCTCTCAAATTTACCTTATCTATTCTGGTAAGTCGTCTTTTATTTGTGCATAGATCCTTCAGGAATTTGGCGTATTGAGGCACCTTTTTCATTACTTCTAGAAGTGGAATGTTAGTTTCCATTTTCCGAAATACATCTAAAATCTCCCTCTCTCCAGCTTGTTTGTCACGTTTAACCAACCTTGAAGGAAAATGGGGTGGAGTAGCATAGGGAGATGGTGAAAAAGGTGGATTGGACATACCTTTCTCAATGGAAGATGGTGATTTCTCTTTACCTTTCTTTTAAACGCCTTCCTCCGTGGCTTTTGGTTCGATGATGGTACCGCTTCGTAGAGTGATGACGTTCACATTCTCTTTCAAATTGGGCTCCGTTTTAGAAGGTAATTTCCCTTTGGATTCTAAGTGACTTACCGCTAACGTCAGTTGACTTATCTGTTTCTCAATTGCTTCAAAGTAAGCTTTGGTATTTAGTTGAAATTTTTCTTGGGATAACGCCAACCTTTCAACAATCGACTCCAACGACGGCTTTTGCGGTTGGTATTGTTATGGTGAAGGCGATTGATAAGCTTGGTTTGGTACTTGATTTTGCACGTATTTGAAGTTTGGATGATCCCTCCATCCCGAGTAGTATATGTTTGCGTTGGGATTGTATTGTCTCTGGGAAGGTCCAACACAATTCCCTATGGCATTTGCTTGCGTAGAATCCTCATGTATTATCGGCAATGGTCTGTTGGATGTTCTAGACTAGTGCATATTCCACAGAGTCTAGCTGCGCTTCTTTTATCTGCAACAAGAGATTGAACAATTTTAGCTAGTTTGTCAATCTTATTTTCTAGGGAAACAGTACTTACCTCATGAACCCGTCGAGAAGGTTCACTTGTCGAGTGAAACCATTGTGAGTTTGCTGCCATAGTTGATATTAAGGTTTTCGCTGCGGCAAGAGTCATGTTAACAAGTGCTCCTTCACTTGCTGCGTCAATTACCTTCATGTCCATAGGCGTTAACCCCTCGTAGAAATACTGAATAAGTGTTTGCTCAGACAAACTGTGTTGAGGACAGTTAGTGCACAACTTTTTGAAACGCCCCAATATTCATATAAGGATTCAATATCCTTCTGTCGGATACTCAAAATGTTTCGGCTTAGCTCACTCACCTTGGCCGCTGGAAAGAACCTGTCAAGAAAAAGGCGAGCCATGTCAGTCCAAGTTGTAACCGAATTAGAAGGTAGATCAAATAGCCAATCTTTGGCAATATCAATTGGAGAAAAAGTGAAGGCACGGAGTTTTATTTGATCTTCAAAAACTCCTTGCGGTTTTGTACTCAGGTAAACCATGTGGAACTCTTTTAGGTGTTTGTGAGGATTTTCACTGGGAAGGTCGTGGAAAGTCGGTAAAAGATGTATCAAACTCGTTTTCAGTATGAATAACGTTGTACCATTCGGGAATGTTATGCACATCGGTTGTTGATCATCTGGTGCCCTAGTCAGCTGTTGGATTGTTTGGTCGTTATCTCCCATTGGAACTTGTTCTTCGTTAGTGTACTCAAAATGCGAATCTGCCTCAGACGCTGATTCTAGATCACGTTCTAGACATTGTTGTCGTTCTCTTTGTTTCTTTTCACGAAGTGTCTGAGCGTGTATTCTTCGGGCGTATGCTTCGATCTCCGAGATATAGTTTTTATGTTCTCTCGGATTCTTTCTGGTCATAAATCAAATCAAAGCAAATATTAGTAAATTTGCCGAAGTTCCCAACAATGACGCTAATTTGACAAGTGTCGTGAATCGTCAAATAAATATATTTAATCTCAATTAAATGAATAAATTAAGTAGAACAAAGAGAGTAAGGGTCGATCCATAGGGACTAAGGAGTTCCCAATATCTATTTGAGTTGATCTTTATCCAAATAATATGCAAGTGACAAGAATGTGGTTTAGTGAAATAATTCTAGAAGATTTGGAAAAATAAACAAAGAAAAAGTAATAATTGAAATTGATGATGATAAGAGTTAGCCTCCAGCTTTGCTTCGCCTCAACTCGTCTCGATCACTGAAAGAGATTTTACTTCGAGTTCTTTCCGGTTATAGTCTACAAGGCCCAACCCTTGTAACTTGCTTCTCTATGGTAAACTAAGTTCCAAGGCCAATCCTTAGAATCCATTATTTGTTTGATTAGCTTCGGCAATCGATGCTAATGAAAATTATGTGCTTAGTGCTGGAGAAGCCCGTGCTTGGATGGTTTGTCTCGATGAGAATCGTATTCGATCTTGATTTCACTCAGCGGACCGCCACTAAGTTTGTTCTTAGGGAGTTGAATCTGCTATAAGCCTATTCTCGTCCCCAACGGTGGATCAAAACCACATTCAATATGATGCGCGCTTTCAGAATGAAGTAATCGGGATGCCTAAAGGAAATGTCGATTGCCAATCCAATGTTGCTAAAAATCAAGAAAGAAGTTGAAGGTTTGAAGAACTTGTCTATTCTCACGAGATAAGTTGAGTTTAGCTTAGCTTTTGGCTAATGGTGAATTTAGCTAAGCATAGCTTGCGAAGAAATCATACTTAGTGTTTTTGAGCAAAGGAAAGGTAAAAGAAAACGAAAGTGGAGATAAAAGAAATTTATAAACTCAAAAGTAAAAATGAAAACAAGAACAAGCGATGATTTGAGTTTCACCCTAAATGGGGTATTTATAGTATCTCAAAAATCTTAAAATAACTCTAAAATGATAAGAGATAATTCCTAAAATATTTAAAAATACAAAAGATAATTTTTAAGAGATAAGAAATAAATCTTTAAGTGTTTAAATTTAAAAACAAAAGATAATCCCCAAGTTTTAATCCAAATCTCGTTTGATAAGTTATCGGGAAGGCGGCTGATAAGTTATCAAGTGTTGCTGACGTCATCTTCTAGAAGATGTTGACGTGTTGCCCAGTCAACACTTTCATGCCCCAGTTCATGCCCACTAATCCAACCATGAATCTAAAAAAATTGCAGAATCCATCCATTTCTAACACAATTTCTGGAATCTGATGTCCTGCATAGAAAATAAGGGAAAACGCCCAAATTAGCTACCTAAACCAACAACTAATGAGTAATTAACAACAAGAATATAACTATTTAAATCACTCATCAAATTCCCCCTCACTTATTCAATGCATGTCCTCAAGCATTTCTCAATTATCATGCCAGAAACCTTAAGTTGCCAACTCCAATTTAATAAAATTTTCAAGAATTCTTAAGTAAACTAAATCAAGTAAATGCTGAAATTCAAAAATCAATCAAGCAAGGCATAATTAATTAAGTGTAAATCTACAAGGTATTTCAATCGTCTACCAATTTTAAAGAATACAAGACTTAGCTCCTCACATTGGTTCACTCATTTCGCTCAAGTGTTTCGGGTGAAAGAATCGCTCAAGCCTAAACTAATCGACTCATTACCATATGCTTGTAACTAGATATAATCTCCACTACTTAATATGAAAATGATGCAAAAATCAAGAGGACTTTAAAATGGGTTGTAACATGGTTAAGGTTCGGGTAGGATAAAGGCCGAAAATGAGGTTAAAAATTCAAGACAAAGAAAAAGATTATCCCAAAGAATTATTCAAAGGGAAAATGAAAACAAGAAATCAAACGACATCATTTATTTCATTCGAGCTGTTTCTTTTTTTCTTCTTCTTTTTAGAAGAAAACTTTTTTCTTGCCTTTTTCTTTTTTCGATTTTTTCATTTTCACTATCCGAACAGTATATTCGAATCGAACAACATATTCGAACTGCACTGCACAGTTCTGTAATTTTTCTGTGATGCATTTTTTTGCACTGTCCGAACCAAACTGTACTGATTTATTTTTCTGAACAGTGTTTTTTCTGCACTGCACTGTTTTGTTCGATTCGAATCTGATTTTTTTCTTCTTTTCTCGCTTCGGAATAATCTTAATTTTGTCTTGAAAAGGGCGACAAAAAGAGCGAAAAACAAAAAAATAGTTTGGGTTAAATGATGTGGTAAACAAATAAAATGACAAGGCTAAAAATGGTTCACTAAAGAAAAAATAAATAAAGAGTAGGCCATTTTGCTTAGGAAGAAAAACTGGTTTAATCCTAATGCTTCTATCATATTAAAGCATCATAATCAAAATGTGTAGTTTCAACAAGTATCGAGTTACAAGTTCTAAAATGCAATCGATTAATTCGACACACTTAATTGAAACAAAGAGCAAGAATAAAAGATATGCTCATTAAGCTTAAAACTCACATGAAAGGTTTATTAAACTAAGTCATGCATCTAATTGAATCTACAAATTCATGAAATTACCAATAATTTTTTTATCAATTAGTTATGTCATGCTATCTTACATCCTAAATTCAACGAGAACGAAATTCAATTCACAAAGAAACACAAAGAAATTAAATCAAACAAGAGATTGAAAACCAAGATTATCAACAAACGATACTTAGCGTTGAAGGTTTGGAGAACTTGTCTATTCTCACGAGATAAGTTGAGTTTAGCTTAACTTTTGTCTAATGGTGAATTTAGCTAAGCATAACTTGTGAAGAAATCATACTTAGCGTTTTTGAGCAAAAGAAAGGTAAAAGAAAACAAAAGTGGAGAGAAAGAAAATTTATAAACTCAAAAATAAAAATGAAAACAAGAACAAACGATGATTTGAGTTTCACCCTAAATGAGGTATTTATAGAATCTCAAAAAAATTAAAAGAACTCTAAAATGATAAGAAATAATTCTTAAAATATTTAAAAGTACAAAAGATAATTCTTAAGAGATAAGAAGTAAATCCTAAAGTGTTTAAATTTAAAAACAAAAGATAATCTTCAAGTTTTAATCTAAATCTCGGCTGATAAGTTATCCGGAAGGCAGCTGATAAGCTATCAAGTGTTGCTGACGTCATCTTCTAGAAGCTGCTGACGTGTCGTCCAGTCAGTACTTTCATGCCCCAATTCATACCTACTAATCCAGCCATGAATCTAGAAAAATTACAGAATCTATCCACTTTTAGCACAGTTCTGAAATCGAGTGTCGTGCATAAAAAATAAAGAAAATCACCTAAATTAGTTATCTAAACCAACAAATAAGGAGTACTTAACAACAAAAATAAACTATTTAAATCACTCATCACCCTTAATCTTAGTATCGATACCAAGGAGTATGATATCGACACTATAGCCCCGTTTCCGGATAAAAATGAAGTTGATTCTTTTGATTTTCCTCGACACCTTTAAACTTGTGAAGTCCAATAAAATGATTAATTGGGCCTAAATGACTATGATAAGAAAGATTTATGTCCTACGAAACCAAATTATGAAGTGCAATAAGACTATTTCTTTGTGGACTTGATTAAATGGTTTTAGTGGCAACATTATATCGATCGGTCTTAATGACGATCAGCTCATATTACCAAGTAGTGCAGTTTTTGTTGAGGAAGTTGATGATCAGCTCATTCACCTGCACCGGAAATTGCTCTTGAACAAAGTGATTCCCTTCCGGCATAAAAATTATGTCCAGATTAGGCATGAACTGCTTCACTATCCCTTTCCTCATGTACTCCTCAATCCCCGGAAATTTCATGAAATAGTCCTTCTCCCCCATTATCAGCAACGACGGAGCCGTCACTTTCGGATTCGTTACACCATAATCCATTTGAGAGCACCTGTAGGGGACCTGCAATGCAGTTGTGAATCCGGAATTCTCATACAGAGTTGCATAGGCATCGAGATCATCCTCGGTGAACCACGGTGGCAACGGAGTTGATGGATCGACCAAGTCCATTATCTCCTCGTTGTCGCCGGCTACTTGTAGCTCACTTCTACAGAAGAGGATGTAAATTTTTCTTATGACTGTCTTAACATCGAACCGCCCGAAATCCGCTTCTGCTCGTCCTGGTTCCTGCAGTTTGTTCATGGAATTCATGTCATGATTGAGCATACGTGGATAACGAATTATACGGTCGTCAGAAGAAGTTAATATTACCGCCCATCGTAAAATGTAGAAGCCTTTGGGGAGGAGTTCGAACTGGATACCGACAGGACCGGGTATGAGAAAAGGAATGCCTAGTGTTATCACACCCAACACCCTTTCAGGGTGGATAACAGATACCATGAATGCAGGCACTGCTCCAAAATCCTTCCCTACAACAAATGCCTATACGTTTTTCCATATGGTTAATGTTTGCTCAACAGCTAAATCCAGTTCCAATAATGTTACATATGGACCAAGTCAGAGTCTGTAAACCCTTCCAAAAATCCGACTCTAAGACAGATCTATTCGAATAATGTTCTCTACTTACAGATGTGATTGGTTAATAACTTAATATTAATTTAGAGGTGGCAAACGGATCATTCAGTTCGGATTTGGTTCGGGTCATTTTGGGTTTGATATCATTTGGTTTCGGTTCGGTTCGATTTTAATTCGGGTCTATGGTGATTCGGGTAACACCGGGTCGGTTATTTTCGGTTCGGGTCAATAGGATATTGGTCGGTTTTAATCTAATTTTTAAGTTGAGTCAGTTTTTCACACGCTATATATGGCTTTATAAAGTCAATATATTTGACTTTTTGGTGAGCTATGAGACAGTTCACATATCATCTTTTTTTTATTTCTTTTAATATTTTTCTTTATTTCGGGTTGCTTTCTGTTCGGTACATTTGGTTCGGGGTCATTTCAATTCAACTAAAATTTGGATCGATTTCAGTTCAATTCAGTTTATTTCTATTTTCGAATCAAATTCGGGTTATCATGTTCGGATCGAATAAATCAATTCGAGTCTCAGTCAAGTCTAGTTAATATGTTTCATTCACAATTTGGCATAAAAAATGAGTATGGAAAGGCATATTCTGTAAGGCAAGAAGAACAATACAAGACAGAAACAAACAAGAAAATAAAGGTGATGTCCAAAGCGGAAGATCAATGAAGAACAGACATAAGAATTTGAGTTCACATTTGCAATGATTAATTTGTGAAAATCAAGCTTAATATGAAGTAATGGTTACCTTATCGATGCCCAACGAGTCGAGAAGCGCGACAATATCATCGACAAGGTCCTTGAAGTTAGCCTTTTTCGGCTCCAGTGGTTGGTCCGAGAGTCCATAGCCCCTGCAATCAAAAGCAACAGCTCGGAAGCCGGCATCAGCAACGGCAACCATCTGGTGCCTCCATGAGTACCAGATCTCCGGGAAGCCATGCAGGAAAAGCACCACCTTAGGACCTGCATACAAGAATAAAGATCATCCCCTATTATAGCGGGAAAATGGAACATACGGTGAATGGATCTGATATAATTATCAAACCTGTTCCAATCTCAGCAACGTGAAGCTTTAACCCCCCAACTTGTACATGGCTGTGCTCAATCTTTTCCATTGACTGACTGAGAGATCAACAGAACAATGATGGAGGGTTGAGAACTGGGATGAGATTACCGGAGTTTACAAAAGAGTGATGATGTTTTGCTTTTAACCACTCACTATCAAAATCAATTAATTTTAAGGTACAACTACTACTACTTAGGGATCAACATTCGAGCGAGTCCAGTTAAAAGAATTTAATAGACGAGTCTCACTTTACAACTCAAACTTTATTTAGAATGATTCAATTTGAGTTTATGAAATTTGGTCGGGTTAAATCAAGTCAAGTTGTTCGATTTTTTGTTCAAATTTAATTGTAAATATTTATAATATCTTAATGCTAATTAGTTCTAATTTAAACGGCTTTCTATAGTCACATATGGTATACAACTATACATACATATGTCTTCATTTTTTTCATATGCGGTATATATATACTGACAAAATTGAGGGATTTGACTAGAACTCAAAAATCGATCCCTTGATTACTAAAAATTTTGAGTTATTTGAAATTTTTTCGTGTCGAGTTGAGTTATGAAGTTATGATTTGAGTCAAATCAAGTCGAGTTTTTCGCGTAGATTCAAATATAAAAAATTCAATTTTTATAATTCGAGTCGAGTTTTGCTCACCCATACTACTACTTTGACTTGTTAAAAGGTTTGCATTACTCCATCCATATTTGATGACTTGGGTCTTGTTGGTCAGTCACCATCTTTATGTTTCTTTATTTGATAACTATTTTCCACCCTTCTTGAGGAACGAGTTGGTAGAGTTCGAGTTTGAATAATAAGAAACAGAAACTCAATTCGAAATTTATTGTTCGAAACTACAGTTGAAGTTGACCGAGTTTTAAATCGAATTCGAATAACTTGCAAATACTGCTTAAATGGAGAAAAACCATACATTCATACCAACTCTTTGCTCTAACCTTGTCCACAATTTGGTGTATGATAAGGGGAATGTCAACTTCATGTTAAGCATCTTTTTTTACAGTTTGCCTTTCAGTTTTCATACCAAACGACAAGGATGGTAGCTCTGTCAGATTCACATTAATGGACCGAGACGAAAACTTTTACCATCTTCGAAACGTGAACTCAGTAACTCGGAACCATTTCACCGACATTCCGGTAACCATTGGCCACTGGCATCATTTGATGCCGCGGTGAATGCCATATCATGTTTCGAAACTCATGCAGAGAAAGCACTGAAGTACCTGCTAAGATTGTTTCACTAGCTGGGGAGCCAAGCAAGACGGAAAATCTTAAACCAAACAAAACAAAATTAGAAAGTGAAACACAATCTTTAACATCATATATTTAAGTTTGGTGCAAACATGCTGAAACACAACCATGTTATTTTCCATCTATTTACGATTTGTGTGAAGAAATTGAATGTTGATACATGTATTCAGCAATAATCCAATCTATACGTCTAACATGAATACTACTATATTCTCGTGGATCTAAAGATAAATAAATAAAACCGTATACGAAGATACGGATAGCAAAAATAACTTCAGACATGTTTCTGACTGTAACAATGCACCTGAAATGACACTGTGGTTCCTCTTTCCAGTAACCAACTCATAGAGCTTCATAGATATCTAGGGTGCTAGTAAACATTCTCTTTAGAAAATCCGACACTTGCAGGCTGGTGCGCGATGATAGCTCGTTGAATGATGTAACTTTTCGTATGATTATCTTTAAACCAAAAGTAGCAAGATTCCACCTTGAAAAATGCACAGTCGATCTTCAATTACTCACGCTTTCTGTACTAAATGCTCGGAGTCTCCCATCTCCACTTCACTTCCTTGCCATTCATTATGATTTTCGAAAAGCAACTCGATTTGTTCTAATGATTTTCCCTTGGTCTCTGGAACACATTTGTAAGCAAAGAGAACAGAAAGAGCTGACAACAGTGCAAAGAGGAAGAAGGTTCCGGAAATGGTAATTGTACGAGACAGAGAAAGGAACGACATGGCAACAAGGCCACTGCACACCCTGTTACCTACAGCCCCAAGAGCGGATGCTTGAGCTCGCAACCTCAAGGGAAAGATTTCGGATGTCAAAATCCAACAAATAGGACCCATTCCCACCGAAAAGAAAGCTACATTACCACAAATGCACAAGATCGCCAGTGCAATTCCGAGCTGCCCGTGCCCCAGAAAACCAAGGGTGAGGCTTAAGGTAAATAAACAGACAGTCATCCCAATAGTGCTCACATAGAGCAAGGGCTTCCTACCGACCCTATCGACAAGAAACGTAGCAATCAATATAAAAGCAGTCTTTGTAACACCTACAGCAACTGTTGCAGCAAGAAGCTTAGAGTTGTTCTTAATCCCGGCCTCCTTGAAGATCTCGGGACTATAATACACAGTTGCATCTATTCCGGTGATTTGTTGGAAACACTGGATTCCAAATCCGGTGATCAGCATCCGACGAATTGGAGGAGAAGGAGTTAGCAGTTCACGCCACACAGCTTTCTCTTCATTCTTCTCTCCATTGGACATTCCAGCAGCTGCTACTATTTCTGCAAGCCTGTCATCCACCTCTTTCTCGTTTTCAATTGTTTTTAGAAGCACAGATCTCGCTTCTTCAACTCGGTTCTGCATGACCAACCACCTCGGTGACTCGGGGATAATAAAAAGTGCAAACCCTATGAAAACAGAAGGCAAAATTCCAACAGCCAGCATCACCCTCCAGTTTGTATGAACTGAAAGACCGGAAAATGCATAATTCGAGACATAACCAAGCAAAATGCCTAGATTTATGAAAATCTCAGGGAAGGAGGTAAGAGAGCCTCTATCGACAGTAGGTGATATCTCCGCAATATAGACCGGAGCAATCATGACGCCAAAGCCTATACCAACCCCAGCTAAAATTCGCCCTATCATTAGTATTTGGAATGAAGGCGCAAGCGTCATGATAGCTGCACCAATTTGAAATATGACAGCCGCAAAGGCCATTGTCCACTTTCTACCAATAGTATCAGATGTCCTCCCACCTGCTAAGCTACCCAAAAGCGAAATGATGCTCAAAATCCCGACGAGAACTTCTTCTTGTACCTCAGTTATCTTCAGATCTTCCTGTATAAATATAATGGCTCCACTCATTACACCTACATCTGTTCATAAAAGATAAATTCTTAGCTTCAAAGTACACGAAAATTCGGGGAAATGTTCATAAACCATGGATTGCATTACTCAGATAACCAACCTCTGAAATTACAGAATTCGCCAATTTAAGCATGTTTCAAGCTACAAAAACTAAGACCTACTTACCATAGAATAAAAGAAGCATATTTTGAGCCAAAATGGTGAATTTTAAGCATCCCAATGATGAACTTCAACCACTTACCCGTTTAAAGTTCCTAAACTACTGCTAAGGTGATGCCAAGTCTTGATTTTTCCTATAATCTATATTCAAGTTAAATTCAAGCTAGTCAACAAAGAAAACTATGAAAAATTCCAAAAATCCCAGAAAGCAAAAAGGAGCAGGCTTTACTTTTGAAGAAACCAAAGCAAATAGAGAAAAAAAAAACTCACCATAGCCAAGAAGAACATTGTTGAGGGATGCAAAAATGGCACAAGCAAGAACATATTTTCTGATACTTTTATTCCTCTCCAGCTGTTGAAGATGAAGATTCAAAGCATCAACATCATCATCAAAGTCATCTGATTGCTCAGAATCCATCCTCTTGTACTTGTTCTTGTTCCCCAAAGCCAATCCCTTTTCTCCATTACCAGTTTCTTGGACACCCACCAACCCCATGGCTCCCCCCTGCCTGTTTTTATGTCACAAAAACAGAGAAAAAACAAAGAAAACAGACCCAGAAACAGAAATTCTTTTACTGCTAATTAAGCCATGAATTTGGGGGTTTTTTTAGATCTAAAAGCCAGAAGGAAGAAAAAGAAAGTCCAAGATAAAGGTCGGTCCTTCCCTTCCTTTTTACCACGCAAGCAAGCCAATTGTTTTTTTCCAAAGCTTACTTACAAATGCAAGTGAAATATATATATATATATATATATATATATATATATATATATATAGTCAACATCATCAGAAGGTCTAATTCCAATCAAAGGCTTTATGATGTAAAATTTGCAAAGTGAAGCCAACAATTCTGCCAAAAAATTATGGAAGGACTTTAAATGGCAATATTTTCTTAGTTTAAACCTTGGGTTTTAATTCTTAAGTAAAATGGGGTGAAGGGGGAAATGGCGTTTTCAAAGCAATCCCGTGGTTACTTTCGGACATAAATGCCTTTGATTTAGACATAGCTTTAGGACATAATTTTCATCAACAAGAACAAACAATGACTTTTCTCTAATAACAAACAAGAACAATCCAACTCACTGGTCGATGAGATGGTGTGAAAACTTTAAGATTTCATGTTCAAATTCGAGTTTTGATTTAGATTCAATTGGTAAAATAAAATTTCATGTTCAAAACAGGCAAAAGATCAAGCGCGGGGATTTGTACCAGTCTTAATAAGGCAGGGTATTTAATTTTCAATAGCCCTTAATCCTTTTGTTTCCGTTCCATTTTGGCAGTCGATGTTTGTCGGGGGGCTTTAAATGACTTTAATTTACGCGTAAAGTTGAATTTCGCCTTAAATTGTGGTGGAATGGTCTCCTTAGATATTTTTAATTTTTTTATAGAATAAAATCAATTAAAATAAGATGCGTGACATAAAAAAAATATACGTTAAATGCCTATATTAATTAATCAAATTTATATGATAACATTTTTTTCATAAAAAAAGTAAAAATATTTTTAGTAAACTCCATGACAATTTATTTATTTGAAAATATATTTTTATTTATTTTTCTTTTGTAACATTTGGCTATTTGAAATATTTGGAATGGTTTGATATCACCGACAATTCCTTTTGTCGTTTTCCATGTTTAGCACCAGCCACGACTTTCGTATAATGTGATTTTTTTTTTGGCATTTTTGCAATCAATTTAGCACAAAACCTGTAAAAGAGTAAAAACAAATGGTGTATTATATTTGGAGGGGGCAAACGTGTCGGAACTGATCGGGTAATTTTGGGTTTGAACTATATTCGATTTAGGTTTGGTTTGACAAATTTGGTTCAATTTTAATTTGGATTTGTGGTTATTTGGGTCGGGTGTCAAGTCGAATTAATATCATATTTGTTGTTTTTCGGATCTGTTGTTTTTTTACGTCGGGTCAATATTGGATCAGTTAACTTTTAGGTCGGGTCGATCGGTTTTCAGATCGAGTCAATAGCAAATCGGTCAATTTTTTATTCAGGTCATTTTAGAACTATTGCTTATCTATTAAACCTATATTTGATTTTGATATAACACTAAATTGTAAAACAAATAAAATTTTAAGGTACTTAATTTACTCACTAAATTGACAGGCATTCGAACTTAAATAATTTTTTAAGTCAAACATTAAATCCCCAAAATTTTCCGAGTGTTTTGGTACTCAATTTAGCCAATTTGATAACAAAGTACTAGTACGGTTTACGGTGTACTGATACGAGTTTTCGTTACTGGAAACCAAACTTATGTTTAATAGCTTACGAGTACTTGTACGGATATACGCGTACCAGTACGTCTTTTTGAATCTATAATTCAAATTGTGCTTTGAGTACCGGTACGACCTATGGCGTACTGGTACGAAATTAAAATTTTTAAAATATTTTAATTAATATTTTGACAGTTGCCTTGTCAAAAATTCTTGGAATCAACTTTTAAAAGATTTGTTATGCGTACCGATATGGTATGTTAACAAAATGTTCCAAGGATTTCAGTGAGCAAAATGAGTACCAATACAATACAACCTATATCGTTACCCTTTGTTAATTCTTCACTCCATACTGATATACATGCTCGCGTACCGGTACTCTTTTGTTGCAACGACTATTTCTTCTTTGGGCATGTACCGATACCAGTGTTGCTAGACAATATTTACTGCGGGAGATTTGCTTCCCAACGGCTCTATTCAATATCTCAACTACCCAAACGGCTAGAAATCAATGAGGGGTATAAAATCAAGTCTCCAAAGCTTCTTCAACAACAAGACAACAATTCTAAAGCATTCAAACACATATCCAACATCTTTGAGCTCAATTTGTCAAATTCTTGTAACCCACTTGAGTATTCTTCATTGTAATCTTTTTATTCAAGTGTGTGGGGTTTGAGTGAACTTTATAAGTGCAAACAAATTACCTTGTGAGGTTTTTCAGAGTTTTCTTATTTGTATTCATCCTTTAGGGAAATGGATCACTAGACTTTGAGGTATAAGTCTAGGTTTGTGAGGTTATCTCTTTTAGCCGAAAAAAATAAATTTAGTGAATTTGTGAAAATTCTTAGCGTGGATAGCTAAGGTAGTGGATGTAAACCTTGTTGAGAAGGTTAAACCACTATAAATCACTTGTCTCATTTTTTATTGCTTTTGCAATTAGCTTTCACCAAACTTTTATTTGCCAATTCACACCCTCTTGGCTATTTATATTGATTGTTCAACACAACAATTGATATCAGAGCTACGCTCATTTAAAGGCTTCAAGTCCTCTTGAGTAGATCCAAAGGTTGCTCAATCAATCTTTAAGTCAAGTCATGACCTCTACTTCTTGCAACTACTACAAGGAATCTCAATCTATCTCCAAACCTCAATATTTCAATAGGGTAAACTACCCTTATTGAAATAATAGAATGAGGCTCTTCATCAAATCTTTTGACTACCTCCTTTGGAATTTAGTGATGGATAGACCGACTTTTCCGATGGAGAGAGTGGGAGACTAACTCGTTCTCAAGGAAAGGCAAGAATGGACCGATAATGATCGGAAGAAGCAGCAACTCAACGACAAACCCATGCACATCCTTTTTTTGTGCCCTTGGACCGGACGAGTACGCCAAGATATCTTCTTGCTCAAGTGTCAGGGAGATGTGGGACAAGCTAGAAGTTACTCATGAGGGTACTAATGAAGTGAAGGAGACCAAGATTGGACTCCTCAATCTTGAGATTCACAAGGTTGTCCCATATCTCCCTAGCACTTGAGCAAGAAAATTCCAACCGTGGAATTTCCAATCTGACTACTAAGATTGGACTCCTCAATCTTGGAATTTCCTTCCAAGACCTTGAAGCAAGGAATGAAAGATGAGGAGAAGAAAAAGGAAGGGAATAAGGAAGTTGAGAGAAAGAAAGTAAGGATTTCTCTCAAGGCTGCACAAGAAGAGAACAATTCTAGCGAAGAAGAAGATGAAGAGATGGTTATGTCAACCAAGAGATTTACAAGGTTCATGAAATCCAACTGTGGAAGGAAATTCCAACGAAGAGAGGGTTTCAAGAACAAACCAAAGGAAGAAGGGAATGATCAAATCATTTTCTATGAGTGCAAAAAGCTAAGATACATAAAGTTCGATTGTCCCCAATATAAGAATAAGAGCTTCAAGAAGAAGAAGAAGCCCAAGGCACATGTAGCTACTTGGAGTGATGAAGACTCATCCGATTAGGAGGAGCAAGAGGTAACTAACCTATATCTCATGTAATTTGAGGAGGATCCTAAGGGGAAGCATTGCTACAAGGCCCAAACTTCATGTGCAAATTCATGGTACCTTGATAGTGGATGCTCAAGTCACATGACTAGTGATAAGAGTCGATTCTTGAAGGTAAAACCAAAGAGTAGAGGGGTAGAGACTTTTGGTGATAACTCCAAAGGCCACATTGAAGGAATTGGTTCTATTAGTAATCACTCTTCCACACTTATTGAGAATGTTTTGTATGTCAACGGTCTTAAGTATAATTTGTTAAGCATAAGCCAATTGTGTGATAAAGGTTTCAATGTCATGTTTGATTTAAATGATTTCAAAATCATTGATATTGCATCTAATAAAATTGTGCTTATTGGTCATAGAATAGGAAATATATACATGGTGCATCTAGATAACATTCATATTTCAAATGCATGTTTTGTCATAAAAGATGAGCATGATTCTTGGTTGTGGCATAGAAAACTACGACATGCAAGCACGAGTATTTTGGAAAAATTAATTTCAAATGATCTAGTAAGAGGTTTTCCTAAAATCAAGTTTTCTCTTGATAAAACTTGTGATGCATGTGCTAAAGACAAACATAAAAGAGTTTCTTTTAAATCCATTAATGATGTATCAACAAGTAGAATTTTACAATTGATCCATATATATATATATATATATATATATATATATATATATATATATATCTTTTTGGTCATATTAGAACTATGAGCTTGGGTGGAAAACAATATGCATTTGTTCTTGTTGATGACTGCTCTAAATTTACTTGAGTTCTATTTTTAAGTACCAAAGATGAGGCTTTAGTAAAATTCATCACATTTTCAAAACCAAACCAAAATGATGTTGGTTACTCCATTTCTCATGTTAGGAGTGACCATGGAACAACATTTTAAAATCTTGATTTTGAAGAGTTTTGTAACTCAAATGGAATTAGCCATAATTTTTGGCTCCTCGCACACCTCAACAAAATGGGGGGATTTTTTAGAGGAAAAATAAAACTTTAGAACAAATGGCTAGAATCGTGATTTGTGAAAATTTGCCCAAGTATTTTTGGACAGAAGCCACAAACACTGCTTGATATATTGTTAATAGAGTAATGATTAAGTCACTTTTAAAGAAAACACCTTACGAGCTTTTCAAAAATAAAAGCCTAACATTAGCTATTTGTAATATCCCTAAAATAGGCCTAGAAGAATGTTACCACTTGTGATCCTTAAGAAGTTATTTTAATATGCAACAAGTAACTGATTGATAGCTTAGGACCGAAATGAATAAAGTGAGAGTTTAGATACTAGAAAGGTAGAGGACTAAATTGAACCAAAAGAGAAAAGAGAGAACTTGAGCCTTTAACCATGGATCTTTAAAATATTTGAACATTTGAGTCTAAAATTCTTGATCTTAATTCGGTTCTTGAAGGAGAAAAAGATACATACCTTGAAGAGGAGTTGGATAAAAGCTAGAAGTGATTGTGGTTCAGGTATCTCGTAATGTCGGGATACGAGGTGATTGTAGTTTTAAAGCCTCGAGTTAGTTTATGGCTTTCCCGAGCAATGTTCATGTTTAATTTACATGCTTTATTTTTCAATATTGGTTGTGATACACTGTAAATGCTAACTTGAGCTAGAGATAAGTGCTTCGAGGTAAGTACTCTAGGCTAGATTCGTTTGCTTGACTTGGAATATGACATTGTGAATGACATATGTATGCTTGCATTCTAATGACTTGTGATGAGAAAATTCAGCATTTTTATATGATCCCACTACCTTGGATCCTTGTTCAAACTTATTTGAATGAAGCATAAATATTCGATTGAGTACTTGAGTATTAATCAAACTCAACTTGTAATTTGAGATGAAAAGATTAAAAAGGAAAGCCTTGGGTACGAGTCAGTCTTAGGTACAATTGGCATGCCATAGAGTCCGTCGAGCTCGCATGTTAGATTGGATTATTGTACCTTGTTTGGTACTTCGAGTACCCTTGTCTTTCTTGATAGTATAGACTACGGTCCCTTGTTTGGTACTTCGAGTACCCTTGTTTTCCTAGATAGAATGGACTACGGTTCCTTGTTTGGTACTTCGAGTACCCTTGTCTTCCTGGATGGAATGGACTATGGTCCCTTGTTTGGTACTTCGTGTACCCTTGTTTAATGACAAATTTCAGTGGATTCGAGTATCTAGGCTGATTGTTGATCAAGGCTATAATATTGGACTAACTTATACGTCTTGAAATTACCATTAATCCAATTAAATTGGTAACTCGTAAAGATGAATGAATTGCTTTCCTAATAAGTCTCGTGACCTAAATGGCTTGTTTTGTACGTAAGATGCATGTTCATTAATTCTTTCCTATTCACCTATTCAAATCATTTGATTATGTAAAATATATATTGTATGTCTTTGTTGGGGATTGAATTGGGACAAGCTGATCATCCTTCCTCTCGCTTGTAATATAACATGTTGGACTGTAATGACACTTGAGAAGGGTAATATGTTTATACATGTAATGTCGCCCTGATTGCCATGAATTGAAATTAAGTGGACTGTTTTGTTGTGATTAAAATGTGTATACATGCTTAATGAAGTTGTCTTGCCATGGATTGAACTTAAGTAGACTGTTTTGTTGTGATTAAAATGTATATGCATGCTTAACGAAGTTGTCTTGCCGTGAATTGAACTTAAGTGGACTGTTTTGTTGTGATTAAAATGTATAGACATGCTTAACGAAGTTGTCTTGCCATGAATTGAACTTAAGTGGATTGTTTTGTTCTGATTAAAATGTATATACATGCTTAATGAAGCCGTCTTGCCATGGATTGAACTTAAGTGGACCATTTTGTTGTGATTAAAATGTATATACATGATTAACGAAGCTGTCTTGCCATGAATTGAACTTAAGTGGACTGTTTTGTTGTGATTAAAATGTATATACATGCCTAATGAAGCTGTCTTACCATGGATTGAACTTAAGTGGACTGTTTTGTTGTGATTAAAATGTATATACATGCTTAACGAAGCTGTCTAGCCATGAATTGAACTTAAGTGGATTGTTTTGTTGTGATTAAAATGTACATGCATGCTTAATGAAGCTGTCTTGCCATGAAATGAACTTATATGGACATATTTGACTAGAATAAATCACGATATGGACTATTTTGCCCTGTAAGATTGTGCATACATGTTAATTGAACATATTTGATTAGAATAAATCATATCGTGAATTGTTTTGAATGAGTTAAACATGTCTTAGATTGTCTTGTAAAGTATAAGTTGTGTAAGCTTGAAAAGTGAATTGTTTTGAATGAGTTAAGCATATCTTGGATTTCCTTGTAAAGCATAAATTGTGTAAGCTTGAAAAGTGAACTGCTTTGAATGAGTTAAGCATGTCGTGTGCTGTTTTGCAATGTATAAGTGTGTATACTTGCCTATTGGATTGTTTTGATTGGAATTAAGTATACGTGTATGTACTTCTTTGAACTCTATTTGCGTATAAGTGCGTGCCTGATCTGAATACTTTATTTATAAGAAAACAAGTTCTTGCTTAATGTATCTCGTCTTAATTGGTTAATATCTTGTCCAAGTCTATTATGAAAGAATAGTTCAAGTCTTATTCTGTTAATTTCTTTAAACTACCTCACTAAGCCCATGCTTACTTTATCCCTTCAATGTATCTCAGGATGAACTTCTTGTGAGAACTTTTGAGCTCGGACAAGATCACGAGTATCATGTTGTTTGTGGGTACTCTTTAAGAACTCTTAGGATGGTGGCACATACTAGATGCAGACATTATGCATTTTAAGGCATCCCTTACCACATGTGTTGTATTTGATGCTCTTAGGAGCCTTATAAGTTGTAATGGGCCTTTAATTATTATTTCTTTAATAGTTTGCTATTTGATTGATCATAATTGGTTTGGAATATGTTTGCTTGTTAATCAAGTTAGGCTAGATTTGAGATATTCATGGATTGATTAGAAAGTGGTCTATTAGATAACTGAATAATTAACATTCATAGATTGGTAATCTAAATTGGATTTAGATTGTTGGGTTGTAAATAATAAGATGTTGTTGAGGGCATGGTTTTCCTTACGTAGTGAGTTGAATTATATTTTAGAATTATTAACCGGATTAATTGATGTTCTAAACTATGTGGTTATTGAGTCAATTATACTAGAGTATGTTCTCGAAAGTAACTCGTGATTTAGAAGTTGAATGACTCAGTTTTAGGTTAAGACCCATGTTAAATAAATCATGCTAAGTTTATATATTGTTTTAGTAAATGCTAAAAGTCGATTTCATGCTAGTCTCAAACCTTGAATACTGGTTGTTACATATATATGATGATAGTATGTTTAGTTTGTGCATCTAGTGTCACAAATCTTGATTTCATAACCTACGAAATAGTAGAGATTATTGATTCATGTTCAAAAACAATGGCTTGAGGCATCATAATCATAAACCGTAACTTTCCTACTAAGCTGAGGCATGCGATCTTAAAGTGTAATATGAATCATAAAGGGAATAACCTAAAAATGACTTATTATTGCTTAAATGTTTTGGTAAAGTGGATGAGTTCCTATATTTGATAGTTAAGAAAAGATTAAACATGTGAGTAACTCCTTGAATTTGTTTCTTGTGATTTCGTAAGTTTTAGTATGTGTGCTTGTTGTCATCGAGATCTTGATTAAGCTTGTGCTCTTTTTCATTGAGTGATGTGATGTTTAAGTTACGATAAGATTACTTGTATAGAACTTCAAGAAAAAGCTTTAAATTACCCCAATTTTTAGAAGTCTCGGTCTTTGATGTGCTAGCTTTCTTAAGAAGGTTCTTGTATTTGTCTGTAAAACACTTCCAGACTCGGTTTACTCCTAAGCCGGGTTTGGGGTGTTACACTATTTTCATCTTTTTGGATGTAAATGTTTTGTTTTAAGCAATGAAAAAGATAATTTAGGCAAGTTTGATGTAAAAAGTGATGAAACAATTTTTTAGGTTACTCTTTAATTTCTAAAGCCTATCATGTATTTAACAAAAGAACTTTAGTGGTTGAAGAGTCTATACATGTTTTTTATGATAACCTCCTTCCGATGAAGGATACTTGTGATTAGGTGTGTTCAAAATTACCCGGCCTGAACTACCCGGCTCGCCGACCCGCATACCCAAAACAAAATTACCGGGCACCCGAAATGAACCCAACCCGCTATTTTTAGGGTATCCGGGTCGGCCCGGGTCACAAAATGTCCCTTAACCGGGTACCCGACTACCCGATACCCAGTTTGTATATATATATATATATATTTAATTTTTTTCATTATTTGAATCTTGAGTTTATATTTTAGTACTTTTTGTCTTATTATGATATCCAAATTATTATAGTTCGTGTCATATAGTGCATTTTTTATTGTATGCCAAGAATTAATGGCAGTGGACAGTGGCACCATCAAACTGGAATACTTTAATTTTAGTTATTAAAAATAAGAAAATGATTATATGTTATAGTTTAGATGAATAAATTTTATGCTTATTTTCCGTATAGTTATACTTAGAAGAGAATGAGAATACTAATAGTTTTAATTATTTCATGTAAAACACAAAGATATTAAAAAATAAATAAAAAACATAATTTTCGAGTACCCTATCACCCAAATTAACAAGTGATGAACTAATATTTTGATATAACAAATTAAAAGAAAAATGTTTTTGGACTTAATCGAATATATAAATTCTTGCAAAAATTATTCAAAGTCCAAACAAACTTGAAAAATTTGTTTCAAATGTTTTCCAACTTTACCGATCTTTTTCAAAACAAATATGATCCATTTTTGCACTAAGAAAACTATTTTCCAGTCTTCAAGGCAAAAAGGATCGATCCCCTGATAAAAGGGATCGATCCCTTGATTGACAGTTTCACTCCTTTTTTGTCTCAGTGCAAAAGGATTGATCCCCTGGTGTATGGGATCGATCCTGTTTTCCAACGGTCATATTTTTCATAAGAAAGGATCGATCCCTTTGTGAAAGGATCGATCCATCGTGCTTTAAATGCTACATTTTCAGGTAGGTAACGGCTTTATGACACCCCAACGGCTCCAAACGGCTAATATTGATTGAGAGGATACAAAAACAAAGAAAAATCAACTCAGCAACAACAAGAAAGTCTACACAAACATTCAACCTTTCAAGAGTCCACTTTGTGCTTAATTTTCGATCTTTCTTGTATACACTAGAGTGTTCTTCATTGTAATTCTTTTGCTAGTGTTTCTTTGGGTGTGTGAGAGAGCTTAAACTTTGCAAACACATTCCTAGTGAGGATTTCCTAGTTTGCTTATTTGTATTTGTTCTTGGGGAAAGGATTCAATAGACTTTGGGGTATAAGTCTATTGAATTGTGTAAGGTTACTCCTTATCCTTAAAGGAAAGACAAATTAGTGAATTTGTGGAAAATCCTTAGTGTGGTCACTAAGGTAGTGGATGTAGACTCCAATTAAGGGAGTTGAACCACTCTAAATCACCTTGCAATTTCTACCTTTGCAATTAGTGTCCACCGTTCTTTCAAAAATCCAATTCACCCCCCTCTTGGTTTTGTTCGATCGATTGCCACTCTCAACAATTGGTATCAAAGTTTGGCTCATTGGAAGGTCTTTGTGAAACAAATATTTTAATTTTGATATAACTAAAAACCTAAGGACTAAATTTTAAATGTCAAAACGAATTTTTAAGTCCTCAAAACATCCCCATATAATTTTAAGATTATGCCAAAGTTAAAAACAAAGTTTTTCAAATATTTTTCTAAGTGTTTAAAGCCAAAACAGTGATTTTCAATTCCCAGTTTCGAAACGGCCTAAGGTGTTTCGAAACGTTTTCATCACTGCCAATCTCTGTTCCGAAACGTGTATCGAAACGGCTTTAGAACACTTGAACCCGTTTCGAAACGATCTCATACGTTTCGAAACAGTTCTTCAATTTTGATTTGAAAAACTATAACGGTTGTTATATTATTTAACCTATTTTTCAAAGATAAATAGGGTGTTTCGAAACGGGCTAAGACTGTTTCGAAACGACCCTTGACAGTAGCAAAACCGTTTCGAAACGAGGCCAAGCGTTTCGAAACTGGTCTTCATTTTGAATTGAAAATATGACCGTTGAAATTGTTTTTAACTGATTTTCTGAAACCGTTAGGGTGTTTCGAAACAGGCTAAGACTGTTTCGAAACGACCCTTGACAGTGGCAAAAGTGTTTCGAAACGGCTCTAAAGTATTTCGAAACGGGCTCTTAAATGCACCCCAACGACTCTTTCTATTTTAGTCCGTTCTGAAATAGGTACCCCGCGTTTCGAAACGGGTTGTTGCAGACTGCATTTATGGAGGTGAGATAACATCCTAACGGCTCTATTGATGAGTGCAACAACCACAACGACTAGAAATCAATGAGAAGGTATAAAAGGGACCTCTAAAAGCTTCAGCAACAACTATTGATCCTAAAGCAAACATCCAAACATCAAATCCAAGCATTTGAGCAAAAATCCCATTTTGTCTAGAAACCCCAATTGTAATTTTCATTCTTATCTTGTTCAATTGGGTTGAGTGCTTGTAATTGGGCTATCATTTGTATTGAGAGATACCTTATTAGCCAACAAATTTCTTTGTTCACTTGTGTGAGGATTGGGTTGAATTTTGGGTAGAAAATTCAACCGGAATTGTAAGGGTTGCCTCCTTAGCCTAGAAAAGGGGAAGAGCAATTAGTGGAATTGTTGCAAATCCTTAGTGAAGCTAAGGTAGTGGATGTAGAGTTCATTTGGAACTTGGACCACTCTAAAATCCCTTGTCTATTTATTTTTAATTTGCAATTTCCACCACAAAGTCTTTAAAAATCCAATTCACCCCCTCTTGGTTTATATCGATCTTTCGATCCACTCAACAATTGGTATCAGAGCCTACCTCTTTGAGGATTAACAACCACAAGAGGAGTTCCTTGGAAGAGTGTGATCATCAAAATATCAAGAGATGGCTTCAACCTCCGGTTCGGGCATGTACGAGTCACAATCCACTACAAAGCCTCCTTTCTTCAACGGTGATAACTATTCTTTTTGGAAGAATAGAATGCATCTCTTCATCAAGTCAAATGACTATCTAGTGTGGGATGTCTTTGAAGATGGGCCATATATTCCATTGAAGCAAGATGGTGAAGGCAAGATGGTTTTGAAGAAGAAAATGGAGATGAGTGAAGAGGAGAGGAAAAAGATTCAAGTCAATGATAAAGCTCTCCACATGCTATTTTGTTCTTTCGGTCCGGACATCTATTCAAAGGTCTCATCAATTGAAAGTGCCAAAGAAGTGTGGGACACTCTTGAGACTACTTATGAAGGCACCAACGATGTTAAAGAAACTAAGATTGGAATTCTCAATCTTAGTTATGAAAATTTCAAGATGGAGCCCGATGAGACGGTGTCAAAGATGTTTGATCGTTTCTCCACGATTGTCAATGGGCTAAAGGGCTTTGGAGAGATCATACCGGAAGACAAGCTTGTCCGGAAGCTACTATATTCACTTCCCGAGTCTTGGGATGGGAAGAGAACCGCTATCATCGAAGCAAAGAATTTGAAAACTTTGAAGCTTGATGAGCTTGTGGGTTCTCTCCTTACTCATGAGATCATGAAGCAAGGAAGGGAAGATGAGAAGAAGAAAGATGAGAAAAGGGTAGAGAAGCTTGAGGTTCAGAAGAAGAAGAAGATGGGAATAGCTCTCAAGGCTAAAGCTTCACAACATGATGAGAGCTCATCTAGTGAGGAGGATGAACTTGAAGAATTGGCTATGATAGCCAAACGATTCTCACGTTTCATGAGGTCCAACCGGGGAAGAAAAATCCAAAGGAAGATGAACTTCAAAAGCAAGAACAAAGAAGAAGGAAGGGATCCTATCATTTGCTTTGAGTGCAAACAACCCGGCCACATACGTTCGGTGTGCCCTCAACTCAAGAAGAAGGGCTTTGAGAAGAAGAAGAAGCTCAAAGCCAAGCTTGCTACTTGGAGTGATGAGGAGTCATCGGAGGATGACGAACAAGAAGTGGCTAACCTTTGCCTCATGGCACTTGAGGAAGATTCCTCCATGGTAACCTCTAACTCATCTACTTTAGATTTTGAAGAATTAAATGATGCATATGACGAGTTACAAGAGGTCTATGATGAATTAGTTGAGAAATATAAAGAGTCGGTCATTAGGAATAAAAAGATCATTTTAGAACTAAATGAGAAAAATGACTCACTCACTCAAGCTAATTCAAAATTTGAGAAAAAGATATTAGGATTAAAAGATGAACTAAAATTCTTTCAAGATGAAAATGTTGATCTTAATAATCTTTTATCTCAATGTAATAGTGAACACCAAAAGGTGTTGGGTGAGCTAAATGAGCTCAAAAAGTCTTTGAAAAGTGTTGGTAGTGTCAAGCATGAAATAGGTGAATCCTCTAGAACACACCAACCTAAGAAAAAGACTAACTACTACAAACAAGGTAGCTATCCTAGACATAGTAGAGCTAAAAGAATTAGAAGTGTATGGGTTCCTAAGGAACTTGTAAAATCTAATAATATTATTACTATGTCATCTTGGATTCCTAAGGGAACCAAGGTTTTGGGAGCTAACACTCATGGACCCAAAATGATTTGGGTACCAAAAACAAAAGCTTAATATCTTTGTTTGTAGGGGGAGCATTGCTACAAGGCCAAGGCACAAAGTCAAAACTCATGGTACCTTGATAGTGGATGCTCGAGGCACATGACCGGAGACAAGAGTAGATTCATGGATCTAAAGCCAAAAAGTGGAGGAGTAGTGACATTTGGTGACAACTCCAAAGGCCACATTAAAGGTATTGGCTCCATATGTAATCACTCTACTATTCTCATTGAAAATGTCTTATATGTCGATGGTCTTAAACACAATTTATTGAGCATAAGTCAATTGTGTGATAAAGGATTTAATGTTTTATTTGATAAAAATGGATGCAAAATTGTGGACATTAAATCTAATAATATTATGCTCATAGGTCATCGCATAGGAAACATATACATGGTGCATCTAGATGACATTCATACATCTCATGCATGCTTAGTTGCACAAAATGAAAATGATGCATGGTTGTGGCATAGGAAACTAGGACATGCTAGCATAAGTATTTTAGAAAAACTAGTCTCCCTAAATCTAGTTAGAGGTTTACCCAAGATAAAATTTTCAAATGATAAAATTTGTGATGCATGCTCAAAGGGTAAACAACATAGATCTTCCTTTAAATCCATTAATCATGTTTCTACTAGTAGATGCTTACAACTAATCCACATGGATTTATTTGGGCCAATTAGGACTATGAGCTTGGGTGGTAAGTCTTATGCTTTTGTACTTGTTGATGATTTTTCTAGATTTACTTGGGTTCTCTTTTTAAGTACTAAAGATGAGGCTTTGGAAAAAATTCATCACATTTTCAAAATTAACCCAAAATGATCTTGAACGGACATCTCAAACGAACATCTCAAACGGACATGCTAAAATATGCTTTCAAAACAGAATTTAAACATGCAAAATGGTATTAGCCATAATTTTTCGGCTCCTCGAACTCCTCAACAAAATGGGGTAGTTGAGAGGAAAAATAGAACTTTGCAAGAAATGGCTAGAACTATGCTTTGTGAAAACAATTTACCTAAATATTTTTGGGCGGAAGCCACAAACACCGCTTGCTATATTGTAAATCGAGTAATGATTAGGCCAATTTTAAAGAAAACACCTTATGAAATTTTAAAATCTAAAAAGCCTAACATTAGCTATTTTCACCCTTTTGGTTGCAAGTGTTTTGTTTTAAATAATGGAAAAGACAACTTAGGTAAATTTGATGCAAAAAGTGATGAAGCTATTTTTATAGGTTACTCTTTAACCTCAAAAGCCTATCGAGTATTTAACAAAAGAACTTTAGTAGTAGAAGAATCTATTCATGTTGTATTCGATGATAACCTCCTTCCTAGGAAGGATTCTTGTGATGATGATGATGTAGGAATCATAAATGCCTTTGACGGAGGTCAAACTTCAAAGGAGGATGAGATTCCAACAAAAGAAGAGGACACACAAGATCCACCTCTTGAAGCCTTGAAGGACTTGGCTCTTGAGGAAAAGGAAGTGAGCTACCCAAGGGAGTTGAACTATGTCAAAGATGGTGAAATCTTGGGTGATCCATCCAAGGGGGTAACCACTCGATCTTCTCTTAGATTAATGAATCATGTTGCATTTATCTCATGCATAGAGCCTAAGAATATTAAGGAAGCATTGAAAGATGACTTTTGGATTATGGCTGCAAGAAGAGTTAAATCAATTTGAGAGAAGTAATGTTTGGACATTAGTTGATAGACCTAGTAATCAATCTACAATAGGAACTAAATGGGTCTTTAGGAACAAGCTAGATGAGAGTGGTAACATTGTGAGAAATAAAGCTAGACTAGTAGCACAAGGTTACACTCAAGAGGAGGGAATAGATTTTGATGAAACCTATGCACTCGTAGCTTGGTATGAAAGACTTTCAAATTTTTTGATTGAAAAAGGATTTGAAAAAGGTAAGGTGGACACTACACTTTTTATAAAAATGTTTAAAAATGACATCTTAGTAGTTCAAATTTATGTTGATGATATTATTTTTGGTTCTACTAATGAATGTCATTGTCAAGAGTTTGCTAAGTTAATGCAAGGTGAATTTGAGATGAGCATGATGGGGGAGCTCTCATTCTTTTTGGGACTCCAAATCAAGCAAAGGAAGGATGGCACCTTCATCAACCAAGCAAAATACATAAAGGATATGCTCAAGAAGTTTGGCTTGGAGAATGCAAAGCCTCAAGCCACTCCTATGAGCTCATCTACAAAGCTTGACAAAGATGAAGGAGGTAAGTGTGTTGACTCTAAGCTTTATCGTTCTATGATTGGATCTTTGCTTTACCTTACCGCAAGTAGACCGGATATCTTGTTTAGTGTTTGCTTGTGTGCTAGGTTTCAAGTTAGTCCTAGAGAGTCTCACCTTATAGCCGTTAAGAGAATCTTTAGATACCTTAGAGATACTCCTTGTTTAGGTCTTTGGTATCCTAGAGACTCTACCTTCAACCTTCATGCTTACTCGAATGCGGATTATGGGGGTTGCAAAATCGATAGGAAAAGTACTTCGGGAACTTGTCAATTCTTAGGTAGTATGCTCATATCTTGGTTCTCTAAGAAACAAAATAGTGTAGCCTTATCTACCACCGAAGCCGAGTACATATCCTTAGGGAGTTGTTGTGCTCAAGTCCTTTGGATGAAGCAACAACTCTTAGATTATGGAATTAAAGTTGAAACCATACCCCTAAAATGTGACAACACTAGTGCAATATGTTTAACAAAAAATCCCATCCAACACTCTAGAACCAAACACATAGAAATAAGGCATCATTTCATTAGAGATCATGTCCTTAAGAAAGATGTGGTTATAGAGTATGTAGACACCTTAAATCAATTAGCGGACATATTTACAAAACCCTTAGACAAAGAGCGTTTTTGGTCCCTTAGGAGAGAGTTAGGTCTAGCTAGCCTATCTTGACCTTTTAGGACCTCTTTTGTGTTTAAATTTGCTTGATCTTGTGAAATGCCATGTTAATGTATTTAGACTCCTAATTTCATCCATGCTTATAGTTAGGGGGAGTATGTTTATGTTTGAATATGTTTTGCCTGCTCATTCAGACATTTATGCATGTAAGGCCTAAGAAAATATCATTTTTCTGCACTTTTAGAGCCCCTTCTGCACTTCCAGGCCCAGGTGTATCGAAACGGGTGACCCTGTTTCGATACGGATACCTTAAATCCAGTTCTGAGAGAAGGGCGTTTTGAAACGCCTCCAAAGTGTTTCGAAACGTTTTGGCTACTGCCAAGGGGTGTATCGAAACGTGTTTCGATACGGGTCAACAGGGCTTCGATACGGTCAACACCGTATCGAAACGGTCAGCTGACGATCTCAAAATGGTCAAACCCTAGTCGTCTCGTTTCGGAACGGTCCTGACCGTTCCGAAACGGTATCACGGATAGTTTTATTTAGGGCTTTTAATGTTAAATTTCTACTTTAACTCAAACTCTTAAAAAACCCTAAAACCCTAACCGCCTCCCTCTCTATAAATACCCTCTCAAACTCTTTGTTTTTCACAAAATTGTGAGGGGTTTTACTCTAAAACTCAAGTCTAAGCAAGTTTCATCAACATTGTGCAAGGATTTTCATCAAATCATCCAAAATCCCTAACTAAGGTATTTTTCCCTTTTTTATTTTTCTTTCAATTTATGTTCGAATCTTAGGTTAGAAAATTTTATTTTTGTATAAATTATATGTTTTCTTGTGTGGGTTTTCCATATCTTGTAAAAAATTTTCAAATTCTCAATTTTTTTAATTCGAATATAAAATTTTTCAGTCGTATTTTTCCTTTACTGTTTTTTTTTGTTTTTAATTTTGTTTCAAAAACCTAAGTGGGATTTATTATTGGATTGATTTTAAATATCAATGCATACACTTAATTTTAAAACATACTTGCTTAATGTTTTTAGATGGCGGAACAAGCTAACAAAAAGCGTAAGGCCGTTCAAACCGGTGATTCGAGCATTCGTCCGAATCTTGCTCTCATTTTTCAGAAATCCCTTCGAACTAACGAGATGCGAGCTCGCTTCACTTATGTCAAGGATTTCGAGGTTCGTAGAGAACGTGTCATTGATCTTGATTTCCTCAATTCCGAGCGTTTTCTATTCCGTTATCTCGAGCGTTTGAGTGAGTGGAATCTTCTCTTTTTGTTGAGCATTCCGGATATTCGCTACAAACATATGGTACTCATCTTTTACTCTAATGCTCATTTTATTTATGATGAGACCAAAACCGAGATTATAGGAATTGAATCTTTCATATTGGGTAAAAAGTTTGTTGTTGATATTGCTCTCTTGGAGTCAACTTTCAAACTTAAAAATGAAGGTCTTGAGGATGAACGTCACTTTGGCACTTTCACTGGTCCGACACTTACTTTGGATGTGCACGATCGCTTTCTTCACTTGATGGTTTCGTCGTTCTTTCGACCTTTCGGAGGTAAATACTCTCATATCCGTCAAGTTGATCATTTTTGGCTTGAATGTTTCCGTAGAGGTGAGCGCCCTAATGTGCCTAAGATTATTTTTGCCGAGATGGTCAATAATGTTAAGCTTATTGACACAAATGAGTTGAAGTCTTTTACTTATGGCACAACCTTGAGCTACATCTTTAATGACCTTGGTATCGATTGTACCTACGACTCTCCGGAACCTCGTAAGTGCAAGCTTGGTGAGTCCTCCCTACGCAAATCCGGGTTTCGATATTTGAATGATGTTTGGGAAAGAGTTGATAGAGAAGCTCCTCCTCCTCCCGTTGCTCCTCAACCGCAAGTTCAAGTTGGAAATAATGAAGCCCTTATGGCTCTCATTATCGAACGGTTCAATGCTTTGGATACTCGCATTGCTTCGGGTTTTGATGCCATGGACACTCGCTTGAAGAATGTCGAGGATCGCCTTCATACTCTTGAGACTTCCCATTCTAACTTGGATTTGTCCTTCTCTACTCTCTATGGGCAATGGACGAAGTTTCACCGTTCTCAAGTCAAGAGCGACGATGAGACTTCCGATGATGATGACGAGGCTTAGGACTATCATATCATATCATATTATTTATGCTTTTTAGGTTTAAGATTGCATCTTTATGTTTTAAGAACCTATGCTTTTGATCTTTTGTTTGGGATTTTATTTTGAACTTAATGTTGATTTATGTTTTGGATATTTTGATATTATGAATTAATATTATTGTTGCCTATTAATGATTATTGGTACTAATCCTTTGTCTTCTCTATGAGCTTTCATTATTCTTTTTGATCTAACAAAAAGGGGGAGATGAAATTTAAGAGCCACAAACTAAAATTCGTTTTAAATTTTTAAAAGGTTTTTTTAAGTTTTACAACTTGTATTTCAAGTCACACAATTTCTTTTAAACTTTAAAAACCTATCTTAAATTAAGGGGAGTTAGAATATTTTCAAAACTTTCAAAATTCTTAAAAATTCTAACTTTGGTTTTGTTATATCAAAAAAGGGGAGATTGTGAAACAAATATTTAAATTTTGATATAACTAAAAACCTAAGGACTAAATTGAAAATGTCAAAACGAATTTTTAAGTCCTTAAAACATCCCCATATAATTTTAAGATTATGCCAAAGTTAAAAACAAAGTTTTTCAAATATTTTTCTAAGTGTTTAAAGCCAAAACAGTGATTTTCAAGTCCTAGTTTCGAAACGGCCTAAGGTGTTTCGAAACGTTTTCATCACTGCCAACCCCTGTTCCGAAACGTGTATCGAAACGGCTTTAGAACACTTGAACCCGTTTCAAAACGGTCTCATACGTTTCGAAACAGTTCTTCAATTTTGATTTGAAAAACTATAACGGTTGTAATATTATTTAACCTATTTTTCAAAGATAAATAGGGTGTTTCGAAACGGGCTAAGACTGTTTCGAAATGACCCTTGACAGTAGCAAAACCGTTTCGAAACGAGGCCAAGCGTTTCGAAACTGGTCTTCATTTTGAATTGAAAATATGACCGTTGAAATTGTTTTTAACTGATTTTCTGAAACCGTTAGGGTGTTTCGAAATGGGCTAAGACTGTTTCGAAACGACCCTTGACAGTGGCAAAAGTGTTTCGAAACGGCTCTAAAGCATTTTGAAACGGGCTCTTAAATGCACCCCAACGGCTCTTTCTATTTTAGTTCGTTCCGAAACATGTACCCCGCATTTCGAAACGGGTTGTTGCAGACTGCATTTATGGAGGTGAGATAACATCCCAACGGCTCTATTGATGAGTGCAACAACCACAACGGCTAGAAATCAATGAGAAGGTATAAAAGGGACCTCTAAAAGCTCCAGCAACAACTATTGATCCTAAAGCAAACATCCAAACATCAAATCCAAGCATTTGAGCAAAAATCCCATTTTGTCTAGAAACCCCAATTGTAATTTTCATTCTTATCTTGTTCAATTGGGTTGAGTGCTTGTAATTGGGCTATCATTTGTATTGAGAGATACCTTATTAGCCAACAAATTTCTTTGTTCACTTGTGTGAGGATTGGGTTGAATTTTGGGTAGAAAATTCAACCGAAATTGTAAGGGTTGCCTCCTTAGCCTAGAAAAGGGGAAGAGCAATTAGTGGAATTGTTGCAAATCCTTAGTGAGGCTAAGGTAGTGGATGTAGAGTTCATTTGGAACTTGAACCACTCTAAAATCCCTTGTCTATTATTTTTAATTTGCAATTTCCACCACAAAGTCTTTAAAAATCCAATTCACCCCCTCTTGGTTTATATCGATCTTTCGGTCCACTCAACAGTCTTACAACCTCTTGAGAAGATCCAAGAAGTGTGCAATCATCTACAAGGTCATCCATGGCTTCCACCTCCACCATTGAAGCTTGAGGCGATTCTCAACCTACCAACAAGCCTCCCTTCTTCAATGGAGTTAATTATGCTTATTGGAAGAACCGCATGAAGCTATTCATTCAAGCTTTGGATCTTGAAGCTTGGAAGATCATCATGAGTGGTTACATCGCACCGACTAGTAATATGAAGACATGGAGCAATGAAGAAAACAAGAGATTCTCCACAAATGCTAAGGCAATGCATCTCATATTTTGTGCCCTTGGCCCGGATGAGTATGGAAGGGTGTCATCTTGTTCCAATGCTAAAGAGATTTGGGACAAACTTGAAGTTACACATGAAGGAACAAATCAAGTGAAGGAGACCAAAATTGGGCTTCTCAATCTTAATTATGAAAACTTCAAGATGGACCCCGAGGAAAACATCAAAACCATGTCCGATCGATTCTCCGTGATTGTTAATGGTTTGAAGGGCTATGGAGAAGTGATCCTGGAAGATAAACTTGTGAGGAAGATGATCTACTCTCTTCCAGATTCATGGGATTCAAAGAAAACGACGATTATAGAAGCAAAGGACCTCAAGACTCTCAAGTTGGATGAGCTCATTGGTTCCTTGCTTACACATGAGATGATGTCAAAGGGTAAGGAAGAAAAGAAGAAGGAAGTGGAAAAGAAGAAATTTGGTGTTGCTCTCAAAGCATCAAAAGAAGATATTTATTCTAGTGGAGAGGATGAAGATAAGGAGATGACTATGTTTGCCAAGAGATTCAAAAGATTCATGAGATCCAACAAAGGAAGAAGATTTCAAAGAGAAGAGGGTTTCAAGAATGACAACAAAGAGAAAGATCAAATTATTTGCTATGAGTGCAAAAAGCCGGGACATATCAAGTTCGATTGTCCACAATTGAAGAAAAAGAGCTATGAGAAAAAGAAGCATAAGGCTCATGTAGCTACTTGGAGCGATGATGAATCATCCGACGATGACGAAAATGAAGTAGCCAACTTGTGTCTCATGGCTATTGAGGATGACTCTATGGTAACCTCTAATTCATCTTTTTCAATTGATTATACTTTTGATGAATTGCAAGAGGCTTATGATGAATTAGCCTTGGAGTTTGAGGAGTCAATTTTGAAAAAATAGAAAAATCATTTTAAAATTGAAAAATGAAAATGACTCTCTTTCCAAGTCTAATAAAGAATTTGAAAGTAAAATTGAGGAAATGCAAGTTAAAATAAAAGAATTTGAAAAGAAAAATCAAGACTTGCACAACTTACTTTCAAAGGTCCATGATGATCATCAAAAGGAACTTGATGATCTCAAAGTTTCTTTCAATAAAGTTGGGACTACAAGTTTTGAAAAAGGTGAAAATTCAAGACCAAACTATGTTAGGAAGAACTTTAATGGATATAGACAAAGAGGTCACCAAAGATCATATAATAGAAAGACAATTAAAAGCATTTGGGTTCCAAAAGGACTCATTGCTAACAAAGAATATGATCTCTTGTCTAAATGGATACCTAAAGGGACTAAAATTGTAGGAACTAACTCTCATGGACCCAAAAGAGTTTGGGTACCAAAACATGCATAGTTCCTTGATTGTAGGTGTGTTGGAGCCATGGTGAGCAAAATAAAGAAATCGGAAAGCTCTAGACACACTAGAAGGAAATGACACTTGAAGAGGATATGAGCTAATCAACCTATCTTGGTTCAAGTGGTAACATTTTAGTTAACATGCAATCTTTGTTTATTTATGTTGATTATGTGTGTTTATATGTTTCAAAGCATGTTTGAGGGTCCCCATATGTTGTTTAAGTACCTTTAATAAGGGGGAGTTAAGATTGCATGAGTTGCACATTTATGGCCTAATATGCTCATAATTATGTTTTTGGCCTTAAATTTGCAATATTTGATTGATTTTGTGAAATCATGTTCTCTATGCTTAATATGATCTTTTATGATGAATTTTGAGAATATGATGTTGTCTTGTAGCAATTTTATCAAAAATGCATGCTTAGGACCTTATAGAGCCTTTGTGTGTATGTGACTTGAAATAATCTTGATAGTGTACTTTTAGAGGACTAAATTTTGATCTATGATGTAATTTGCATATCTTGTTGTTTTAAGTTAACATTCATGCACATAATATCTTCTAAGGCATTTAAAACTCTCTTCATATCATACATATGACATAGGATGCCTCCAATAGAGCTTAAATCTCGTCTATACGATCCTTGTGCCCAAAATTCATATTTTCCAGAAAAAGGATCAATCCCCCAGGAAAAGGGATCGATCCCTTCGTTGGCAGTAAGCTCCTTAAAACTGATCCTTGAAGTTTACACTAAAAGGATCGATCCCCTAATCCGAGGGATCGATCCCTTTAGACATGTTGGCTGGGCGCGCTGTTTTAAAAGGGAAGTTAACACTCAATTTTTTTTAAAACCCTTGTTCGTCAAAACACCCCAAAACCGCCCCTTTTCAAAACCCTAACCAAATCCTTTCAAATTTTCAACCAATTTCAAGATTTCAACTCGTTTTGGTCTCCCCTCTCATCTTCAAATCGGATTTGGCACTTGATTTTGGCTTTTGGTGCTTCACAATCAAAGTTTTGGTAAGGTTTCAAAACCCTAACCTTTTCCATTCGAATTTTATTTACAATTTGGGATTGTTGATTGTTTTAGGCTATTTTTAGTGAACTCATATTGTTAAAAATCTATGATTTTTGTTGCAGGAGGTTTACCCATTGTTTAAAATCACTCAAAACCTCTTCTTTCAACACTTGCACACCAAGTGTTTGATAAAAAGCCTAAACCAATTTTCCCTTTGCAAAAATTCGGCCAAACCTAATTTTTTTGCCAAAACTTCTTGTTTGATTTCACCATAGATCTTTTTAACCATCCCTAATCATCTCTTGACAATCCTTTTTACTTGAATTTTCAAAATTTTAAGATGTCTAAGAGAAAAACCATGGCTTCCAAAGGGAAGGGGATTTCATCCAACCCTTCTCCATCTTCAAACTCCCTAGACTCATGTTTTAAAAACTCTAGGGAAAGTGACCGTTTTCGAAGCTTTTTTGCATCCGCACCGGTTAAGGAAACACGCTCAATTGATTTTAATTTCCTAACCAAACTAGATTTTGCCTATCTACAAAAGTTTAAGGATTTTAAGTGGATGGATTTTTTAAACTTTAAGGGGTCAACTTTTCCTACTCTTGTTCGAGTCTTTTATTCTAATGCCACCGTCTCTTCTTCAAAATTTTCGGATGACACCATTATTCGAACAATCAAATCTCATGTTTTGGGCAAAAATATCACTCTTACCATTGATTTTCTTGCTAACGCTTTTAGTCTTCCCGATGGTGGTGTTGAGATTGATAAAAGACCTTATCCCGAAAATTCTCGTGTCCCTAACAACCAAGCTACCTTCCTTCCTCTTCAAGATCGTCTCTTGCACCTTATCCTTTCCCATGTTATTCGTCCTCTTGGGACGAAATATTCTTCGGTTCGAGAGTCCGATTATTGGTGGCTTCATTGCATCCGTAGTGGAACTCAACTCCACCTTGCCGCCTTCATCTTCAACAATATGATAAAGATTATCAAGGCAAAGAAAGTGCAAACCTTAGTGTATGGCATGTACCTTAGCCATATCTTCTCTTTGCTTGACATCGATACATCCTTCGAGCACGACATTGATCCTCCCACCGACAACATCATTGGCCGTCATTCGATGGATCGTTTGGGCTATAAGGAAGAACCCGAATTCTCTATGAATTGGGTGAAAAAGAGAGGCGAATTTCAAGAATCGGAACACCATGAAAAAGGAGATGAAGAACATGAAGATGACCATATGGATGACGCTCCCGGAGCCTCCACTCGTGCTAGATCTAGTGACATGTCATTGAGAGACCTTCATGATTCTCTCATTCGTCATATGGACTCCTCCATTGGATCTCTTCGGGCTCACATGGATTCTAGACTTGATTCTCTCGAGGCTCGTCATGCTTCCTTGGGTGATGCTTTTAGCGCTCTTCAGCGCAAGTTTGATAGTTACCCATTCCCACCTCCACCATCTTCATCTTAGATGCATGCATACATGGACATCTTATTATATTATGTTTTTGTTTATGATTGCTTTTAGACTTTGCTACATGACTTCTATGACTCTTTGTTGGATGTTGTTTTAAACATTGATGTTATGTTGCTTTGGTTTATTTTGGTACTTATGGATACATTATGGTTTGTTTAATTTAAGTACCTATGGATGTTTATGCTTTATTTGTGTTATCTATCGTTTCAATTCTAGCCTTTACTTTTATTTTATTTTTTTCTCCTTTGTTATATGGTGCTAACACTTTTCTTGAATTATTTTTGATATAACAAAGAGGGGGAGAAATATGAGCAAATAATAAAAAATGGTTTTTAAATAAAATTGGAGCTTAAATTGTTTTAATTTAAAACTAGATTTTGAAATCATTTATTAACTCAAAAAATATTTTCTTAAGGGGGAGTTTTTGTCAAAAACAATTTTTCAAAGAGTTTTGTTATATCAAAAAGGGGGAGATTGATGAACTAATATTTTGATATAACAAATTAAAAGAAAAATGTTTTTGGACTTAATCGAATATATAAATTCTTGCAAAAATAATTCAAAGTCCAAACAAACTTGAAAAATTCGTTTTAAATGTTTTCCAACTTTACCGATCTTTTTCAAAACAAATATGATCCATTTTTGCACTAAAAAACTGTTTTCCAGTCTTCAAGGCAAAAAGGATCGATCCCCTGATAAAAGGGATCGATCCTTTGATTTACAGTTTCACTCCTTTTTTGTCTCAGTGCAAAAGGATCGATCCCCTGGTGTATGGTATCGATCCCGTTTTCCAACAGTCATATTTTTCATAAGAAAGGATCGATCCCTTTGTGAAAGGATCGATCCCTCGTGCTTTAAATGCTATATTTTCAGGTAGGTAACGACTTTATGACACCCCCAACGGCTCCAAACGGCTAGTATTGATTGAGAGGATACAAAAACAAAGAAAAATCAACTCAACAACAACAAGAAAGTCTACACAAACATTCAACCTTTCAAGAGTCCACTTTGTGCTTAATTTTCGATCTTTCTTGTATACACTAGAGTGTTCTTCATTGTAATTCTTTTGCTAGTGTTTCTTTGGGTGTGTGAGAGAGCTTAAACTTTGCAAACACATTCCTAGTGAGGATTTCCTAGTTTGCTTATTTGTATTTGTTCTTGGGGGAAAGGATTCAATAGACTTTGGGGTATAAGTCTATTGAATTGTGTAAGGTTACTCCTTATCCTTAAAGGAAAGACAAATTAGTGAATTTGTGGAAAATCCTTAGTGTGGTCACTAAGGTAGTGGATGTAGACTCCAATTAAGGGAGTTGAACCACTCTAAATCACCTTGCAATTTCTACCTTTGCAATTAGTGTCCACCGTTCTTTCAAAAATCCAATTCACCCCCTCTTGGTTTTGTTCGATCGATTGGCACTCTCAACAACAAGTACCTACATTTTTTGGGTACCTGATTTGTGGGTACCCGGTTTGTATAGGCCGGGGAACGGGCCGAGGTTTCACTACCCGAAAATTTTGGGAACCTGGTTTTTCGGGTACCCGGTTTTGTACACCCCTACTTGTGATGATGATATTGTAGGAATCTTAGATGCTAATGATGGTGAAGGAAAATCATCAAAGATAGATGAAGTTCCATCGAAAGAAGAACCACAAGATCCACCTTTAGAGCCTTGAAGGACATGTCTGTAGAGAAAAGGGAGGTCACCTACCCAAGGGAGTTCAACTATGTCAAAGGTGGTGAGATTTTGGGTGATCCATCCAAAGAGGTAACCACTAGATCATCTCTTAGAAATACATGTAATTATGTTACATTTATCTCATACATATAGCCTAAAAATATCAAAGAAGCATTAAATGATGATTATTGGATATTGGTTATGCAATAAGAGTTAAATCAATTTGAGAGGAGTCAAGTTTGGACATTAGTTAATAAGCCTAGTAATAAATCTACTATAGGTACTAAATGAGTTTTTAGAAACAAACTAGATGAGAGTGATAACATCGTGAGAAACAAGGCTAGACTTGTTTCTCGAGGTTACACTCAAGAAGAAGGAATTGATTTTGATGAAACCTATGCACTCGTAGCTAGAATGGAAGCTATTAGGATGTTACCTGCATTTGCATGTTTTCATGAATTCAAGCCTTTTCAAATGAATGTTAAAAGTGATTTTCTAAATGGTTTTATAAATGAAGAAGTGTATGTAGAACAACCACCCACTTTTGAAGATCCAAAATATCTAAACCATGTTTTTAAACTTTCAAAAGCTTTATATGGTTTGAAACAAGCTCTTACAGTTTGGTATGAAAGATTGTCAAAATTTCTAGTAGAAATTTTTTTGACAAAGGAAATGTGGATACTATATTTTTTATAAAAAGAAAAGGCAATGATATTTTAGTAGTTCAAATTTATGTTGATGATATTATTTTTGGTTCTACTAATGAATCTCTTTGCCAAGATTTTGCTAAGTTAATTCAAGATGAATTTGAAATGAGCAAGACAGGGGAGCTCTCAATCTTTTGGGGACTCCAAATCAAACAAAGTAAGGATGACATTCAATCAAGCAAATTACATCAAGAATATGCTCAAGAAGTTTGGCTTATAGAATGTGAAGCCTCATGCCACTCCAATGAGCTCTTCTACAAAGCTTGACAAAGATGAAGGAGGTAAATATGTTGATATTAAGATTTATAGATCTATGATCGAATCTTTGCTTTATCTTGCCACAAGTAGACCATATATTATGTTTAGTGTTTGCTTGTGTGTTATATATCAAGCTAGTCCTAGAGAATCACATTTACAAACCGTCAAGAGAATCTTTAGATACCTTAGAGATACACCTTGTTTAGGTCTTTGGTATCCTAGTGACTCATCCTTTAGTTCGCATGCTTATTCGGATGCGGATTATGAAGGTTGTAAAATCAATAGAAAGAGTACTTTTGGTACTTGTTAATTCCTAGGTAACATGATAATCTCATGGTTTTCTAAGAAGCAAAATAGCGTTGCACTATCTACCACCGAGGCAGAATATATTTCGGCCGATAGTTGTCGTTCTCAAGTCCTTTGGATGAAACAACTCTTAGATTATGGAATTGATGTAGGTACCATTCCCTTAAAGTGTGACAATACTAGTGCTATTTTTATTACTAAAAATCTCATCCAACATTCTAGAACCAAACATATAGAAATAAAACATCATTTTATTAGAGATCATGTCTTAAAAATGATGTAGTTCTAGAGTATGTATATACCTTGCACCAAGTAGCGGACATCTTCACCAAACCTTTAGATAAGGAGCGTTTTTCATCTCTTAGTAGAGAGTTAGGGCTTACTGGCTTTTCTTAAACCTTAGAGTCTTTGGTTGAACTAAAATTGCTTGAATTTGTTTGAATTTCATGTTTGTGTGATCTTCTCCTTAATTGCATCTATTCATGTTGTTAGAGGAGTATGTATCTGTTTTTGCCTATATATGTTGCTCTCATATCATAATTATGCATTTCAATTTGAGTGAAATCGAATTTTTAGGTTCTTAGCAGCCAAAATTGTAAATTTCGGTGTAAAAGAGTAGTTGTATCGATACAGGTTATTAGGGTAGTGTTTTGGTACAAACTTGGCTATACTAGTACGAGTCGAGGATCAGTGCAGGGTTAAACCGTACCAGTACGTGCTGTTATGATACGCTTTTAGTTGTATCGATACGTGTGCGTTAGAGCCATTAAATAAGGGTTTTAATCAAACACCAACTTTTTCTATTAAAAACCCTAGCCAAAAAACCCTTTGAATACCTTCTAAATCTCTTGGTTTATCATCAAATTTCATCAAAACTCTTTGGGGGCTTTTGCTTACAACATCAAACCCAAGCTTTTATCATCAAGATTAGTGCAAATCATCTCATCATTCATCCATCCATCCATCATTCAAGGTAAAAACCTTATTTGTATACTATTTCAAATTTCTCTATACTTTTCTAGCTTTTAGGTTTAAATTTTGTATACGTAGGATGTATTAATCTATGGTTTCAAAGTTTTTACAATTTTTTTTCAAAACTGATTTTTTTATTCAAATATATATTTATACTCATATACTTTATTTTACAGTTTTCAAGTTTTAATCTTATCAAAATTTTTCTTTATATTTTTTATGTTTTTAAACTATAAATTATAGATTTTTAGCCTACCTTGATTATTGGTTGAATAATTAGATGAATTTGATGTATTTGCATGCATATGTTTTTGTGGTTTGAATTTGTAGATTTTATCAAAACTCTTTACCATACCTCCTAGAAAGCGCCCTAGAAAAGAATTTATTGCTAGTTCTTCCAATCCGGTAACAATGGTACCAAACCTAACCTTGCCCAACTTTATGTCCATTGTTTTAATGAACTGATTATCCCGAAGCTATGAATTATTTCAAACAATTTCAAAACTTTAAAGTCTGTCATGAGCGAATTGTCGACTATACTTATATGTGTTCCGATGAGTTTGGTTTTAAATACCTTTATTTAATGAGGGAATGGAAGTTCATGAATTCTTTTAAATGTACCTGGCACTGTTTACAAAAACCTTGTTCGTATTTTTTACTCCAATGCCCGATGTGTTTTAAACCAAGATAAAACTGAAACTATTGCACTTGAGTCCTATGTTATGGGAAAAAACTATTTCTCTTGATTCTAAAAAACTAGCCAATCTTTTAGGGATGAAAAGCATTGACATAGATGATGAGAATTCTTTTGCTACAAACTATAATGGCTTAGTGACCGTTCTCAAAGCCCATGAGCAATTCCTTCACCTTCTCATAGCTTGGGGGTTTCAACCATTCGGTGGCAAATGGTCTACTTTTTGCATGGTGGATGACTTTTGGCTTCATTGCTTTTGTGAGAGAAAACGCCCTAACCTCGCCCAAAATATTTTTGCCGAGATGGTCCACCTTGTCAATAACCGTCACACCACCCTCGTGAAGTCTTTCACCTATGAAACCATCCTTAGCCATATCTTCCACAAGCTTCACATCGATTTCTCTCTTGACCTTGGGTTACCAAGCATATTAATGTGAGATCCCTTCGGAAAGCTCAATTCACTGTTTTTAATGCAGAATAGGTTCACAATGTGAATCTTTTGGGACAAGTTCCCGTAAATGTGGAACTAGTTGAGGATGTTCTTGAGGCTCAGGTTGCTCCACCTTCCCTTGATTCTTTCATGGCCTATCTTGATGGGAAGTTTTCCACCATGAAGACAAGGTTTGACTCTCTCGGTGCTAGATTGACTACCATTGAGCATCGTGTGTCTTCTATGGACATTTCTCTTACCGCCTTTCATCAAGAGTGGCATACTCATGTTCATGAAGATAACGATGATGAAGAGGAAGACAAAGACGAAGATGAAGACCATGATGAGAACTTTTAGGCTTAGGCGTATCATATCATATCATATCATATCATATCATATCATATCATATCATATCATATCATATCATATCATATCATATCATATCATATCATATCATATCATATCATATCATATCATATCATATCATATCATATCATATCATATCATATCATATCATATCATATCATATCATATCATATCATATCATATCATATCATATCATATCATATCATATCATATCATATCATATCATATCATATCATATCATATCATATCATATCTATTGGGATTTGAGTTTATGCACCTTTGTTTATTTGATATTTCCTATGAATTTATGCTTTGGTTTATGTCTTTAATTTCGTTGGATATTTTATATCTTGAATATTTTATGTTTTAGTGTAGACTTCGGTGAGTGCTTGGCAAAAGGGGTAGAAAATTTATTGGAAATGTATAAAAACAGTGCCAAGTAAGAGTTTTTTGTGTGCAAGTATACACGGTCTGCAAATAATATAATAGTGAGTTGAGTATCGTCTCCACAGGGATTGGCCAAGAGTTTGGATGCTTTGAATATTTACTTCTCAAGGGAAAAGTTTTGTTTGATTTGGGAGTTGTTTGAAAATGATTTTAAAGAAAAGAAAATTAAAACAACGTTGGCAAGGAGAGTGTCAAATGAGTGATGAGCGTTGGCAAAGGATGTCTGGTTTTTACGCTATTCATGCCATGTCAGCCTTTCATAATGTAGTGCCTTGGCATCATTTAACGAGCATATTCAAAGTTGGCAAAGCCTCTTTCGATGGTCAATGCCCGAAATTAACTATGTAAAAACCCCTATATTTCTATAGTGATGTTTTTTCATAAATCAATTTGATTAAGTCCCAATCTATACTCCTATGGGGTAGATTCGCTTCAGAAGTAAGCTCATCTACTTGAACATCTTCTTTCGAAGCATCTCGCCTTAGTATCTGGAAACAAATCGCCACCCCCTAAGTCTTTTAAGATATTAATGTTCAATAAGCCAACAATGCCAGATTTTGCTTGGCACAATTTTTATAAAACATTGAAGAACATGCCAGATAGGGAAATCAATACAGAGCATTTTCATTATTAAAAACTAAACATAAAAACATCGTTCAACGCAAACATCCCCCACCAACTATTAAATTAGTTTATGGTGAGGGTATCAAACCAAAAACCTTCATCATTTTGTAAACACATCATCATTTAAAAGAAAATAAAAATAACTAAACAAATAGAATGGGTGAGAAGGGGTCTCTCGATTCAGCTCTTCAAGGTCCAAGCTCTCGGTCAAGCTAGTCGAACCATGTCTTCTTGGTGTAGCCGGTCATCGATGGATCTTTCGATATCCCAATCGTCCTCCCAAATGCTTGCTTGATCTTTCTTTTAAATGGGCATGCAAGGAAGACCTATGATGAGCTCTTGAGTTTGAATTTTGAATGCTCAAGGGATAAGAGATGTGATCATCTTATCCAAAGTTTGAATGTGAGATGATCAAGTTGAAGCTGGCGTCATCTGCCGTCACTACTTCGCCAACCAAGCCTGGCATCATTCTGCCAACCAAGCTTGACACTATTTATCCGCTATTTATTCAGAGTTTGATCCAATTGCTATTTTCTAGCAGCCTAATTTGGTCCTATTTTTTCGGGTTCAACAGCTACTTGGTCGGGCATCAAATTCATCTTCTCTGCCAACCGGTGCTTTGACAATAATTGGTCCATACGTACCAATAGCATCTCAGCATTCTCTCTAGCATTCTTTCATGCGCTGTTGTGTCCTGCCAACCGCTATGCCAAACTTGCAAAAGTGCCAACAGAACAACCCTTCACACTGGCATAAGTAAAATTCCTAACTCCTTATGAAAATGCATGAAATTAACAACTAAATGTACTCAAAAGTAAGCAAAGGCATTGTAAAATAGGCATAAAAATCAGTACTTTTGAAGAGTTAACACTCTCCCAAACCTAGCTCATTGCATGTCCTCAAGTAATGCAAGAAAGCTAAATAAAAACAATAAGGTGAAAATACTACATCAACAAAGTTTTGGTTGGAATGCCAACAAGTGCTGGCAAGCAGCATTAAGTCTAGCTCTGTCCTCAATCATCGCAGTGCAGTAATGCCAAGGAGGTAGTAAATTCAAATGCAACAATATAACTCTAGTCTAAGGGTATGAAAAGTGCATGATGTGTGGGCAATATGCATCAAGTATCCTTTTACTCCCTTAGTCAATTTTACCACCTAAACTCAGAATTTTTATTTTTTTTCTTTTATTCCTGCTAAGGGTTTCTGTTGGCATTAATTTAAGCTTGCTTCATAAAATTATTTGGCGTACCACGAACTCCCACGTTAATCTAAATATCAATAGGATTTCTTTTCAACTCATACCCTAAAGTTTTAGACTTGAGAACTAAGAGGGAGCAAACCATGAATCCCCAAGTAACTTATTATCCCTAAGGTAGAGGAGAGTTCAATTTTTTTCATTGCCTTGGCAAACATTGTTGCCTTATTTATTTCTTTTTACCCTTGCATCATTTTTTCTTTTTTTTTTCTGAGCTTAGTTTCAAAAATTCTAAGTTTTCTTTGGAACTAGATGCATACTACGTGTTAAGTGAAAGTTCAATTCCCTAAACTAGAGATCAATTGTCAAGAAAACCTGGTATTACTATTATGCTGGCATAGGAAACTAAAGATTTTCGAAATTCTTCATCAGACAAATTATTCTAAAAGTAATTAAACTTGCCTAACAAGTGTTAACATTATTCAAAATTTGGCCGAGACAAAAATTTCTTTTTCTTTTTTTAGTGGTTCGATATGCAAAGCTAGACAATATGACACATATGGCATGACAATAGAAATGTAACATGAAATGTATGACATGACATAAATGTGAGGAAATGCACACCCCCAAACCTAAGATGTTCATTGTCCTCAATGCATGAAAACAACACGTGTATACAAATAAACAGAAAAATAAAAAATACATGAACATACAAATGCAATGGAATGAAATACAAAGGAATTTAGGAAGATGGGGACTCCCTTTCGGAGACTTCTTCTCGTGTGACTCGGGTTTTCCTCTTGACAAAGCTTTCCACAATCGGGTGCTTTGCGTTTTACTCTTATCATTGTTGGTTTTGCAACAGTGGAGGCTCCAACATCATGAAGAACTTCCTTCACAATCTTGACAGGTTCCGACATGGCAGGGGCATCGGTGGCATCAGACTGTGCCGACACGGAAAGTGTTGCGGTAGACTTGGCTTTGGCTCCCTTTGATTCAATTAGAGAGTTGGTTCTATCAGATTCAACATGGATTGGAGAAAACAGGACTGTGGCATCAGATGTGGTATGAGCTGATTGGGGACTAGCTGGCATGGCATCGTCACCGGAAAAGATCTCCGTAGGGAAATCTGGAAAGAAATTTGAGGACATCTTCTCAAGGGTCTCCATGATGTCAATATCCCTAGCATGACTTTACTGCCAAAGCTTGACATTTCACTCCTCAATTTTCTCTAATTTAAGGAGAATAATCTCCTAGTGATGGTTAATTTGTGAAAGCAATTCCACTGCACTAGCTGGCATGGGAGCGTCAGTTTCCGCCTTTGGCACCTTGGGATTTGGCGTGGTTGTCTTTCATTTTCCTTTATCTTTAGTCTCAGTGGCAGTTAGGTTTCTCCATATAGCCGGCGAGATTGTGGCGCCCTTGATTTCTTGGCCTTTGTTTGAATCAAGCTTGGGCACACCATACCTCATGCAAATGTTAGAAATCAATAAAGGAAAGAATAAGCTGCCATTAGGCTTACCAGCACATTTTTAGGTCTCTTCAACGATGTTCCGGCTAACATTGATTTTTCGACCGGTGATGATGGAATGCAATAGTGCCAGCCGTTCCTCCGACAATGTTTCGTTATGGGTGGTTGGCATGAGATTTTCCTTGAGAAAGTGGTTCCACCCCCTCGGCTGAGATTTCAACGCTAGTCTCTTGACGGTTTGGTGGCCCTTGAAAGACACTATCCATGTCGTGCCTAGTTCACACAGATCTGCCAACAACTTCTTTCTCTTGGCAACAGTCATTAACTTAACATACTTCAGATGTTCGTCCTCGTCATCACCCAACTTGAACATGGCATTGATATAACCTTCATCAAAACGAACACATGTACCTCGTATCATCAAGAACGGGCTGTCCTTGGTTGTCAAGTGGGCATAAAACTCTCGAACAATATTCACGTAAACCTCCCCTTTTTGTTAGCAGAATAGCTCCCATTTGTGTTGGTTGACTACTGCCATGAAATCATTAGAAAAAATCCACGATTGCTTCTCCTTTGAAGTCGAAGTGCTTCTCATAACAAAAGGATCTTGAGGCGAAATTTTCATCATGCTTTTTCTGGATCTCCTCATTGAAAAAGATTTTAAAGGGGTTGATGAATAAGCCATTGAAACGTGATGAAGCTTTGGGGGTGCTGAAAAAAGGAAAAAAGAAGAGAAAAGATGAATCTTGGTTTCTTGCTTGATAAAGAAAGAGAGAAGTGAAAAGAGTTATGTTTCTTTGAACGGCTAGGGTAGATGGAAAGTAAATGGTTGAGTGTTTAATGGGATTTAATGAAGTAGCCGAATTTAATAGGGGTAATGATGGAAAGGAAAAAGATTTGATTTGATAAGGGTTTAACTGATAAGGGTGATGTGATAAGGTTGTAAGTGATAGGATATGTTTAAAGAGTAGAGTGATAAGGTGATTAAGTTGAACTTAAATTTCAGCCTAATATTTTGGGCAGCTAGGGTTAAAATTCAAAAGAAAACAATTTTCACTCTCATGGGCCGAATTTAATCAAGCTAGGTTAAATCTCTTCTTCCAATATTCCAATCCGTCGTATGCCAAGCCTCTATATTAGTTTGTGCTAGACAATGACATAATGTTTTGGAGCGTTGTCAAGTGATACATAGGATGCTCAGCATAAAGTCTATCCCTCATACACTCAGCATCTTTTTATAGAGTGGGCCAAAAGAATCCTGACTGCATCATCTTGGCAACAATCTTCATCCCGGCAAAGTGTCCTCTATATGGTGCGGCATGACATACATTTAATATGTTGTGTTGTTCATCCTCTAGCACAAACCGGCGGATCACTTCATTGGCACACTACTTGAACAATATTGGCTCGTCCTAATAATATTGTCAAACATCTTACAGAAAACATTTCCTGGCACTATATGCCAAGTCTGGTGGAAGAATATTGCTTATTAGGTAGTTGACTATGTCAGTGTACCATGACACAGTATTAACTACAAGTAAATACTCATCTCTTATAGCAACGGTCTTACCATCTTCAAGGTGATGCTCTAGGCGTGATAGGTGATCAACTACCAAATTTTCACTAGCCTTCTTGTTAGAACCTAGGTTTGGCATCCTTCTTTGCCAAGAAGTACTTCAAGGGCGATGGCAATCTGGTTAGAACCTAAATAGCCATCCAAAAAACAATAGAAAGCTTTACCTACCAGCCTATCTAACATATGGTCGATGAATGGCAATAAGAAGTGATCCTTTAACGTGGCATTGTTCAACTTTCTGTAGTCCGTGCACACTCTCCATCCTGTGACAGTCCTAGAGGGAATCAATTTATCCTTGTTGTTTTGTACCACTTTCATGCCACCTTTTTTTGGCACGCATTGTGCTGGGCTAACCCACGAGCTATCAGAAATGGGGTAAATTATCTCAGCATCAACCCATTTGATAATCTTCTTCTTCACTACTTCTTTCATTCTTGGATCCAACCTTCTCTGGCCTTGAACGGTCTTGCCAAGGTATTCCTCTAAGATAATCTTGTACATGCAAATGGTTGGGAATATACCTCGAAAATCGGCCAAGGTCAAACCCAAAGCTTACTTATATTTGCTTAATATTTCCAACAATCTTCCCTCCTGATCATTGGTGAGATCAACATCAATGATTACTGGCAAAGTTGAGTTTTTACCTAGATAAGCATACTTAAGGTGGTCTGACAATAGTTTTAGGTCCAATTTTGGTGGCTTCTCAATTGATGGTTTTGGTGCCTTGATTTCTCGGTCGGCCAACTCCAGTGGCTCAAAATAACTCACATCTTCAGCCTCCAAGGCTGGTTCTTCAAGTTCTTCACTTGTCTCATCATTGGCAACCAGTTCGCTGGCATCATCATCTGTGTCTTGGCACAACTGTGCCACGTCCAATGTAAAAATAGGCTTCATCATCTCATCGGTTCGGTATTCATCAGGTTCATCCGCGCATATAAGTGCTTGAAACACATTAAATGTAACATGTTGATCATTCATGCGCATAGTAAGTTCACCCTTATGATCATCAATCAAAACCCTACACGTGGCAAGGAATGGACTACCCAAAATAATTGAGACATCAATATCTGCCTTATAATCTAGAATGATGAAATCAGTTGGGAAAATGAATTTGTCTACCTTTATCAACACATCCTCAGTCTTACCCTTAGAATGTGCAAAGGATCTGTCTACCAGTTGAAGTGTCATCGTGGTAGGTATTGCTTTTATGCCAAGCTTTTTGAAAATTGACATTGACATTAGGTTGATACTGGCTCCTAGGTCACACAGTGCCTTGCCCATGAATATGTTGCCAATGATGTAGGGAATATTAAAACTTCTCGATTCTTTCAGCTTCAATGGAAATTGATTGAGTATCATGGCATTACATCATTCGGTGAGAGCTACGATCTCAAAATCTCCTAACTTTTTTCTTTTGGACAAAATGTCCTTCATGAATTTGACATAGTTGGGAATTTACTCATGAGCCTCTACTAATAGTATGTTGATTTGCAATTGTTTAAGAACTTCTAAGAATCGCTTAAATTGTTGGTCTTACTTATGCTTTTGAAGCCTTGCTGGAAATGGTGGTGGTGGATAAGTAAATGTTGGCTCCACTAGCTTTGCCAAGGTGGTGATGGCATCTGACTCACGTTTGGCATTGGTATGTTGTTTGGCGTCAAGTATTGGTCTGGCATCAGAATGTTGTCTGGCATCAGGTCTGGCATCATCAGCTATTGCTTCTTTCTTCTCTACTTCTTTGGGATCATTTAATGACATTAGCTTTCAGTTGGTCAACTACTTGGCTACATGGCAGCCATCTCTGTCTCGCATTTCTTGCCACATCGAAGAGTTAAAGCTTTGCATTGCTCATTGTCTTTATGCTGAGCGTCCTATGTATCACTTGACAACACTCCCTGGGGTTGATTGCTGAGTGTATTTGCAATCTTCCCAAGCTGAACCTCTACGTTTCTCATTCATGCTGCCAAACTCTAGACTGTTGCATCATTCCTCTCCATGTACTCCATGAGAGCTTTTCCTTGGTTATATCTCTGCCCTTGCTGAAAATTGTTTTGGGCTCTCTATGGCATGGCATTATTATTCTACCTCTAGGCATTTTTGGTCTAACGTTGGGCATTGTACTGGTTACCTTCTTGATTTTCTCAACCTAAATTTGAGTTCTATCTCCAACTTGCATTGTAAGTATTAGTATTAGAATTATAGTAACAACCAAAATTACCAATAGAATTTACCGACTCATTGTTGGCAGAGAAATGATCCGTGTGATGATCTTCTCCACATATTGTGCAAAATGGTTCTAATGCCTTGACTTCTCAGAAATCATTACTCTTTTGCAAAGTTTTCACAATGCTAGTAAGATTAAAACTTTGAGCATTAATGGATGTCAGTGCATCAAGCTTATATTTTCCAGCTGATTTCGTGTCGGTCCCTAGTCTGGCAGTGGGATACTCAAAATCGTTGGCAACAATCCTCTCAAGGATTCTAATTGTTTCTGTGTAATTTTTGTCTAACAGTGAACCATTTGCTGAAGAATCAACAATGATTCTGCCATGGGAATTAAGTCCATTGTAGAAGGTTTCTATTTGGGTCCAATTGGGAAGCCCATGCATAGGAAACCTCCTCAACAAGTCTTTGAATCTCTCCCAAGCATCATATAAAGGCTCGTCATTTGCCTGCCTAAACGTCGTGATCTCGTTTCTCAGCCTGACATTAATCTTAGGTGGTTGGTATCACAATAAAAACTTCTGGCATAAATCTGCCCATGTTCTCATTGATCCAGATGGCAAAGAACTTAGTCACGTCTTAGCTTTATCTCTAAGGGAAATGTGAAAAGTTTCAGCTTCACTGTATCCTCCGAAACTCCAGGTTGCTAAAATAGTTGGCAAACTTCCATGAATTGCTTCAAGTGTTGCCTTGGATCTCCAGTGCGTGATCCATTGGAGTGACCCTACATTCAAAAGAGTTTGAATCATTACCGGTTTAAGTTCAAAATTGGCAGCATTTACCTCTGTGCCAACAAGGCATGACATCAATTTGTTAACATTTGGTGCCAAATGCTCTCTAATAGGTCTCTCTTTGACATCGTCTACTACGGGTGCGACAGGGGCAGCCGGTATCCTCTATGTATAGGTGGATCTACTTGATTGTGTGGGAAACACTCTACTCCTCCATTACCATTTTGAGCCATCTCTCTAATTTTCTTTTTCAAATTATGGTAAGTTCGTTCAATTTCAGGGTCGAATGGTTGATAGTCCGTAGGGCAGTTCCTAGTCATACACCAAACAAAACAGGTAAGTAAAATAAAACAAAAACAATAAAATCAAAACAATAAACTCTGTTGCAATCCCCATCAACGGCGCCAAAAACTTGTAGACTTCGGTGAGTGCTTGCAAAAATGGATAGAAAATGTATTAAAAATGTATTAAAACAATGCCAAGTAAGATTCTTTTGCGTGCAAGTATACACGGTCTGTAAATAATATAGTATTGAGTTGAGTATCGACTCCACATGGATTGACCAAGAATTTGAATGCTTTGAATGTTTACTTGTCAAGGGAAAATGTTATTTGATTTCGGAGTTGTTTGAAAACGATTTTAAAGAAGAGTAAATTAAAACAGTGTTGGCAAGGGATGCATGGTTTTCACGTTGTTCATGCCATGCCAGCCATTAATAATGTAGTTCCTTGGCATCATTTAACGAGCATATTCAAATTTGGAAAAACCTCTTTCGATGATCAATGCCCAAAATTAACCATGTAAAAACCCCTATATTTCTATAGTGATGTTTTTTCATAAATCAATTTGATTAAGTCCAATCTATACCCCTAATGGGTAGATTCACTTTAAAAGTAAGCTCATCTACTTGAACATCTTCTTTCGAAGCATCTCGCCTTAGTATCTGGCAACAGATTGTCGCCCCCTAAGTCTGTTAAGATATTAAGGTTCAATAAGCCAACAATGCCAGCTTTCGCTTGGCACAATTTTTTATAAAACATTGAAAAACATGCCAGATAGGGAAATCAATGCCGAAGCATTTTCATTTTTAAAAACTAAACAGAAAATAGCGTTCAATGCAAACATCCCCCACCAACTATTAAATTAGTTTATGGTGAGGGTATCAAACCAAAAACCTTCATCATTTTGCAAACACGCCATCATTTAAAAGAAAAATAAAAACAACTGAACAAAGAAAATGGGCGAGAAGGGGTCTCTCGATGCAATCCTTCAAGGTCCAGGCTCTCGGTCAAGTTGGTCGAACCACATCTCCTTGGTGCAACCAGTCGTTGATGGATCTTTCGATATCCTAGTCGTCCTCTCAAATGATTTTTTATCATTCTTTAAATAGGCGTACAATGAAGACCTAGGATGAGCTCTTGAGTTTGAATTTTGAATGCTCAAGGGATAAGGGATGTGATCATCTTATGGTCCATTTTGGGGTGCGAGACTGCCCCTCCCAACAATTTCATCTCCAAGATTTGAAATTGCGTCCTTGACGAGTGGCTAGTTTGGTCGATATTTTAGTGCTAATTACGTTTAAATGGATGAATTGTGGTGTTGAATTATGGTTTATCATATGATTTTGGTACAGGACTTTGTGGATGGAAAATGGACTGAAAAAGGTTTGATTTCGTATTTTTTCTGGATTCATGGCTGAATTCGTGGGCATGAACTGGGGAATGAAAATGCTGACTGAGCGCGACACGTCAACACATGACATCAGCAGTACGGGAGGATGACGTCAGCAACACTGGAGTTGGATGATGACGTCAGCAACGGATAAAATACCTTATCTAGATATTTTGATAGCTTATCAAGTTCATTGTGATAGCTTATCAAACAAACATTTGAATTTTAAATTTGGGGATTTATCTTTTGTATTTTCTTTTTAGGAATTATCTTTAGAAATTATTTTTTTACCTTTTTTTTCTTTAGGATTTAAATTTTGAGAATTATCTTTTGTATTTTTAGGATTTTATCTCTTAGGTTTTGTAGGGTTTTTAAGGACTATAAATATCCCATTGGGGTAAGCCTCACAACATCTCATCATTTGTTCTTCACTTTGTTTCTACTTTGGGTTTTATAAAATTCCTTTTCTCTTCAATTTTTATTCTCTTATTTTTGTACTTTATTTTCTTCCAGAAATTATGCTAAGCATGGTTAATTCAATAATTATGTAAAGCTAAATTTTTCATAGCCAAAGGCGGTAAAGATGACTCGATTTCAACGTGAGGAATAAAAGCGCTTAAATAACTTCATGTTTTTTTGTCTCTATTCTTAAAAGCTAAACTTTAAACCAAAACGATTTTCGAAACAAAAGATTGACTTTTATCGAAATATGGTTTTCGGTTAATATGTGGGAGGAAGGATCGGCTATTGAAGCACATTCGTCTTCCTGACAACACACTTAGTAAATTGATTACTAAGGGAAAATTTGAGATCGAAACCGTTATTATTGAAATAACACCATTTGAGTCGATTTTTATTAGGCTTAAAACGACCTTGGTCTTCAACATTGTTGTTGATTAAGATCAAGTTCGGATATCGATATCAAAGATAGAACTTGGGTATTCGGTATACAAAGAGAAGTCTCAATGATTGAACCTTGTGGACAAGTAACCGACGTAAATCCTAAAATGAAAATCTTTCTCCAATGATCCAAAAAAATGAGTCAAAGCAAAAGCCAGCGACTAGTTTTTAGATATCAAATTTATTTACCTTCAACTACTTCAACACAATTTTTATTTATTACCTTTCTTTAATCAACCACCCCACCTAAAAACTCAATCCACTTCAAGGCTCATAGGTCAACAATCATAATCAGGAAATTTCCTAAATCCCTGTGGGATCGACCCTTACTCTCACTATTCTACTTTAATTTAATTTCTTTATTTGAGTTTAAGGAATATTATTTTGACGCAAAAATGACGTGTGTCAAATTGGCGCCGTTGTCGGGGATTTCAGCAAAAACTTACTGATTATTTTTGTTTGTTTATGACCAGGAAGAATCCGGGAGAACTAGCACGCTACATCCCGGAGATCGAAGCATTCGCACGACATCGGAATGCACAAGCAAAACGAGAAAAGGAAAATAGATTGCGCCAACAAAGGTTACAATGAAATCTTGAGCTAGCATCACAAACTGCAACACTCTGAGAATACCAACGAAGAACAAAATCCAATGCCAGACGAACAAACAATCCAGCAACTAACTAGGGCACCAGATGACAATCAGCCCCTATGCATAACCTTCCTGAATGGTACAACACCATTCCAATTGAAGACCGGTTTAATTCATCTTCTACCAAAATTTCACGGCTGCCCTCTGAGAACCCCCATAAGCACCTTAAGGAGTTTCATATGATTTGTCTAAGTACAAAACCGTAGGGAGTTTTCGAAGATCAAATTAAACTTCGAGTCTTTCCTTTTTTTATCTGGTATTGCCAAAGATTGGCTATTTGATCTTCCTTCTAACTCTGTTACAACTTGGACTGATATGGCTCGTTTATTTCTTGACAGGTTCTTATCAGCTAAGGCGAGTGAGCTAAGGCGTGTATCCTTAGTATCCGACAAAAGGATATTGAATCACTGTATGACTATTGGGAGCGTTTCAAAAAGCTATGCGCCAACTGTCATCAACACAGTTTGTCTAAACAATCGCTTCTCCAGTACTTCTACGAGGGATTGACGCCTATGGACATGAAGGTAGTTGATGCAGCAAGTGGAGGAGCACTTGTTAACATGACCCCAACTGCAGCTCGAAACTTAATAATGACTATGGCATCCAACTGGAAACGGTTTCACCATTCAATTGAACCGTCTCGACGAGTCAATGAGGTAAGTTTTCTTGAAAATAAAATTGATAAGTTGGCTAACATAGTTCAATCTCTTGTTGCAGATAAAAAAAATTACAGCCAGGCTTTGTAGAATATGTACAAGCCTAGAACATCTAACGGATTGTTGTCCAATGGTGCAAGAAGAAGACAATGCACAAGTGAATGCAATAGGGAACTTTCTGGGACCTTCACAAAGACAGTACAACTCAAACCCCAGCTCGTATAATCCGGGATGGCGAGACCCTCCAAACTTTGGTTATGCGCAAAACCAAAGGCCCGTATATCAACCAAGGCAACCTCCACTACAACAGATGCAAAAGACATCATTGGAGATGATAGTAGAAAAGCTAGCGATTTCCCAAGAAAAGCTGATCACATCCTAAGAAAAATTCCAAAGTCAAACTCAGGCACATCTACAGGAGCTAAACAAGCAAGTAAGCGAACTAGCCCAAATTATGGGGAGAATAGAATCACAGGGAAAACTTCCTTTTCGAACGGAGTCAAATCCGAGAAAGAATATTAGTGCTATCACAATCTGAAGCGGAACAGTTATAAACCCGGAAGTTCCAGAAAAGAATACTGAACAATCCGCGAAAGAGAAGGAAGCGCCATCCTCAAAGTCCCTAGGTACGCCTTTTCGCCACCACCTCCTCCTCCTCATTCTCATGAAATTGCACCACCATTCCCATCAAGGTTGGTGAGACGTGACAAAAGAGCCAAAGAAAAGGAAATCATAGAAGTGTTCAAAAATGTGCAAGTCAACATACCCCTCCTAGAGGTAATTCGACAAGTCCCAAGGTATGCCCGATTTTTAAAGGAAATTTGCACCACAAAGAGAAAGTTGACGGGACATGAGAAGGTAAATTTAAGAGAGAATGTATCTGCAGTATTTCAAAGAAAACTACCGCCAGAAATGAAGGACCAAGGTATGTTCGCTATACATTGCAAAATAGGTAACGTTTTAATTAACCGAGCAATGTGTGACTTGGGAACTTCAATTAATGTTATGCCTCTTTCCGTTTATAAAATGATTACTAATAAACCTTTGAAGGAAACATGTGTTACTATTTAGTTAGTCGATCGTTCAATCATATGTCCGGAAGGAGTGCTCGAAAATGTCTTAGTCAAGGTAAACGAACTTATTTTTCTGGCAAATTTTTATGTCATTGACATGGAAAATGACCGATCAAACACCTCTTCTGAAGTCCTGCTTGGTCGTCCCTTCCTTAGTACAACAAATACAAAGATTGATGTGAGAAGTGATATGTTAACAATGGAATTTGATGGCGATGTCGTAGAATTTGATGTTTATAAGGCAATGGGACATCTGGATTCTTTGGAAAACGTTATCTTTGTTGGTGTTTATGAACCTTTAGTTGATGATTTTCTAGAAACTAACTTATCTAATAATTTGTGCAAGAAATTGGAAGTAAGCGATTAAAAAATTAGGGAGTTGGAAAACACTTATTTTGTTAATCATGATCTACACTTAACTCCCTCAAAAATTAAAAATTTCCCTTCCATTTTGCAGGCACCGAATATCAAGTTAAAATTACCGCCAGATAAATTGAAGAGTAAAAAAGAAATTTTTTTAGGGAAAATGAAGAAATGCCACGGTCATAAAATTTCTCGTAGGGAAATTCTTAGTTGGATTAAGCGCATAAGTTGGAAGGAGTATTTGTCGTAGTGCCTGTAGTCTGAGCGACACATGTCGTCGAGCTAACGACGTCAAATAAAGCGCTAAATGGGAGGCAACCCATTCTTTTAAAAATTTATTTTGTTTCACTGCAATTTCACTTAATTTGTTTTCAATTTTTTACTCGCTTAATTTTAATTTTATTTTTGTTTAGTTTTTTAGGTACACCAGATAAATCCAATCAAATATGAATGTTTGCCTGCTGATTAACCATCTAGTGGCTTGTGATAGCAAAACCCAAGATTATCCTCACATTCTAGACCGAGAGAACCCACGTTTTCTTCCCGTTTATCCTTCTCTTTTAATCTCACGTGGATCTATATATATTATTATTTTTGTCCCTCATATATATATATATATATATATATATATATAAACCCCACCAATTTTATCCCTACCTTTAAATTTCACATTAGCCCATATAAATATATATGTATATATTTTATATTTATTATATTATTGTTTATTTTAAATTATAAATATATTATTATTTATTTTAAATCACGGTGGCCAATCTTTATCTTATTTATTTTTAAATTCTGCCGAGTAAGTTTCCAATAATTTTTAGTTATTTATCTTAAATTATTATTATTATTATTATTTTAAATTTTAAACCCACTCCTTATCCCATCTAAATCACTTTATCCCAAAAACAAACTCATATTCCTTTCTATTTTTATTTTTTTTCTCCACGTAATTCTACTAAACCTAAAGAACTTTTTTTGTTATTTTATTTCATTATTCTATCTTTTCTCAATCATTTCTTTATCTTTACCATTATATCTCTTTTCTTTTAAATTTTTAACTCCCTTGAACCCCACATTTTCCTGATAAACTAATTTTTTTCCCATAAATTCTTTTCTTATTATTTTTTCCTTCTTAACGTGAGCAAAAACCTAAACCCTTATTTGTTTTTTTTCTTTTTTTCCAGCCGCATACCACCCTTCCAAATTACCCAAAACTTTCAATATTTTTATTTTCTTATTAGCTAGTCGTAGATCCATTTCACCAAACTCATTCCTCCATAAATCACGAAAACCTGCCACATTCCACCAACCGTTCCTTCATGGTGAGAACTCGAAAGCAAGCTCGTTGATCTCCACAAACACAAGAAGCGGTCGTCGTTAGAACGAGGTGTTTCCTATTCATTCTCTTTTATTTTCTTTTGCATTTTGTGAAAAAATGACTTAAATGAGCGGGAATTTGACTAGTGTTTATTTGTGCTATGTCTTGTGTTTAAATACTCCTTGGTTTTTCATTATTGTTGTTGATTTGGGCATTTTTACATGATTTCTGTGCATGACAATAGATTCTGGAAATTTTGCTCAAAAGGATGATTTCTGCAAGTTTTTATTTTTCTGGATTCATAGCGGGATTAGTGGGCATAAATTGGGGCATGAAAGCTCTGACTCAAGGCCACGTCAGTAGGCATCTAGAAGATGACGTCAGCAGCGCGTGATATGCTATCAGCCGCGTCCGAGCACTTATCAGTCGGGATTAGGATCAAACTTAGGATTTTATCTTTTATTTTTAAATTTTAAATATTTTGGGATTTAATTATTATCATTTAGCATTTATCTTTAGTATTTTAAATATTTTAGGATTATCTCTATCATTTTAAGAGTATTTTTAGGGTTTTAGGAGCTATAAATACCCCCTTGAGGTAAGCTTAAAAAAACAAATGATCTTTGGAGTGCAATGTGTCTTACCAATGCACCCAACACTTGTAGGAAGTTTACCGTCTAATTGGTGTCAATTAAAGTTAATCACATAAAGTAGAATTTGGATAATGAGAAGATTTATTTTTATAATATTTCATATAAATTTTTTTAAAAAAAATTATCGTGTAGATATAGAGATGATCTTTAAAAGAGAAATATGACATCGAAACATTAAATTATTGTCAAAGGTGGCAATTAACTAGCAGTGTAATAAAAATAAATAAAACATACATCATTTCACAAAATAGATAATAATAAAAATAAAATATTTGTTCACTCTAACTCAATTATCGCGTTAAAATTATATCGATATTTGGTATAGATTTGGTTTTGGTGAAATAAATTTGGGTTGCCTTTGGTTCATGTTACTTTTAGTTCGAGTTGCCTTCAATTTGGGTGAAAATCGGTTCGAGTGAAAAATAGTTTAGGTTGCCTTCAGTTCGGGTTGCCTTTCGTTCGGCTGAAAATTGGTTCGCATCTATATTAATTCAGCTAAAATCCGGGTCGATTTCGGTTCAGTTCAATTTGTTTCGAGTTCAGATCAAATTTGGGTCATCATGTTCAGGTCAATATCGGGTCTTAGGTCGGGTAAGTGGGATTGGGTAATTGGGTTCAGATCAAGTGTGCAAGTCTAAATATGTTTATAGTTTTTTAATAGTCTTAAAGTGATTATAAGATAATATCATATTTTTTTAATCTTTCAATAAGTCACACACTTCTTGGAGACAAAATTGATTGAAGACGGGTTTCCTACGATGAACATCATCCTTTTTTCCACTGGGATCACTCGTTGTGTTCGTAATGTTGGAAAAATTAATGCAAAATAGGGCGTTAGTACTGACATGATGAATTAAAATAAAATATCTAAAATAATAAAATATAATCGTGTCGTGGATTGAACCACTGCCTTAGAAACAGATTCGCCCCAATTGGTGTAATTGCTGCTATAGGTGGATCGTCCGCCGAGGTTAGCACGGTCGTTCCGACAATTTTTACTCCCAAATTTTGGAGTGAAGATCGGTGGTATTGCTCTGATTTGATGAGCACGTAATCCAGGTCTAGTTGTTCAAAGAATATTAGAATTCTTTGGGACCACCTCCAGTAGTTGAACCCGTCAAGTGCATCGAGCTTGGAGAGATCAAGAACAAGCTTGCTCGATTCATTCGTCATTTTTGTAGTAATAATCTATTTATAAATTGTTTAGATCTGCGTTTAGAAATTGTCTTAAAAGAAAGTTTAGTATGCTTAGCTTCTACACAAATTTCACATTTTTAAAGCTATTATATTTTAGATTAGGTATTAACTTCATTTTTATGTGTTTTTAAGTGGTTGTATGTTCACATGTCCTAATCTAGCATGACACATACCAAGCGTCTCAACAATATAAGCAGAAGTAGTGGCTTCATTATTTTCATTAAACTGGGTTTCGATTACAAATAAACCATTTTATAAAAAACCTTTCCCTACATACTCCTCGTTTCGTAAAAGTATTAGTTTATCTGCTTTGAAAACTAGTTTAACGTCTGTCTTATTCAGAAGCTCACCACTAATTAAATTTCTACGCAAGGCAGATACACACAAGACATTACTTAATGCTAAATTTTTACCCGAGGTCAGCTTGAGCATAACTTTTCCCTTGCCTAACACGTCTGAGCTACTGAAGTTCCCCATGTAAATTTGCTCTCTCTTGTCTACATTTCTGAACTTAGCGAATAGTTCCCGTTTGGCGCAAAAATGTCTTGAAGCACTAGTGTCCAATACCCACTCGGTGTTGTTCTCCACCAGATTCACTTCTGAAACCACTACTACAATGACGTTACCAGCATTCTCTGCAACGTTGACTTGTGGATTGTTTTGGCAGTATGACTGTTGTTGACACAGGTAGGCTTTGTGTCTAAGCTGCCCACATACATAGCAATTGACCACTTTGCCTTGGGCTTTGTCCTTTCCTGGTTTTTTGAAGTTGGTAGCCTTTTGGGTTTGGTTTTCTTTTTTTGGTTTGCCTTTTTCTTAAGTTTAAATTTAGAACCTAAGGCAGTACCAGATTCGACCAAGTTAGCTTTTAAAGAAAATTGACCAGATTTGGAAACCTTATCTTTTAATTGGTTTGCCTCATCGATCTTCATGTGAGCCACCAACTCTTCTATTGGCATATCTCTCTTTTGTGTTTGAGGGAATTACGATTTTCGGCCCAGGACTTGGGTAACTTTTCGATCAAGATGTTGGCTTGTGACACATCTTCATTCCTTCATATAAGATTTCGAACACCAACTTCTCATAGTCATGAACTTGATTCATGATCAGTTTTTCATCTGTCATCTGAAATTTTATCCATTTGTCGACCACATACTTCTTAATTCTTGCTTCGTGGGCTCTGTAATTTTTTTCGAGAGTGTCCCAAATCAACTTGGCACTTTTTTCTTTGTGAAACATGTCGAACAGTTTGAATCATGCCTCTTCTTCTAGTACTCCTACCATGGATTCTCTAGAGTTCGAATTTAGAGCCTAGAAGAAATAAAAGATAAAAGGTAGCTACTACCTTTAGACCATATTTTATAAACTTCCTTTATTACAGAAAAAATGATTTAGACTCTGAATCTATAGCTCAATCTTTCCTGATAAATGAGGATCCAAAGACCCATAGAGAAGCTATAAAGTTCAATTGATCCTAGTTTTTTGATAAGTTCAATTAATGATGAACTAGAATCAATAATGTCTAAACACACTTGAAAGAGATTAATGTAATCTTAGGAGTTAAAGTTACCTTAAAAATAGAAAAAAGGGTTTTTTCTTTTATAAAACACTCTATTTTGGGAAGGTATTAAACAAATTAGACAATTTTGATGTCATCCCTGTTTGAACTCCTTATAATGCTAGATTACACATCTTTGAGGAAAAAAAGTAGTGTTTTCCTAGTTGAGAATGCTAAGGAATTCTAATGTTCTAAATGAACTATACTCGGCCTGATATTACCTATGCAATGAGTAGGTCAAATAGATATACTTATAATCATAGTGGTGAGCACTAGATTGCACTTAAAATGCTTAATGTAGTATTTTAAAGATACTATAGATTGGCAACTAGAGTTTGTTGGCTTTCCTTCAGTTTTAGAGGGAATTTGCGACACCAACTGGGTTACTGATAATGATGAGGTAAACTCTACGAGTGGGTATATCTTTACCTTAAATGGTGCATCGATTTTTTAGAAGTTTGTTAAGCAAACTTGTATCGCTCACTCTACTATGGAGTTAGATTTTATTGCTCTTAACTTAGTTGGGAAAGAAGCCGAATGGCTTAGAAATTTGTTAGCAGAAATTCCATTGTGGGGGAAATTGACTACTTCGGTATACTTATTGTATGATTCATGAACAACGATATGGGTGGCTTAAAAGCCAAGCTTACAATGGTAAGAAGATACACATTCATATAAGACATGAATTAGTGAGACACGTAATAAGGTACGGAGTACTCTCTTTAGAGTATGTGAAGTCGAAAAGGAACCTAGTTGATCCGCTTACCAAAGGGTTAAGTCGAAAACTTGTTATGGATTCGTCGAGGGGGTGGGTCTAAAGCCCATTGGTTGAGGAATTCATGGTGGATACCCAACTTAGTTATCTAAGTTCAATTTGGTTAAACGAAACCATGGAAATGACTCACATTGTACATTTTTACTACCTATCCCTATTACGAACAATGTACATGCCCATGTTGAGTTTTATTACTCTTAATAAATTCATAGCCCATGCTTCGGGTGGTCTTAGTGAAAAAGACTTGATGAATTTACTGACTTTGGTTGAATAACTACTCTTAATAAGTTCATAGCCCAGTGTTGAGTGGGTAGTCCTATTGCGAATGACTGTATGAACTTGCTGCTAGAAAGAATGGGTTTTCTAACTCTTAATGAATTCAATCCCAAGAGTTTAGGTTGTTTTATTGAAAAGAACTTATTGAATTGACCAATTAAAGAGGTTGGGTTTTTATTCTTAATGAATTCTTATCCAGAGTTTGGGTGATTCATTTTATAAATGAACTTGAAGAATTCACCTATTTATGTGTGAGGGTGAGCTTGAGAAAAAGCTCTTAATTATTTCATAGCTCTTATTCGAGTGGTTTATGATGAGGTAAACCTGATAAAATAACCTACGTAAGTGAGAAGGATTAGGCACCTTCTATGAAAAGCATTGGGTTGTTTTTCTAGAATACTTACTAGAATCCTAAGGTCAGGTGGCTATATTCATATATACATTAGTATATTTTCTGATACATCGAGGATTTCGGTGGATGAAGGGTTTAGTTGTGTGTTATGAGTTCACCCCTATCTTAGAAAGTTTCAGATTTGTTCACTTATCTTATAGAAGAATTACTCATATCACTATGTACTAGTTCCAGATACGTTCACTAGTGCTTAAGCAACTAATCTCGCTATTGTTCTTCTCGCAATTTTAACTCAAATTTTTATCATTGTTTTCAAAAAGAGATTTTCTTTCGCATTAGTGGGAGAATATTGGTAATGCTCCAAAAGTGTAAAAGCTAAATCCCACACTAGAAAGGAAAGTCCCTTTAGAAGGGTATTTATAACATCTTTCCTTCTCTCCCTTGTTGAGTGCTAGAAGACAAGGCCTCTCGCACGCCCGTGCCACCATTAGTTGGTCGGTCGTGATCATGGTGACACATGTCTTAGACACGTCCATATGCGTTCTATTCTTTTTAGAGAAAATTTCTCTGAAACTGTGAAAGATTTCTTCTTCGGGTTTTTCTAGAGAAAAACATAAGGTCTTTTATTTGCTGTTCATTATTTTTATAATTTAATTGCTCTGATTAACAGCAGGCTGGCAATTTTATCTATTACAACTATGTTGTATTACAACAGATAAATATGTTGTTTGATAGCTGTTAAAACAGCTGACTATAAGATGTATATGGACAGTTTTCTGAATAGGTACAAAGTCAATTACAAAAGAATAATTGCAATTGTTACAACATGATAATGAAACTGTTACAGCAGATGTTAATTGTCAATTAATCAGCGATTTTTTGCTAAAATAAAATCAGGTTTTACTATTGTTTTTTGGACAATTTTAACCCAGGCTATTCCTATAAATAGCTACCTATTTCTGCTTTGGAAATCATCCGAAATTCATTTTTAAGTTTTCACAAAAAACAGCTTTCATTCTTCCTCTCTATTTTGTGCAAACGAGAAGAGCAATACCATCGTTTCCACTCTGAAGTTTGGGTTCACAAACTCTCGAAGAGTTCGTGCTAATTTCGGGGAACGATCCGCCTGTAACAGCAACTACAGAGGTTGGGGCGAATCTATTTCTAACACAATGGTTTTGACCAGGACACGATTTTATTTGGTTTATTTTATTTGTACCCAATCAGTGCTAACACCCTAGTTTTGCAGTCATTTTACCAACACATATTATATTTATAGTTTGTTTTGTCTCATCTCGATAACTATTTATGCAAACTCAGTTAACTTTTGGCAACAAATGTTGGAGCAAGTGGTTAAGTATTTCGTTAATATTTCCTTCCTTTCCTATGTCCTGAGTGCACTACTTAGTAGGAGCATTTCCTCCTTTCGCCTCCTCTAGATTGTAGGTGCTGTTAAAAAACTAACTTCTTGTTCATCCCCACAACTTCTATGCAAGTCTGCTCTCGCCTGTGAAACTCTTACATGGTGAGCATGTTACAAACTTTTATATGCCTTGGCAGTTGGCACCATCAAATTCTCCTCCATCTATCATAGGTGAACTTTGTATTTCATTCAAGCAATGTGCTCAATATGTCTAACTTGATAGTATGAGATTGCGATTTATCGAATTAGGCCGGTACCTGTAACGGAACCAACAATAGTGAGACGCTTATAAGACTAATCTAGGAGTAGCCTTGCGAGTAGAAAGTGACTGAGAATAATTCTCCAACATGTATTTCCTTTTTCCTTAATAATTCTCCTTATTTATTTCTCCAATGTTCTAGAGTTATCCAAAGTGTATATATATATATATATATATATATATATATTTATAATAATTAACTAATATAAAAATCTAATGGTTAAACCTACTCAAGAACCCTATAAATAGGCAATGCATTGTATGTGAGAATGAGTGCGAGTGAGTGTGAAGTGAGTAGGCGTGCAAGTGGAGAGAAGCATAGAAACACATTTGATTTTAGTATCAAAAGAAATATCGTAGTGAGATATGTGTTGTAATATTTTCTGAATATTTGTATAAGTGTTGTTTATGGCCTTAGTTCAGGGTAGTAAGACGGTGTTTGAGTATGAGGTTCAGTTTGTGAGGTTGAGCAAGTATGCTCCCGAATTGGTTCCTAGTGAGAGGGAACGATGTGAGCGTTTCCGATATGGGTTGACTAGAGATGTGAAGACTTATAAGCTTGCCTCTGACTACATCGAGTCTGATGTTTTGGTCTTTTGGGCCAAGGATATTGATTAGAACTTAGGCTCGAGTGCTCGTGCTATTGGGTCCAATTCCGGGAAGAGACACGCAGATTGGGACAGAGATCATGCCAAGAGGCATAGAGATAAGAGGTATCAGCCCAATTCTAGGCATAGGGGCAGTAACCATGGACGGGGCCATCAGGGCCAAGGAGCTGTTGTTCACACTCCTGAGTGCACTAGATGCGGGAGACACCATCAAGGTGAGTGTATGGGTACCTTTGGGGTAAGTTGGAACTGTGGTTCCCGAGACCATTTGAGGCGTAACTGTTCACACCCGGCTAGGGGCGGATCGGCTCCAGCTAGGGGTTTTGAGCATCAGAGATGCCGTGGGCGCGGTCTTGGTAACTTTCAGCCGAGGAACGATGGTTAGAGGAATTTAGCTCATGTGGTGGTGTTCAACCCGAGGGTGGAGGGCCGACTAGGGTGTATGCGCAGCGAGAGGCTGGGAATGACACGGATGTCATCGCAGGTAATTTTTTGATACAGTCCTTGACTTTGCTTTCTTTGATAGATTCGGGTTCGACACATTCGTATGTTTTGGGTGAACATGCAAGGTCCCTAGTTCTACCATATGAGTGGTTAGAGGTGGGTGTAAATGTTACTAGTTCTTTTGGTAAGACTGTGGCAGTTATGAAGATGTATAAAAGGTGTCATTTGATGATTCAGGGCTCTGTGTTTCCGGTTGACATGATGGAATTGTCGTTTTACGGTTTTTGATGTGATTTTAGGCATGGATTGGCTCGTAGAGCATAGAGCTAGGGTAGACTTTGAGACCAAGAGAGTCTCCTTGAGGCTTACGGATAATTTTGGAAGTTGTAGTGGTTGGCAAGAACATTAAGTTCTTGTCCAATGTTGTTTCTGCTCTAGAAGCTCAGAGGTTGATGGATTCGGGTTGTCATGCTTACTTGGCTTATGTGATGAATCCGAATATGAGTGAGGTTAGACCGCAAGACATCATAACAATTTGTGATTTTCCGAGCATTTTTCTGGAAGAGTTGCCGGTTTGCCTCCAGATAAAGAAGTTGAGTTTGCTATTGAGACGTATTCTGATTCTGCACCCGTGTCTATTGCTCCGTATAGAATGGCACCGAAAGAGTTGAAAGAGTTGAAGACACAACTTCAGGAGTTGTCAGATAGAGGTTTCATTAGGCCTAGTATTTCTCCGTGGGGTGCTCTGGTATTGTTTGTGAATAAAAAGGACAGTAGTATGAAGATGTGTATAGACTATAGGCAATTGAACAAGGTAACAGTGAAGAACAAGTACCCTTTGCCTCGGATAGATGACTTGCGTGATCAATTGAGAGGTGCTTCAGTGTTTTCGAAGATTGATTTGAGATCAGGTTACTATCAGTTGAAGGTGAAAGATGTGGACATACCAAAAACAACCTTTTGTACACGTTATGGGCACTATGAGTTCTTGGTAATGCCTTTCGGTTAGACTAATGCTCCAGGTGCATTTATGGATATGATGAATCGAGTGTTCCACGAGTTTTTGGATAGGTTTGTGGTAGTGTTCATAAATGACATCTTAGTGTACTCTAGGACCGAGGAAGAGCATGATGAGCATTTGCGGCTAGTACTTCAGACTTTGCTTGAAAATTAGTAGTATGCCAAGTTGAGTAAATGCGAGTTTTGGATTAAGGAGGTAGTCTTCCTAGGTCACGTGATCTCGGCCAATGTAATTAGTGTAGATCCCAAGAAGATAGAAGCCATAGTGAATTGGAGGCAACCGAAGTCGGTGATCGAAATCCGTAGTTTCCTAGGTTTGGCGGGATACTACCGAAGGTTTGTCGAGGGATTTTCGAAGATTACGGCACCGTTAACTAAGTTGCTTCAGAAGAATGTTACGTATGAGTGGTCAGATGCAAGACAACAAGCGTTTGAGAAGTTGAAGAAAGCTTTGACCGAAGCTCCTATCTTGATTCAGCCTGAACCGGGAAAAGAGTTTGCGATTTACAGGGATGCATCGTTTGTAGGTTTAGGTTGTGCGCTTATGCAAGAAGGTAAGGTTTTAGCTTACGCTTTGAGACAGTTGAAGGTTCACGAGAAGAACTACCCCACTCATGATATTGAGTTAGCCGCAGTAGTGTCTTCTTTGAAGATTTGGAGACATCACCTTTATGGTGATAACTGCACAGTTTATACCGACCACAAGAGTTTGAAATACTTGATGACTCAGAGGGAGTTGAATCTTAGACATCATAGGTGAATAGAACTTCTTAAAGACTATGACCTTACGATAGAGTACCATCCGAGTAAGGCAAATGTTGTGGCCGATGCTTTGAGTAGAAAAGTGGTAGTTAAGTTGCGAGCTATGTTTGCAAGATTGAGTGTGTCGCAGGATGATGGTTTTATAGCTGAGTTACAGGTTAAACCTTCGTTAGCTCAGTCGATTCGAGAAAACAGTTGCAAGACGAGTCTTTGGCACCTCACATGCAAGATATAACCGAGGATAGACCTACAGATTTTTGTTTTGGTGAGAACGGGATCTTATGTTTCAAGGATAGGATAGTAGTCCCAGAAGACGCCGAGTTAAGGCGTACTATTTTGAATGAAGCACATAATAGTCCTTTTGCTATGCATCCGAGTAGTACGAAGATGTACCGTGGGTTGAAGGGAAAGTACTACTGATTAGGTTGAAGAGAGATGTGGCCGAGTTTGTGAGTAAGTGTATGGTTTGTCAGCAAGTCAAGGTTGAGCATCAGTTTCCTTCAGGTTTGTTACAGCCGTTGAAGATTCCAGAATGGAAGTGGGAACGTATCACCATGGACTTTGTGTCGGGTTTACCGTTGACTCATTCGAAGAAGAATTCAGTGTGGGTGATAGTCGATAGATTCATTAAGTGTGCTCATTTCATACCTGTTCATACTACCTACACCTTAGATAAGTTGGTCGATATGTACATTAGTGAGATAGTGAGATTGCATGGGGTACCGAAATCGATTGTATCAGGCCGAGATCTGAGGTTTACAACTAGATTTTTGGAGTGTTTGCATCGTGCTTTGGGTACTTGGTTGAACTTCAGTACTTCGTATCACCCGCAGTCAGATGGTCAGTCGGCAAGAGTTATTCAGGTATTGGAGGACATGTTGAGGTGTTGTATCATCGACTTTCATGGTTCTTGGGAGAAACACCTACCGTTAGTAGAGTTTGCGTACAACAACAATTATCAGGCTAGTATTCAAATGGCACCGTATGAGGCTCTGTATGGTAGGAGGTGTAGAAACCCCATCTGTTGGGTCGAGGCTGGACAAAAGCTTGTATCGATGCCCGACTTGCTTAAGGGCATTACCGAGAAGGTAAAGTTGATATGTGATCGCTTGAAGGCAGCTTCAGACCGACAGAAACCGTATACCGATTTAAAGAGTAAGGAGATAGAGTATATTGTGGGCGAAAAATGTTTTTGAAAGTCTCACCTTGGAAGAAGGTGATGAGGTTTAGTAGGAAGGGTAAGTTGAGTTTGAGGTTCATTGGACCTTACGAGGTAGTTTGGAGGATCGGTCTCGTTGCGTATAGATTGAGACTCTCGACCGAGTTAGAGAAGATTCACGATGTGTTCCACGTTTCTGTGCTTCGAAAGTATAGATCGGATTCGTCTCATGTAATGCCAGTGGAGGAGATTGAGGTGAACCCCGACTTGTCATATGATGAAGAGCCGGTGGAGATTCTTGCTACGGACAAGAAAATGTTGTGTGGGAGGTCTAACGAGTTAGTCAAGGTTTTGCGGAGACACCGAGGTGTGGAAGAGGCTACTTGGGAGAGGAAGGAAGACATGGAAAGACATTTTCTGTATCTTTTTCTGTTAGATAATTTCGGGGATGAAATTCCTTAAGTGGGGGAGAGTTGTAACGCCCCGGTTTAGGGCCCATGAGTTTATTGGTTTTGATCTAGGACTAGTTCGGGTTAAATTTAGAATTAAAATGTTGATTTTATAAAAAGATGTCACTATTTACAAAAACGCCATTAATGAAATTTGAAAGGGGATTTTGAGATTGAGTGGTCATCTTCATTTAAAAAAGAACTAAAACCTAAAAAGCTTAAACTTTCTCCCTAAAAGCTCTCCATCTTCTATTCCCTTGGCTCAAAGGTTCTTAGAAGAATTTCAAAGGTAAACATCACTTTTACATTGACTTTTAATTATTGAATCTTACCTTTTCGAAAATCTAGCAAATTATTGATTTTTCAAACTTAGGGTTCCAAAGTTTTGATGGAAAGGAGATGGATTTGTGAAATTTTCATAGGGGTTTTCAATGGGTACTTGGAGGGGAGTTTTTAAACTATTTTTGGTTGCTAAATAATGTTAATAAGTGGCTTAAACCTATAAAACCCTAACCTAGAGCAGTGGGTAGGTTTTGAAGGTGAAAATGGTGTTTTTGGCTTAGTTTTGGGGGTAAAATGAGGGCTGGAGGTATATGGACTTAGGTTGGATGTTTTTAGATGATTCTCATGTGTTTTGGATGTTTAATTTGATTGGTATTTGCTGGGCTTTGCTTAAGAACGAGTTTGAATGGTATTTTGATTGATTTCGGTTTTAAATCGTCGAGAGAATGTTGTGAATTTGTGAACTGATGTTTGACAGTGGATTTATGGAAGATTAGGGGAGTAATACTTTGTTTTTGGTTGGTTAGAAACATGAGAAACGTGCTCGGGTACTTTGGGCGCAATACCGAGTACTATGGAGGCGTGAGATTGGTGTTTCGGCTTCCGTTGGGCTCTACCGGTGAGTGGAAATGTTTGAAGTTTTAAATGATTTCAAAGTGAATTCTTGGGGGTTTCAGTGGAGCCTTAAGAGCTAACCTAAACCCAAGTGTAAGTTTGCTAATTCACCTTGTTCACTAAGTGTTGGTGTGTGCGATTGTTTATGATATTGTGTGAAATGTGGACTACCTTTACTCTCCGTTTAATGTTGTTGTTCAGTCGTTGTTGGTGTCGTGCCTTAGGTGATAGTTTTCGTTGCTACGGTGATGTGTAGTCCCACCGGTAGTGACTAGTAGAAGAGTACGGTGATGTGTAGTCCCATTGGAAAACTACTAGTTGTCGTGAACGGTGATGTGTAGTCCCACCGGGTTTTGGTTATGCTTGTGCATACCATGTATTGTTTATGTTTGTGTATCATTACACCTTTTTCCTTAAATGGTTGCTTTAAATCTAAAAATATAGTTTAAAACTGCATTGTTGTTGTGATTTAGAGCTCCGCTCACTAAGCTTTTAAGCTTGCGCTCTCCTTTTCCAACAATGCAGATCGTTAGAGGCTTTGGGAGGCAAGTGGGCAAGGGAGGAGTTTCTCGGAATTCTCGGGTGGCTCAAAGTATGGTTTTATTAGTTTGTAATAACACTTAGACAATGAGATTGCTAGGCTTGTTGTTAGGGAGTTGGCGTTTCAAACTTTTATATTTTGGCTATGTTTATGTTTCTAGCATGCTTTAAATGATGGTATTATGTTATGTTGAGGTTTAATGTGGCCTTGTATGAATTGCTTTGTGTTTTGGCATGTTAGTGTTTTTGAATCTAAGTGTCTTTGTGAGCCTTGGACTTGAAATCCACTTTGTTGCTTGAATGCATGTCTAATGCTATGATTATGATATTTTGCATCTAGAATGTATGTATGATATGTTGGTATGCGGTTTTTGATGATTCGGGACAAGTTTAGGGACGTTTGGAGGTGTCAAAGTATGATTTCGGGCCAAACTGTGTGCAGGCGTTTCGAAACGCTCGATATGGTTTCAGAACGGTCGATGCTCTAGGGGTACCCGTATCGGAACGGGGGTGGTGCCGTTTCGGTACGTTTTGCCACTGGAGGCTCCTGTTTCGGAACCATGTAGGCTCGTTTCGGTACAATTTGCCATTGTGAGCCCCTACTTCGGAACCCGTTCCGATACGTTTTTTCACCGGAAGCCCCCGTTCCAAAACAAGGTGGGATCATTTCGGAACGACTTGGCTTTTACTTTTTGAATGGAGCCCGCGTTTCGGAACGGGCAAGCATGTTTCGAAACGCATGCAGTTAAAACGGTTAAATGGCACCTTCGAAGGTTTCCGAATGTTGCATTTTAGTCCCTAAAGTTTGTATGCTTCCTAGTTGAGTTGTATGTGCCCCTTTGTGGGTGTTTGCCTCGTACGCATGGAACTTGACTAATAGCTATTTGGTAAGTTTAAGATATCACATGTCCTGCTCGGTTCGTATATGTATGTCCGCTTTCCCTCTGTCGTTTCTCACTTAGGATTAAATGCAGTATTTAGACAAAATAAATAATATTAAATGAAAAAAATAGGGTTTCTAATCGGAGTAAGGCCTTAGCGGGTTTCGTTTTGGTTTTCCCCGTGTAACTCGTTCGGTCCGGTTTGTTGGCTAGGTCGGGATAAGGGAGTTACACGTTAGGCACCTATTTGAGCCGAAATATAGTTTAAACACCTATTTGAAAAAAGATATAATTTAGACACTTATTTGACGGTTAAGCCAATTAAAAAACACACCACAAAAACAAGAAAAAATTAATTATATATTTCAAGTTTGGGTTATACCAAAATAAATTACATGAAATTAGGAAATTTCAGAATGTACTGGATGAGATTTGATTCCAGGTTAAAACTGAAGGAAAATTCCTAGCACGTGAGCAGCACGCGCCCCTAAAAATTCTCTCTCGCTTTCGAAACCTAGAGCCTCATGTCACGGACGTATTCTCTCAAACCCGATCCGTGCGGCGTTAGCAACTCGCGACAATGCTAACAAGCCTTGAAGTCCCTCGCAACACTTGGCTAAAACAAACACAAGAGAAGGCAAGAAGCTTTTACAAGTAAAAGAACTTGTATTAGCTAGGAAAGAAGACTTACAAGAGTGTTGGATGCTTACAATGCTTAGCTTTCTATGTTGTGTACAAAATGAGGGGGTGGCCCTATTTATAGGCACCCTCCTCCCTAATGGACGACTAGGATCGATTTGATCCGACGGTCATGGTTTTGCCTCCAAAAATATCTAGCCTAGATCTACATCTTTCTAGATTACTCTACATGTGTCTATACATGTTTACATACATCTATACTTATCCAAAATGTTCTAGAGAGCTCCAGGGTCTTCCGGAGTTGTCCCGAGCTTTCCCGAGCCTTCCCGAACTCTCTCGGGTCTTCTAGGTTCTCCCGGGTGTGTCTAGACTTGGAGAGAACGTCCCGGATCCTTCTAGAACGCCATGGACCCTTAAAGATAAGTGTTGGCCGTCCTAGATGCTTCTAGTGCCCTCCTTGGTGCTAGGTTGCCTCAAAAGTGCCCAAGGGTGGCAAGAACCTCGGTTTGGATCTTAGGGAAAAGTGGCGGGGTGTGACATTCTCCCCCACCTAAGCTCGCGACGCCCTCGTCGCGCCTTCGTTGAACTCTCGGAGTTGGTCCTTGAATTGCCAAAGGGCTTCTTCAGTTTCCCAACTCGCCTCGGCAATGGGCAGACCCTTCCATTTGATGAAGTATTCCTTATATGCTGGCACGCCCCTTCGTCTAATAAGTCGGTCGGCTAATACTTCTTCAACTTCCTTGTCGAAGGAAGTGACCACGGCTATGGGTGCTCTTGTGGAGACTCCCCTTGATGGATCTTCCAAGTCTTCATAATATGGCTTCAACAAACTCACATGGAAGACTGGATGAATCTTGAGCCTTGGTGGAAGCTGAAGTTTGTAAGACACCTTGCCAACTCTCTTGATCACTGGGAATGGTCCCTCGTACTTGCGGACTAGTCCCTTGTGCACCCTTCTAAGGGTCTTGAACTGCTGGGGTAGGAGCTTGAGCATGACAAGGTCTCCTTCTTTGAACTCTAGGGGCCTCCTTTTCTTGTCTGCCCACTTCTTCATCCTCTTGGCAGCCTTGTGTAAGGATGCTCGAGCAAGTTCATTTTGCTCGTGCCATGACTTGGCAAGCTTGTAGGCTGCGGGGCTCTTCCCTTCATAGCGTGTAGCAAGGGAGAGCGGTGTGGTTGGTTGGTGTCCCAAGACAATCTCGAAGGGACTTCGGTTGGTGGCTTCACTCCTCTGTAGGTTGTAGGAGAACTGAGCAACGTCGAGAAGCTTGGCCCAATCTCTTTGATTAGCACTAACATAGTGCCTCAAATATAGCTCCAAGAGAGCATTGATGCGCTCGGTTTGCCCATCGCTTTGGGGATGGAAGCTTGTTGAGAAGTTAAGGTCGGACCCTAGCATCTTGAAGAGTTCGGTCCAAAACCTCCCTGTGAACCTTGGATCTCGATCGCTCACAATGTTGCTCGGTATGCCCCATAGCTTGACCACATTATGGAGAAATAGCCTTGCTGCCTCATCCGCTGTGCAATCGGGTGATGCTGCAATGAAGGTGGCATACTTGCTGAATCGGTCCACCACAACCATTATGCTTCCAAACCCTTCTGACTTGGGAAGACAAGTGATGAAGTCCATAGAGACACTCTCCCAAGGCTTGTCGGGTACGGGCAATGGATCTAAGAGCCCTCCTGGTTGTTGTTGGATAACCTTGTCTTGTTGACACACAAGACAAGTCCTCACGTACTCTTCTACATCATCATGCATCCGGGGCCAATAATAGTTGGACTTTAAGAGTGCAAGAGTACGTCGCATACCTGGATGCCCGGCCCATAAGGAGTCATGACACTCCTTGATCAGCTCCTTGCGTAGGTTGCCCCACTTTGGCACATATAGACGGTTGCCCTTGGTGTAGAGTAGTCCATCACTCACCCAAAACCGTCGGGTCTTCCCCTCGTTGGCTAGTGTGATGATGTTCTTGGCAAGGGGCTCTTGGTGTAGACCCTCCTTGATCCTATCTAGAAGTGGACTGGTGGCTTGGCTTAGTGCTGCGAGCTCTGCCTTTCGACTGAGTGCATCGGCGACTACATTTGCTTTGCCCGGCTTATACTGTAGTATGTAGTCGAACTCGGCTAGGAAATCTTGCCACCTAGCTTGCTTTGGGCTAAGTTTCTTCTGAGTTTGAAAGTAGCTTGTTGCTACGTTGTCGGTGAGAATCAAGAACTTGGCCCCTAGGAGGTAATGTCGCCACACCCTGAGGCAATGAATGATGGCAGTCATCTCTTTTTCTTGCACGGTGTAGCGCCTCTCTTTTGCATAAGAACCCCTCCTATAGCAAAATCCGATGCATCGGTGTGCAGCTCATAGGGCTTGGTGTGGTCGGGAAGGCTTAATACTGGCTCTTCACAAATGGCCTTCTTCAAGTCTTCAAAGGCCTCTTGGCAAGCTGGTGACCACACCCATGGCTTGTTCTTCTTCAAGAGTTCGGTTAAGGGTGTTGCTCTTGCTGAATAGCCCTTGATGAATCGGCGATAGTAGTTCACCAGTCCGAGAAAGGATCGTAGCTCATGTACCTTGGTGGGCGGCTCCCACTCTTGAATAGCTCGCACCTTTCCATCCTCCATCATTAGCTTCCCATCCTTGATTCGGTGCCCTAGGAACATGACTTCGGGCTTGGCAAAGGAGCATTTCTCCTTCTTGATGAAGAGCTGGTTCTCTCGCAGAACTTTGAACACTTCCCTTAGGTGTTCAACATGCTCCTTAAGGGTCTTGCTATACACCACGATGTCGTCAAGGTAGACGACCACGAACCGATCAAGGTAGGGATGGAAAAGCTTGTTCATCAAGGTGCAAAAAGTTGCTGGGGCATTGGTTAGTCCGAAGGGCATGACTAGAAATTCATAAGAACCATACCTTGTGACGCATGTGGTCTTGGGCTCATCCCCTTCCGCAATGCGCACTTGGTAGTATCCCGATCGAAGATCCAACTTGGAGAAGTATCGTGCATGCCCGAGCTGGTCGAACAAATCTGAGATAAGAGGGATTGGATATTTGTTCTTGATAGTGACCTTGTTGAATGCTCGGTAGTCTATGCACATCCTTAACGAGCCATCCTTCTTCTTCTGGAAAAGAACTGGTGCCCCAAATGGTGCCTTGGATGGTCGGATGAACCCTGCATCGAGTAGCTCTTTGAGTTGTCTCCTTAATTCCTCCAACTCTGGGGGTGCCATGCGGTAAGGCCCCATGGCTGGTGGCTTGGTGCTGGGCTCCAACTCGATCTTGTGATCTACTTCCCTTCTTGGTGGTAGCCTTCGGGGTAGTTCGGGTGGTGCAACATCCTTGAACTCATCAAGCACCTGGGCTACCTCCTTTGGAAGATCCTCGTCGGGCATGGCCTCCTCTTCATCATACTCACTAAGGATGGCCAAGTAGCTATCTTCATTTCTCTTGACGCCCTTCTTGAACTGCAAGGCGGAGAGTACCTTGGCATCTTGCTTGGTAGCCCTAGTCATGGGCACCATGCATGCTTGGTTGCCATCCATGATGCACATGCTATTGGCAAAGGGCACGGGGAATGCTTTGACTTGATCAAGGAACTCAAGCCCTAGGACGATCTTGAAGTCGTCCATCGGCACCACGGAGAAGTTGATGTGCCCTGACCACTTTCCCACAATGGTCTTGACTCCTCGTGCGATTCCATGGATGGGCTTGGCTGCTGAGTTGACTGCCTTGATGGATCCGCCTCCTCCTACGGCTTTAAGACCTAGTCTCTTAGCTTCTTCTAAAGAGACAAAGTTATGAGACGCACCTGTGTCGAGCATTGCTCTCGATGCTTTCCCATTGACGGTGACATCTACATAGAGTAATCCCTTGGCTTCGGTCTTAGGGGCGGATTGGATGACATTGAGTAGTTGCAGGGAACCCATTTGGACACCCTCTTCATCCTTGTCGGTGTCGCTTCCCTCTCGATGCTTGGCTAGGAGCGAGTTAAGCGCTTGTCTTTGTGGGCACTCTCGGACCCAATGGTCGCCATCACAAATGAAGCATTTGTTGGGGGGACGCCTCGTGCCTCGAGTGTCCTTGGCTTTGCCTTTGTCTTTGTTCTTCCAAAAGGATGAATCCTTGTGCTTGGGCGAGCTTGCCTCTTGGTGGCTAACCTTGCGATGGCCCTTGTCTCCCCCACCTTTGGCATGGCCACCTTTCTTGTCCTTCGACTTGTTGGACTCCTTGTTGCTAGAGTAGTCAACAAGGCTCTCTGCTATGGCAATGGCATCGGCTAGGGTTTGAACTCCTCGTCGCTTGAGCTCGGTCTTGGCCCATTGTTGGAGGCCATCCATAAAGTGGAAGAGGGAGTCTTTATCGGACATGTCGGGAATCTCGAGCACTAGATTGGTGAACTCCTTGATATACTCTCGGATGCTCCCTGAGTGCTTTAGCCTTCGCAGGCGGCCTCGTGCTTCTTCCTCGGCATTCTCGGGGTAAAATTGTTTCTTAAGCTCCTTTATGAAATCATCGAGAGTAGAGATGGTACACGTACCTTTCTCAATGTCTTGGCGCCTTCTCCTCCACCATAGCATGGCGGTGTCGGTGAGGTACAGAGTAGCGGTTTGGATCTTGGAGGCCTCGTCCACAATGCCAACGGCCCCAAGATACTGCTCCAAGCCATATAGGAAGTTGTCAACTTCCTTAGCGTTGCGGGTTCCTGAGAAGGTCTTTGGTTTGGGCACCTCAACCTTCCTAGACTCATAAGAGGTGCTTGGCCCGGCAACCATAGCACGCTTACATAAGGCCACATCGCCTTGTAGTGCCTCGACTTGGGCACGGGTGTGGTCTAGCTCTTCTTGAAGAGAAGCACGTACCTTGGAGAGCTCACCCATGAGAAGGTCGCGAACTTGTCCCAACTCGGCTCGCATGGCTTCTTCTAGCTTCACCATCATAGCCTTCATGGCGGTGTGGAGCTCGGCGTCCTCTGCCTCAAGGCCTTCCACCCTCTGGGTAAGGTCGTCCACATTAGCACTGATGCCCCCCACGTTCTCCTCTACGTGGGTTAGACGGTTCTCCAAGCTAGAAATCACGTCCCTCGACTTGGCTCTTGGCTTCGTCGCATTAGGGTCGGCCACCTCCTCGCGCCCTCGCTGTTCTTGTGTGACTTCTGCCTCGGTTGAGCTAACACTTGGGTTCTTTCCTGTCTTGGCCATTATCCCGGGTCTCGTAACACGCTCTGATACCAACTGTCACGGACGTATTCTCTCAAACCCGATCCGTGCGGCGTTAGCAACTCGCGACAATGCTAACAAGCCTTGAAGTCCCTCGCAACACTTGGCTAAAACAAACACAAGAGAAGGCAAGAAGCTTTTACAAGTAAAAGAACTTGTATTAGCTAGGAAAGAAGACTTACAAGAGTGTTGGATGCTTACAATGCTTAGCTTTCTATGTTGTGTACAAAATGAGGGGGTGGCCCTATTTATAGGCACCCTCCTCCCTAATGGACGGCTAGGATCGATTTGATCCGACGGTCATGGTTTTGCCTCCAAAAATATCTAGCCTAGATCTACATCTTTCTAGATTACTCTACATGTGTCTATACATGTTTACATACATCTATACTTATCCAAAATGTTCTAGAGAGCTCCAGGGTCTTCCGGAGTTGTCCCGAGCTTTCCCGAGCCTTCCCGAACTCTCTCGGGTCTTCTAGGTTCTCCCGGGTGTGTCTGGACTTGGAGAGAACGTCCCGGATCCTTCTAGAACGCCATGGACCCTTAAAGATAAGTGTTGGCCGTCCTAGATGCTTCTAGTGCCCTCCTTGGTGCTAGGTTGCCTCAAAAGTGCCCAAGGGTGGCAAGAACCTCGGTTTGGATCTTAGGGAAAAGTGGCGGGGTGTGACACTCAGGTGACTTATTTGATTTCATCGGCTCCAGCATTATTGAGTGGCTTTTCTGGTTCGAGTGGCTTCGTCCCCGACTGGAAACCACCGTGTGCCAGAATTTAGTTGTGAACGACACCATTTGTAGGTTTTCTCCAAGGATCGGACGGTGGAATTTATGGGTCGTGGCGCGCTCGTTTTCTTTGGTTCTTCTACACCGTCGCAAATTCTCCGGAGAAGCTCAGTCGGTTCTACTGCGGTTCTTTTCCCTGTTGATCTGGACGCCAGGTGGTACGACCCGATGCCAGGAAATGGCGAGATCACGGCAACGGTCTTGTGCTTCATCGTGATATCCAGGTTTTTTTACTGTTTTACCGACTGCCCCTGAATCATCCTTTTGTCCCGGTTTCTGGCGACTTCTTCCCTTTCTCCCCTCTGTATGCCTCGTTTTCCTTGTGGACTCATCATCTTCTTTGGGATTGGTTTGTCTGTTCATTATTGTATCTGCTTTGTGAGTGTTGCATTGCTGGTATGGCTGGGACCTGAGTGTCTTCTTAGCTTTGTTTGACAGAGTTTGTTGTTTTCTCTCTTAACGTCTGTGTTAACTCTGTGGCTTGGATAGCAGTGCGTTTATTTTCAATTTTAACTGCTCTTCTTGCTTTTGTGTGAACGGGTTGGTTTTTTTGAAGTATGATTTTGAAGCTCCCTCGTTTGAGCTATTTGAGTTTTGGGTTTGGCCAGAATCAGTCGAACCGCAGAATTACCGCCTATAGCCCTTCGTTTCATCTCCGGACTGCCCCTTGGTTGGCCATTATTTTAAGTGCTCTCGTCTTTTGCCAGGCCTCTTGCGTCCAGAGATTCCGTTTTTTTTAGCTTGGTGTTTGGATCGATTATCTGATTTTGGTTATTCAAAGCTCCGGTGATGCGCTGGTATCTACGTTATGGCTGGGTGGTTCCTTTGTTTCCATTGTTCATAGGCCTATCACCACTGGAGTCTTAGATTGGTTTTGTGTCTTCGCCTCTGATTTGCTGGTCTATGTTTTATCTATTAAGCAAGTAGGCTGAAGCTGCTGTGCTGGTTGGCTTTTTTTGCTTGGTCGAAGTGCCTGGTTCCCACAAAGAGTGTTATCTCCGAAGGTGCCTTGGTCAGTGTCGGGGTGTTCCGGTCTAGTGATTTTGCCCACCGCTTTTCTCCCTTGGTTTCTAAGTTATGACTACTCTTGCTTGGAACGTCCGCAGTCCGGGGAATCGAGAAACGGTTAGAGCCCTCCGGGAGGCCGTAAACAAGCATAAGTCGGACATCATTTTTCTCAGTGAAACAAAGCAAAAAAAGAGATACTTGGAGAAAATCAAGATGAAGATGAAATATAGTTTCTCTTTCTATATAGACCCAAACGGCTTAGCGGGAGGGCTTGCCCTTTGGTGGAATGAAGAAGTTACCATTACCGTGCTCAAGCATAACATGAATCTTATCGATATAGAGGTGGCCTTCCGGAATGGAGATACATGGTTTGGTACCTTCATTTATGCCCCCCCCCCCCGTATAAAGAGGAGCGACCAATGTTCTGGGAGAGTTTGTCTAGCCTTAGAAACTCCTTTAACACCAAGTGGCTCATAATATGGGACTCCAACATGGTTCTAAGACAAGAGGAGAAGGAGGGTGGAAATCTGGTGAAACCAGAGGAGGCACGAATGTTAAATGATATGGTAAATTCTACGGGCCTTATGGAATTGCCTATCAAAGGTGGCCTTTTTACCTGGTTCAACCAGAGAAGCGGAGAGAATGCTATTCTCGAAAAATTGGATCGCATTTTGTGCTCCGCCGAATGGAGTCTATGTTTTCCTAACGCTCTAGGAGTAATGGAGTTAGCCGTCGCTTCAGATCATGCTCCTATTGTGTTGTTCTCCAAGGGCTTCACTAGGAAATATAAAAAAGACTTCAAATTTGAAACGAAATGGCTCCTGGATGAGGAATGTTCATAGACAGTTTCTGACGGTTGGAATATCTCATCTGGGGAAAGAGTTACCACTAGGTTCGAAAGGAAGATCCGCAATACCAGATCGGTCCTTGCTAAATGGAGCAAGGAAAGAACGAAGCAGAAAAATGAGAAAAAACACAAATTAATGACCATGATCAAACACCTTCAAGGCCGAAAACTCACGAAGCTGGAACTGAACGAATACAAAAAGCTCAAGAAGGAGTTGGATGCAGAATGGGAAAGCGAGGAAAGATACTGGCATCAACGGTCTAGAGTCAACTGGTTGAAATGGGGGGACAAAAATACCAAATTCTTCCATGCCATAACCATCCAACACCGCAGAGCAAATGCCATCGTGAAATTGAAATGGGATGATGGAGTCTGGCTTGAGGAAATTGAACACATTACCCCTTACCTTCAGAATCACTTTCGAAAGGTCTTCACGAGAGATCAATCGGTTGATTTTCATAGGCTCGGGGACTATATTCCGAGAGTGGTAACTGAGACAATGAACCAAGAACTTAAAAAAGAAGTGACAGAAAAAGAGATTAAAGACGCGGTTTTCAACATGGGAGCTACAAAAGCCCCTGGTTCTGATGGCTTCCCAGGTTGTTTCTATCAAACTTACTGGGAAACGGTAAAAGATGATCTTATCAGGATGGTATTATCTTTCTTTAGGAATTGGGAGATGTGTTCGGGGCTCAACAAGATGAACATTGTGCTCATCCCAAAAAAACCAAACCCATCAGAAGTCTCACACTTCAGACCGATCAGCCTGTGTAATTTCTCTCTGAAAGTCATAAGCAAGATTCTATCTACGAGGCTGAAGGTTATTCTCACAGATATCATTCCTTATTCCCAATCAGCCTTTGTGCATGGATGCTCAATCCATGACAACATTATTATCGCTAATGAGGCCTTCCACGCAATTAAACGGGCTAGGAAGTGTAAAAAGGGGCTCAAGGCCCTTAAAATTGACCTTAAGAAAGCCTACGACAAGGTCGACTGGGCCTTGCTTCATTTTGTCATGAGTAAAATGGGGTTTAAGGAATGGTGGGTCTACAGAGTCATGAAAATACGTCTCGACGACTTGGTTCTCCTTAGTGTTTAATGGGGAGCGCGTTGGGGAACTCCAAGCTGGCAGGGGGTTGCGACAGGGAGATCCCTTATCACCCTTCCTGTTCACTTTCATCTCTAGCATTCTGAATTGGATCATTACTAAGGAAACTGAGATGAATCAGTTCACGAGCCTGAGAATTAAAAGACGGTGCCCAGTTTGGAGCCATTTGCTTTTTGCAGATGATTGCCTCTTGTTTTCGGAAGCTAATGAAGATAATTGTGCGGCTGTTCTCCGAATCCTTCAGATGTTCCAAAGTTCTACAGGAAAAACTGTTCACTTCCAGAAATCCTCTGTGTTTTTCTCCCCCAATACAAGCTGCAATCTGAAAGACCATATGTCTAATGTATTGGGTTTCCAGCCTATGGATGATGACGCTAGGTATCTAGGTCTCCCGACCTTTTGGGGGAGAAGCAAGAAAGCAACTTTGGGGTTCATTAAGGAGCGGGTTTAGAATAGACTGAAGGGGTGGAGAGCCAAATTCCTGAATTTGATAGGCAAGGAAATTCTCATCAAGGCGGAGGCACAAGCCATTCCCACTTATGTCATGCAGTGTTTCCTCCTTCCGGTCACCTTTTGCGATGAGCTTAGCTCGTTGGTAGCAAAGTTCTTGTGGAATAATTGTACCGACAAGGATAAGAATATTCATTGGATGAACTAGAAGGATATGCGACGACCAAAGGACCAAGGGGGGATGGGATTTCGAGACCTGAGATCTTTCAACATTGCTCTCATTACGAAAGTGGCATGGAAAGTGATAAAGAATCTGGATTCTTTTCTGGCTCAGATGCTCCGGGGAATCTACTATCCTAACGGTAATATTTTCGATGCCTCAAAGTGTTTTAATCCCTCTTGGGCATGAGAGGGAATTAGGGAGGGTGCAAAGACTATTAAAGCAAGAGCCCTATGGAGAGTTGGAAACGGCAGAATCATCTAAACATGGAGAGATAACTGGGTTCCACAATTGCCTAATTTTTGAGTATCCACTCCAATGCCTCAAAACTCCCCTTCGCCTAATGTTAGCTCACTTATGAATCCAGACGGCCGTTCTTGGAATGAGACTAAGGTAAAGGATCTTTTTAAGCCAACTGAAGCAAAAGCAATTCTTACAATACCGATTGGTGGACCCCAAGTTAAGGACTCCTTTATCTGGTTCGGTACGAGAAATGGGGAGTACTCAGTCCGTTCAGGCTACAGATTTATCGAGACTTCTGCCATGTGTACAAGTAATCCTTCTTCTAGCTCAGACCCGGTCGAGAATAAGGATTTTTGGAAGTCTATATGGAGCCTTGGTGTCCCTCCTAAGGTTAGGTCCTTCCTGCGGAGGCTATGTCATAATATTGTTCCAACGAAGGGCATTTTGGCTTTACGCTTTCATGGCAAGTTTAATGACTCTGACTGTTGTCCTAGATGCAGGGAGTTAGGGGAAACAATTGAACACCTTTTATTTTTATGCCCTTTCGCCCAGGCAGCTTGGAAGGCTTTAGGCTTCAGCTACTCTCCGACCTCCGTTGGTTTTCCTGGTTTTCCAAAATGGTGGTGTAAGATAAATGATTTTCGCAAACTTGGTAACTTTGACGACGGTTGTGCTCTTATCGCTTTCCTCCTCTAGGCCCTTTGGAAGTCGAGGAATGCGTTGGTTTATGAGAGTAAAAAAGACATTTCATGGGATGTTTGGCTGAGGGCGGAACGAGCTTTCATCGAGTTCCAACAAAATACAGGATCCCAAGTTCCAAAGGGACCTCATCCTGGTCCAGAGCCAAGGCAATGGACACCACCCCCTCTGGGTGTTATTAAAATCAATTGTGACGCAGCTTTCGACTCCCAATCAGGGAGGGCATCAGCTGCAGCTATTGCTTGAAACTGCTCTGGGTCTTTTATTCAAGGAATTTCTAATACGTTTATTGCCCCATCTGCCGCAGTGGCGGAAGCTTTAGCCATCAGGTTGGGTATTTCCCTTGCCTTAAGGAATGGTTTTGGTAACATCATTGTCGAAGTCGACTGTAAAGTCGTGATCTGCAGATTAAATGAGGGCACTATGTCCGAGTGGCCCACAGCAGCCGTGTAAGAGGATATCCGATCTTTATATAGATCCCTCAACTCTAGAATTTATTTTTGTTCCGCGAACCTGTAATCAGGCTGCCGACCGGTTGGCCAAGGTTGCTAAAAGCTGTCGGGGTCAAAATCTGTGGGGACCTGACTCCACCCCGACTTTTATTTGGACTGTGTAATTTCCTATGATATGAATGAAGTTACCCCTTTAAACAAAAAAGAGATTTGATTCCAGGTTCCGATTGAGGAGATTACCAAACTATCTCCTGTAAACTGGATTTTTGTTTGTTTGTTGTTCTTTTGGCTTTATCCTGATTAATACATATTGACATATATCGCACAACTGATTTTAGTGTACGAGTCTCTTAGTAAAAAAAATTTGAATACATAATATCTCAAATTTAAGATCTATTAAGTGATACTAAACTACTTTTCTTTTAGACCAACAGGTTGGTACTTGCAAACTGGAGTTTATAACTACACATACAACATCACATCTTACATGCAACTAAAACACCTAAAAAAACTTGCTTATTAACACCAAATGATGCTAAAACACCACTAAAACAAGGGTTTCATAGGGAAAGAAATGGAAGAAGAAGAAAAGGAAGAAGAAGCAGAACTGTCTTGTTGTTTTTGGTGATCAAAATCACTAAATGAGGGTAAAAGAAGATTGTTTGCAGCATCTATATCGTCCCATACAGGACAGGCAGGCCCCCATTCTTCTAGAATGGCATCGAACCAAGCCTCCGCCATTGCCATATTTCCCGACATAGATATCGGACAGCCCGAAAAGCCTTCTTCTGCTGTCATCTGCACCGTATCAATCGTTGTCAGCTCGCCGGAACCAAGCCTTGAATCACTGTCGGGAGGCATTGATTCGATTCTCGCAAACTGCGGTTTCAGACCTTCATCTTTATCCTTGTTGAGGAAACGCTCGGGGAAATTGAACTTTACATTCTCTCTTATCAACTTGAATGCTTCCCAATCGTAGGCCAAGGCGGCATTTTCGGCTGTATCGAATGTGCCGAGCCAACGGAGAGTCTTTTCTCGAGGGAGACGAATTTCGGCTACCCATTTGCCCCAGTGCCTCTGCCTCACACCTCGGTAAAGCTTGGTCGTATGTATAGGTTGCACCGGTTGCGTAAACAATTGTCTACCGATACAACAGTATTGACGAAGCTGCTGCTGCTGAAATGGCCGATAAAGTATACCATTTTGCTGCCGCCACTGCTGGTGGTGGTGGTGGTGGGAACTAAAGGAAATCATATGTTGCTGGTTGTGATTGAAAGCTAGAGGAAAAACCATTCCAGAAGAAGAAGCAGAGGAGTGTTGAGGGATACGGATCTTCTTAAGTGGTCTTTGTGAAATGGAAGCTTCATCGAAAACCAGTTTCCATTGTCGCCGCCTCTGGATGTCGAAATCCATGACTGTTTTCGCCTTCTCAGTCTCAGATTTACCAGTATGCTTCGGTGCAGCCAATGATGCTTAAAGAACTTTTGTGAACTCTTATGTCAAAAGATGAAATTCCAGATGAGACAACAAGGAAGAAAATAATTATGGCAGGAAGATTCGAATCAAATGGAAGTGTCAAGAGGAGAAAAGGGAGGTGGAAAAAGATGATCTGAAGTACTACAAATTCAAATTTGGTGAGAAGATTGAAAAAGAAAGGCTAGCGATGTTGAATCTTGAACCATAACCGAAAACGATTTTCAGGATCCTTGGCTCCGTTCTAAAGTTCCCATAATGATTGAAAACAGGGAGAGTAAGCTTTACTTCCATGCTCACCTTCTGTTTTGATGAGAGGACTTGTTAAAGAATGAGGAATAAGTATGAAAAGCAAGGGGGAGACACTCCTCTTGGAGCATGAAATATATATATATATATATATATATATATATATATATATAATCAATTGTATCTGATTCATATGTCTACTAATCCAAACCGGATTTTATAGAAGTTCATTATAGGGTGATTTTCTAAGTCCAATTTTTTTATCCGCGGCGTCAAAATTTGTACGACTAACCTTGCTTAATGGACCTAACGTCTTATCACGCTAGAACAACTGGTTTGGTTACAAGTATATTTGTTTTGTCAAAAGAATACAAATATGGGTAAATTTCGTAAATCAATCACTAAACTTTACTCTCAAACCTATTTTGGTCAACGAAGTTTCAAAGCGTTCAATTTACTCACTGAAGTTTAAACATTAAACGTTTTTTTGTCATTGAAGTTTAGACGTTGACTAATTTTTGTCATTGAAATTTAGACATTGAACGTTTTTTGTCACTCCAACGTTCACCGTCGTCGTACTCGCATCGTAGTGGGTGATCGTTCGGTACCAAATTTTACCAGTCACTTCGTCTCGCTCCTTGAGTCCGAATATGACCTTCATTTTGTCGAAAAGTGCCCGAAGTCCATGAATCGGGCAAAAAAATTCAGTTTCTCCCTTGTCGATCTATGTCCTCCACCGTCGGATAGAGCTTGTTTCTCAATATATTACTTGCCTCAAATATTTCTATCGTTTGAATCTTGAAGAAATTTCTTCGTTTGCCGGTAAATGAATGTCGTCAAAAAATTAACAGAAGAATTATCAAAAACATTCAATGTCTAAACTTAATGACCAAAATAAATTTGAGTAGTATAATGATGATTTACGTAATTTACCATGCAAATATTTGATGTATACAAGTTATATTTTATGGTAGTGTTGAATCAAAATCGATTATTACAAATACTTTATTAAAAAATTATTACAAATACTAACTCAAATTAATAAACTCAAATTATTACAAAAATACTTTATTAAAAATAAATAAAAAATTTAAAAAATTGAATCAAACAGTTTAAATAAATAATAGATACAAAGAAATACTCTTGTCAGGGTAACGATTCAATTTTAATTAAAAAAATAGGTGTCGAATTGAAATATATATATAGAGAGGGGAGGTTTAAGGGTAAAGCTTCATTAAACCCTTATGTTACAACATTAACCAATCAATCAAACATGCACATAAGTTGCAATGTCAAGAGTATACAAACTTTTTCTATCAATAGCTTCATCCCTTTTGTGGTTCGTTTTACCGATACAGTCAGATTTCGTATTTATTTTCGATTGAGTATTTAGATGGGTTTATAACCTTTTCATGTATGGTTCATGTCTGATCTAAAGTGGCTAGTTTTAGGAGAAAGTCCAAAATGTGTATTTAGTTTACAATGATAGTTTATAAACCCTTATTGTAATTTTAAGTATTTTCTCATTAATAAAACTAGTGGATTATTTTAAAAATATATATATACAAACTTTCCAAAACTTTAAACCCTTAGCCCAAAAAACCCCAAAATCCTAAGGTTCCAATCTCTTTCTCGCTTCTTGATTCAGAGGTTGTTGATTGTTTCTCTGATTTCGAGGTATCTTTCTTCCCTTAGGACTGAACCACGCTTCCCCTGCTTTGATAGACGGTTGGTGGCTCAGGTTTCTCGATGGTGGAGGGACGTTTCGGCTGCGAAACAAGGCGGTGTTGATGTCTTGCTTGGTCTTTGTTCTCCATCTTTTGTTTTGCTCTCTTGGTTGCCATTCCTTCAAGGTTTATTCATCGTTTGTTTCCTTGTCTTCTGTGTGCTTTTTTACGATTTGTTGAACATCCCGAAAGTGGTGGTCGGTTTTGTTTTGGGGGCTTATGATTCTTTGGTTGTTGAGTTGTGATCTCTTGTTTCTGCTTGGTTAATGGTGAGCTATTTCGTCTAAGTTTGTTCTTGTTCTTTTTTGTGGCCTATTGAACATCCCGGCAGTGGTGGTCAGTTTTGTTTTATTGCCTTTTGATTATTTGGTTGTTGGGTGCCTCTTTGGTGTTTGAGGCCTTTGTGTGCTCTTTGGGTTCTTGTTCTATTCCAAAAAGTTTTTCTATGGCTCTCATGTGCTGGAAATAAAGACTTCCTAAGTGAGACAATGTAAGGAAGGTTCGGATGAGATACATAGAAAAGATTCGGATGAAGATGAAATTTAGTTTCATGTTTTATATTGATCCTGAGGGAATCGTAGGGGGCTGGCTCTATGGTGGAAGGAAGATTCTCATATTTCCATTCTCTAGTCAGGGAAATATTTCATTAACACCAAAATTTCCATTAATGGGGAGGACGATTGATTTTGTACCTTCATTTGTCGAGGAGAAGGCAAAATTTTGGGAATCCCTTTCTTCTCTCCACCGAGAATCATCAGAAAAATGATTTATTGTTGGAGACTCAAACATTGTTGCAAGACCGGGAGAGAAATTGGGTGGTGCTCCTTTTGTTCCTGCTCAAGCTAAGTATTTCTTTGATTTTCTTGATCGTGAAGGTTTAGTGGAGCTCCCTATCAAAGGGAGCATCTATACGTGGTCTAATCATCGTAGTGATGACAACACGATACTTGAAAAACTTGATAGATCCTTAGCTTCAATCTAATGGAGTAATACCTTTCCTAAAGCAATTGGGATATCTGATGTAGTGATGGCACTCGATCATACCCCATTATTTTTGCTTCTTGATGGATTACGTAGGTCAGGCAAAAAAGGGTTTAAGCTTGAATCCAAGTGGTTATTTGAAGAAGAATGTCACCACAATGTCCGAGGGTATCCATGTGGATCCTTAGAAGATTGAGGCAGTTGTGGGTTAGAAACAACCGAAATCAGTGACGGAGGTTCGTAGTTTTTTGGGCTTGGCTGGGTATTACCGTCAGTTCGTGGATGGGTTTTCTAGGATTGTTGCTCCGTTGACGAAGTTACTTCAGAAAGATGTTAAGTTTGAGTGGACAAAGGCGAGGCAACAAGCTTTTCAAAAGTTGAAGGAAGTTTTGGTGCAAGCTCCGATCTTGATTCAACCTAAATCGAGAAAAGAGATTGTGGTGTACATTGATGCATCCTATGTGGGTTTAGGATGTGTGATAATGCAGGAGGGTAGAGTAGTTGCTTATGCGTCGAGGCAATTGAAGGTGCATGAGCGTAATTATCCTACTCACAATCTTGAGCATGCGACTATTGTGTTTGCTCTAAAGGTATGTAGGCATTATCTTTATGGTAATAAATGTATTGTGTACACGGATCACAAGAGTCTCAAGTATCTTATGTCTCAGAAGAAGTTAAATCTTCGGCAGCGTCGATGGATGGAGTTGCTGAAGGATTACGATATTACGATTGAGTATCACCCAGGGAAGGCCAATGTGGCGGCCGATGCTTTAAGCTGAAAGGTTGCAGTGGAGTTGAGAGCGATGTTTGCTCGATTGAGTTTTTCTCATGATGGTGGCTTAGTGGCCGAACTTCAGGTAAAACCATCTTTGGTTGAAATGATCAAGGAAAAGCAGTTGCTTGATGATTCCTTGGTTCCACGTGTTACAGACATAGCGGAGGGAAATCTTACGGATTATAGTTTTAGTGACGACGATGTTTTGTGTTTTAGTTGTGCCAGAGGATGTTGAGTTGAGGCGCACTATCTTGACAGAAGCGCACAATAGTCCTTTTGCCATGCATCTTGGTAGTACTACGATGTACCGGGGTTTGCGAGATGAGTACTACTGGGTGGGCTAGAAAAAAGGATGTGGCGGGGTTTGTTAGCAAGTGTTTGGTGTGTCAGCGTGTGAAAGCTGAACATCAGTTCCCATCTGGTCTGTTGCAGCCTTTGAGGATTTCGGAATGGAAATATGAAAGGATCACTATAGATTTTATGTCGGTTTGCCTTTGACACCGTCAAAGAAGAATTTCGTGTGAGTGATCGTGGAGCAGTTGACGAAGTGTGCACATTTCTTGCCCGTGCATACTACATTTACCCTGGATAAGCTAGCAAAGCTTTATGTTGCAGAGATTGTGTGGTTGCATGGTGTTCCTAAGTCTATAGTTTCAGATAGGGATCTGCTATTCACATCGAGGCTTTGGGAGTGTTTGCATCGAGCCTTGGGGACGAGGTTGAGTTTTACTACGTCTTATCATCCTCAGACGGATGGTCAGTCGGAGCAGGTTATCCAAGTGTTAGAGGATATGCTCCGGTGTTTTGTAATTGATTTCCAAGGTTCGTAGGACAAGTTGTTGCCGCTGGTAGAGTTCGCCTATAATAATAGCTATCAGGTGAGTATACAAATGGCACCATACGAGGCTTTGTGTGGTCGGAAGTGTCGTACACCCGTTTGTTGGGCAGAAGCAGGGAAAAAGTTGGTTCCTTTGCCGGGTATGCTCAAGGGTACAACCGAGAAGTTGAAGCTCATTTGTGATCGTCTAAAGAAGGCTTCGGATTGTCAGAAGTCTTACGTAGATTTGAAGCGTAGAGAAATTGAGTTTGAGGTTGGTGAGAAGGTTTCTTTGAAAGTTTCACCTTGGAAGAAGGTGATAAGGTTCGGATGAAAGGGCAAGTTGAGTCTGAGGTTTATTGGACCTTATGAGGTGCTTGAAAGGATTGGCCCTGTTGCGTATAGGTTGCGGTTACCGTCGGAGTTAGAGAAGATACATGATGTTTTCCATGTATCTATGCTTAGGAGGTATCGTTCGGATCCTTTGCATGTGTTGTCGGTTGAGGAAGTGGAGTTGAATCTGGATTTATCTTATGATGAGGAGTCGATAGAGATCTTGGATTCAGATAGTAAGGTGCTTCGCGGAAACACCATTGAGTTGGTGAAGGTGCTTTGGAGACACCGAGGTGTCGAAAAAATGACGTGGGAAAAGAAGGAAGATATGAAAAAGCAGTTTCCCTATCTCTTTCCATCAAGTAAATTTTGAGGACGAAATTTCTTAAGTGGGGGAGAGTTGTAATGCCCCGGTTTTGGGCCTAGGTGTTAGCCGGATTTGGTTAAGCGGTTCGGTTCGAACAAGTTTAGCGGTCTAGTTTAGTTTCGGGAAATAATTAAATTATGAGGTTTTTGGTCGGATAAAAATATGGGAAAATTCCTAAAATTATAATTATATATATGATTACTTTTGGTAAATGTGATTTAAAGAAAACAATTTTGGAAATTGGACATTTTGGTTTAGTGGTTAAAATGTAAAAATGGTAAGGTAAAGTTTGATTTAAGGGCAAAAACGTAAAAGGCTAATGCTTTGAATATTTAAAGAAGAATAACCAAGGTCTAATAGAGACTTTTCCTCTTATTTTACAATTTTAATTAAATAATTATAATAAAAAGGATTGAGGGAATTTGTAGAGACGGTTACTCATTTTCATTTGACAATAGTTTTCTTCTCTCATTTTCTCTCAAGTTTCCTTCATCCAAACAACAAAATTTTCAAGGTAAACTCTAAATTTGATTTGGATTTCAAAGATTTATCTATTTTTTATTGATTTCCTATTGAATCTACTCTTTTCTCTTTGGTTTCTTTTCAAAAATGGAGGAAGAGCTCATCATTAGAGGTAAGTTCGTTCTTCTCCTCTAATGACATGTTCTTTACTGAAATTCCCAAGTATTTAGTCTTTTACATATTGTTTTTAATGGGGTTTTTTTCTATATATATATATTGATGAAATCATGTTTAATTGAGGTTTCTTGAAGATTTATGGTGGATCTTTTGATTTGATGTTAATTGTTGAGTTAATGATTGATTATTAACATGTTGTTAATGACTAATAATGTTAACTTGATGGATTTTGTTGAGTAATCCCAAAACTAGTTAGATTGCTAGAAGTTAGTGATGAAATCTTGAGTTTTAGGGTTGTTGTTGTTGTGTTTTCTTGATAGCTGGAGGTTTGTTGAGGTTGGAGAAGTGTTTTAGGTTGTAATTGGATGAAGATTGATGGTTGATTTTGCTGGGTAATGATTGGGAACGGTTTAGAGTGGTTTTACAGATGTTTTCGGGTTGTATCGGTTGTTAGTTTCTTGGTGAATGTTGGAGTTGCGTGGTGGTTTGTGTTGCTGGAGGTTTTGATGCAAGAGTATGCATTAATCCTCTATTTTTCTTTGGTTAGAAGCAGGAAAAGACGTTGCTTGATCGTTAGAAGGCGTATTTGGAGTTTCGAAAGCTTGGAATAGCTTCGGCAAGTGAGGCAAAGTTGTATCAGTGAGTGGATGTGGTTTGAACGTTTCCATAAGCTTGGAAACAAGGTTTTGGGAGGTTAGTGTAACTTGAAATGCTTAGCTAATCTCGGAAGTAAGTATGGTTACTAAAGCTCTCGGTTTTCGGTTTAAAGTCCATGTGGATTATCATGCTCATGTTTTGGATTTATATTTTGTTACTCTTTGGTATGCATGTTTTATAAGCATGATTTTGCTGATTTATATCCCATGAAATGATTTAGTTATGTTTTAAGAGGTTATATTCTTGATGAAATATTATGCTATATTTGAAGCATGTTTTAAGATGGGATATGTGGTGATTTTATTAATGCATTGAAAGCAGTGAGTTAACATGGATTTTAATGATATATTGGCTTAGTGATGAGATTTCTATTATTGGATATGTTGGTCGACCAATAGGATGTAAAGTGCACTATAATATATAAAATTCGCGCGTGTGATAAATTCTTCGGTTACACAATAGGGGTAGATTCTATTGTGTTGCGAGTGATAGGGGTAGATTCTATCACCACGGGCAATGCGGGTAGTGGCATCCTGACCGAAGTGAGATTATGGTGAGGGTTGATTTCACCATGTGACTTGATAGGGTTAAATTCTATCAAGGACTTGGCGGGGGTTGATTTCGTCAAGTGTGTCCGTATATCCGATCATTATTGGATGGGGGTAGATTACATCTGGTTCACTTGAAATGCCAATATATGCATTGAACATGTATCATGTTTTTAAAATGGTTTTGTATAATGACACTTATACATGATGTTTATGCTTTGTGAGATTGAAGCATGAGAAGCTTGATTTGGTTTTCCATTGAGACATGCATGAGATAATGAAACATGTGGTTTGTAAAGATGCTTTTATTAAGGTTTCGAAAGTATGAGAAAGTTGAGCGTGATGTGTATATGCTTTAAAGGAAACATGGTTTTGGAAAAATGCATTGTTGTTGTTTAAATTGAGCTTTCCCTCACTAAGAAAATGTGCTTACGCTCTCTTTTCCAACAATGCAGATAAGTGAGCTTTTGGCAGCAAAATAGAAAGGGATTTCACCCAAGACGTCACTCAATTTACAAGTATGGGTTTTGACACTTTTAATAAGGTAGAAATGGCAATGGGGAAGGTGCCTTGGTGTTTGGGAGATGTTTGTTTAAACTCCCTGGTTTGGCAAGTGTGTTTTGCCTTATGAGACTTCTAATGAGCCTTTATATGTTGTTATGCTTTGTTTTGTGGATTTTGATGCTCTATGTGGATTGCTTATAGGTTGCATGCCTCTAGAGTAATCATGTTTTGAAGTCCTTGATGTTAGTTACCTTTGATGAGGCCTATGTGTTGGATAAATGTGTGGATGATGTTTACTTATGTTTGTATGTTGGTTTGTGGCCATTCGGTATGTTTTAAGGTGCTTAATTGTTGTTATTTTAGTGTTGTTCTAGTATGTGTTTTGAACAGTAGCAGATGTTTCGATACAGCTTGCATATTTGGCCTTAATGTTTCGAAACACTACTAGGCCGTTTAGAGACCCTTAGTTATAAATTGTGCCCGTATCGAAACTCGGGGTCGTTTCGATACGGCTCTAGTTTATTTGAGTGCAGGGGAGTTCAATTTGGGGATTTGGTTCCGAAACGGGTAAGGGTCGTTCCGAGACCAAATGCTACTAGAATGCATGGTTTCAAAACATGGGGTGACTGTTTCGAAACGGGGTCGTTAAGTTAATTAAAATGACATAATCTGTCAGTTTTGAATGTTTATATTTTAGTCCTTGTTTATTTGTTGTGAAATTGTGGATGGTTGAATGATCGTATGATGCTGATATTTCACCTGCAAGCATGTAATGAACCTAATTAAAGGGTGGTAACACTGAAATGGCTTAAGTCTCTACGAATCGGAAAAATTACGAAATGGTCCCTAAAACTCGTAAAAGGATGAAATTGATCTACGCTTGATTTGTGAATGATCTGTTGCAATGTTAAACACATAGGAACCTAATTTGCAATGTTAAACACATAGGAACCTAATTTGCAATGTTAAACACATAGGAACCTAATTTGCATCTAGATAAGTCTCTACGAATCGAGGTTGACTTTAACGAGTTGACTTCGATTTTCCCCGCGTAATTCTCTTAGTTCGGGTCAAATGCCTAGACTGGGATAAGGGGTTTACAGCCTTTGTGGATGGAAGTCTTATTCATGATAATATTATCATCGCTCATGAAGCTTTCCATGCCATTAAAAGGATGAAAAAAGGGCTCTTCTGGAATTATGGCCTTGAAGATTGATATGAAGAAAGCTTATGATAAAGTGGATTGAGATGTGCTTTTGCTTGTTATGCGAAAAATGGGTTTCAATGAGTGATGGGTATCGAGAGTTATGCAATGCGTTATCACCCTCTCCTTTGCCATGGTTATTAATAGGGAAAGACGCGGGGAGTTTGTTTCAAGGAGAGGCTTAGGATAGGGAGATCCACTTTCCCCGCTCTTATTTCTTCTTATCTCTAATGTTCTTTCTTGGATGATTGAAAGAGAAATTGAAAATTAGTCTTATAAGGGGTTTAAGATTAAAAGACGGTGCTTAGCCACTTGATGTTTTCCGACGATTGTATCATATTCACCAAAGCTGATGAGGCTAATTATGCTTTCATCCTAAAGGTCTTAAATAAGTTCCAGAGAGCAACGAGACAAATGGTTAACTTCAGACAATCTTCAGTTTTCTTTTCCTAAAACATTAGTCTTAGCTAGAAAGTCTGCCTTACTAATTGTGTTGGGTTTCGACATTACGAATGAGAACAGTAAATACTTGGGCTTGCCATCTATTTAGGGTCATAACAAAAAAAGGGCTCTGAATTTCATCAGAGACAAAGTTCGAAATAAGTTGAAAGGGTGGAAGGCTAAATTTCTCTAACAAGCAGTGAAAGAAACTTTGATTAAAGTTTTTGCGCAAGCTATTCCCTCCTATGTAATGCAATGCTTCATTTTTTCGGTCTCCTTTTGCGACGTGCTATGTTCTGTGATTGGTAAGTTCTGGTGGAATAATTCAAACGAGAAAAATGAGGGGATTCATTGGATTAACTGGAAAAAACTATGTATGCCGAATGATAAAGGCGGCTTAGGTTTTCAAGATCTGAGAATCTTCAATCAAGCCCTCATCGCCAAAGTTGCTTGGAGATTGGTCAAGAATCTGGAGTCGTTTTTGGCTAAAATCCTTTGTGGCATCTATTTTCCCAACGAGGAAATTCTCTCGGCCCCCGAGAATTATAATCCTTCATTGGCTTGGATTGGTATTAGAGACGGTTTAAAGACTATTGCCAAAGGTTCCTTTCAGAGAATTGGATATGGTAGAAGGGTTATGATTTGGAAGGACATGTGGATTCTAAAATTGTTTGTATTTTCTATGTCTTCTCCTCAACCACCCGAGTGTAGGGAATTTATTGTTTCTCACCTTATGCAAGTTGAGTCGAGAAAATGGGATTGTAAAAAAGATTGCTTTTCTTTTTTTCCCAGTCAAAAATGGATGCCAACTCTTCGATCCGCATTGGGGGACCTTTGGTGAACGGTGTTCTCATTTGGCCCGGCATAAAAAATAGGGAGTACCCTGTCAAATCCAATTACCATGTCCTTGCTCAATATCTTATCAATGTTGATCAATCGAGTGGAAGTGTAACCCCCTCGTCCCGGTCTAGCCGGATGACCGATCCGAGTGGGCCACATGGGGAAAACTGAGTGAAACCCGTTAAGGTTCCCCTCGGTTAGCAACCCTATTTTTTTTCTTTTTAATTTAATCTTGTCTAGAGGAACATTAAGTTCTAAGTGATTCACAACAGTGGAAAGCATCCAAAGAAAGACCACATTCGAACCCCGACCAAACACAACAGTCCATTTATAAGCTTACAGGGCAGACCGTATCGGTACCCTAACTAGGGGTATCGATACTCCCTGACCAGGTCAACCCAAGGAGTCAACTCCGGGAAGACCGTATCGATACAGCCCTTGAGCGTATCGATACGCCCTTCTCGGTCAAACTTCCTTGGTCAACAGAGTAGACCCGTACCGATACGCGTGAACCACGTATCGGTATGCCCTGCTCTCACCCAATTCTCCAAATTCTAGTAACTTTGGAGGGTATCGATACCCTTAGGGTATCGGTACGCCAGGAAAAATTCGTGGCCTTTGGGCAAGGCCGTATCGATATGGCCCTCAGGCGTATCGATACGCCCTGCTCTACAATTCCACCAATTCCAACTTGGTGACCTCAATCAAGACTCTAGATGCATTTTTAGACTCTCCTATGCACATACAAACATTTAAGCAATCATACATGAGCCATAGGTAGCAATCAAACATAAATCAAGGCATCCAATCATGGCATTCAAACAAAGGGGCAAATTTAGCATAAAAGGGCACACATAATAGTTCAAAAGGCCCCAAAAAGCACAAGTCAACATATAAGAGGTTTGCATCACTAACAAGGCAACCTAAACGTCTAGAGGCATGCCACCATAAACAAACATTAATCGTAGCATTCATGCATTACAACCCATAATCAATCCAAAACATCAACATAAGGCATTAACAACATAAAGCCAACACAAAGGAGTCTAGATACAAGCTCCTAAAACACGTAGCATTTCCCATTGCTAGACTACTACTTTATTTAATAAACCATACTTGAGCAATTACCACACGCTTAGACGCCCTTTTCTTGCTCCTTGCTAACTCCAAGCTAAAGATCTACATTGTCGGAAAAAGGAGAGCGTAAGCATAAGGCTTAGTGAGCGGAGCTCTAAAACATAACTACGACAATGCAGGGTTCAAAGCTTTCATTAAAAGTAAAGACCAACACATACAAGTCATCCAACGACCTAATCCTTCTACTAACATACAAGTTCAACCAAAGGTCAACAATATAGGCATTTATCATGGCATTACACTTCATGGTATGCGTGAGGACATAATCCTAGATTAAAGCAAAACCATAAAAGAGAATGATATAGTGAGATACAACATGAGCACACATGGTATGCACAAGCATAACCAAAACAAACACGGTGGGACTACACATCACCGTTTCGACTAGTAGTTTTCCAATGGGACTACACATCAAAGTACTCTTCTACTAGTCACTACCGGCGGGACTACACATCAATGGAGTCTTATACCACCCGCTACCGGCGGGACTACACATCACCGGAGCAACGACAACCATCACGTGAGGTTCGACACCAACCATGCAACACGATATACAATCACTATCATGCGACATGTACTCACTATATCATGCACAACCAAACAAGACGTAACAAAATCCACAATTAGGCATCACTTACTACTTGAAATCTTACCAATCACAAATGGTCTTACTCATCATTTTCGTGCACAACCTACGCCAACTTACTCACATCTTACAAGGCATATCTACATCACCATTATTATCATCATACATGATTAACGATATAATATTATGCAACATGCTTCTTCCCAAAGTATTGGAATTTCATGCATAACAAAATATCATTTCAAGCAATGCAAAACAATGATAAAAAGGGGAAATTAAAGAGGCGTTTCACATCAACTTACTCTTTGAGTTTAAATTACTTTCAAGCCCAAATCTAAAACACTTTCAAAATCACCTGTTGCGTGTAAAAGAGTCTATCGCAATTGTAGTGCAAGTGTACACGACGCAAGTAGTAAAGTGATACGAAGTATCGGATATCGTCTCCACAGGGATTGGGCTAATGACTTCACCTTAGTTTACTGCACGAAGTAAAGGAAATAGTTTAGAATTGTCACGAGAATAATAAGATAAAAACGTAAATAAAAGGATTGAAATATCAAGATAGAGAGAATGGGCTGGTATTGAGTTGCTCGGTAGTGCAGGTATCCAATTGCTTAGGATCTCCAGTTCTATCGTCGCTCCCGTCGTCGACAGCACCTGTCGCGGCGTCTGTCCGTTGGCTGTCGCGGCAGCAGACACACCAACTCTGTACTTCAAGTTTGGTAAGAATCCCAGATCTGCCTTGCCCTATCCCTAGGCACAAGTCTGTCGATGAACACGTCTTTGATGATACCTCCCGGCGTGAATCGAAGGATGAACACCGATGTGTATGAATTCTTCCTTAGCCACTTAACCTCGCCCTATCCCTAGGCACGAGATGGTTCAACTATAAACTAGAGAACGCGCTCTTATTTCTTTCGTATACTTAACTCTCCCGATGCTAAGTAAATGGATAACCTCACAATGCTCTCCCGATGCTCTTGCAAGATGTTAAAACCAAAATAAGAGAACTTGAAGTTTATTTTATTGAACTGAAAAATCCTAAAACAAAGCAACCCTTGCAACTACTTTACAAAACAACCCGTAGCCCTAGGGGGAATTTAGAACATGTTGGTGACGGGTGGACGGCAGGGGTTTTGTTTCGGTTATGGGGTAATCGGTTCTTTCCTAGGTTAAATCTATGCCCTTATATAAGCTTTGGGCTCAAGTCTTCTAAGGTAACAAGGATTACAACTTTAATTAAAAGTAAGATTCTAATAAAGACTAAATCTCTAAAGACTCCTACTTTTCAGCCGCATCCTTGCTTTTAGGAATTTCCTCTCCTTGAGCTTTGGCTTGACATATCTTTCGATCCGGGGCTTGGAAAAATATGTGGCTTTCACACGACAGACGAGTAGATTTTTCTCTATCTATCGAGGTCCACTTTGCTTTTCCTCTTCATGAGTCTGCTGTCACCATGCTGTCACGACAGGTCCATGACAGCTTCGTCTTCTTCGTCTGCTTGTCCAGTTCAGCTCTCCTGCTTCTCTGCCCTGCGCCTGCCTTCAACATCTACTATGGCAGATACCTACAAAAATAGCCATCTTTCAGTAGAATCCGTGCTTTTAATCCTTTTGTGATGTTTTACTAAAAACTAACCTAAATGCAATGCAATGATGCTTGAATGCAGCAGAAATATGGGTTAAAAAGGGTGTAAATAATAGAACTTTTACACACTCAACACACCCCCAAACTCAAGTTTTTGCTTGCCCTCAAGCAATGAAGAAAGAAAAATGAAAATTTTTGTGTTGGCCTTCAAACAGTGAACTGTCCCTTACCCGTCGCTCATTCTCTATGGCGGCAGCAACCTGTCGGAAAAGTTAGGATCTGTCCGGAATCTCCCTATAGCTCTTGTGTAGTGTGTGCATGCTTGTGAACAGTTATATGCTAAGACTCTCTTAGTTTCACTAGAATATTCAACTTCTTAACTCGAATTTTTATGCCAAAGTTTATTTTTTTTTAGAAGGCACATTTTCATGCTTCTTTTTCTTCTATTTTCAAGCTAAATTTTTCTAGAGCCAGTTTTGGGCACCTCTAGTTAGCTTCCTAGAGCTGGTTTCGGGCACCTCTAGGTTTTTGATTTTCTTTTGCTAAACTTCTTTCCTAGAGCCAGTGTTAGGCACCTCTAGGGGCTATTCAAGTTCTAAGCTTCCTATTCTAGTTTGGCTAAAAGAAATCTAAGCAATATAACAGTCACAAAAGTGTTTAAGTTTTTCAGAACTATAGAAAGGCTCTAAACTTTTCCTTAACCTGTCCTAAAGATGCTGCCACGACAGAGCCGTCATGACAGGTAAGCTAACTTCACAGTTTTAAGCCAACAGTTTTATATTTTCTGATTTTTTTAAGAGAAATTAAATAAAATAAAAGACACAACAGATAATAAAAAGATGTGCTAAAGACTCCATTAAAGATGGAGGGTTGCCACCCCTAAACTCAAGGGTTGCATTGCCCTCAATGCAAAATGACATGGAAAATAAAAGAAAGAAAAAAAAGTACATCACAAAATATAAAGGTAGGCAGCAATAAGAGGAAAAAAAATAGAAACTTAAATTTTAGTCGCTGTCCTCGCTGCTGCTGCTCACACGGATCTGCCGGCGGCGTCTGGGGTGCGGAGGCGGCTGGGCAGGTGTCGGGGCAGGTGTTGTGGCTTGCTGCTCGACAAGTCGGACATCAGAACTGCTGCCACTATCCCAGCTGCTGCTAGTGGTGGTGCTGGCTTTGGGCAGCCGTTTCTTGTCTGCTACGTGTTTGATCCTCTTGACCCTCGTGAAGTCACTCTCTAAATTCCTCCGGATAAGAGGGCTGTCATCAGTGGCAGGTCTCTTGGTTCCTCGAGGAGAGGTGTCTGCCGGAGGGCTGCCTGCTGTCGTCGAGGCAGGGGATGGTGTGGAGGCGGCAGAATGTGTATGGGGGGAGACAGGTGGTGTATGTGTGAGGGAGGGGATATGGAAATAATGGGCGGGGAAGGTGGGGAAGATGACATCCGTATAATGTAAAGTGTTAGTAATGAAATTTACCGTTGCATTCGTGAAATCGCGGATGAAAGTCATCAATCCCATTTGCCGCTCCTCTACCCGTAGGATTGCAGCAAGGATGTGGGTCGACTAGTCTGTCGGAGCGGTGGCGGTGGCAGCTTCAGGGGCAGGCTCGGTGGCGGGTTCCTCATCCGAGTCTGCAGGTGGTGCATTTGGATCAAAGGCGTTGATGGGTGTTGCAGCTACGACCTCCATGAGGCTGGAGATGTTACTGTCGGTCCAGCCATGACCTTGGTGTAGTTTGTCGGAGGGCTCCTCTGGTACAGCAACACATCGGCAGAGGGCGGTGATGGTGAACGGCAGGCAGAGTCGTGAGTCTGAGCGGAAGGCACAATCGATGATGCTATCCCTCATGTATCTGCCCACATTGATGGGCCTGTCATGCATAATAGAGTGAATGAGGGCCAGCCGCTGTCGGTTGACTGTCGTGTGGTGGGACGAGGGCAGGATACGCTTTTTGATGAAAGCGTTCCACAGTTTTGCTTCGGGGAGGAGCTGCCCCCTATTGACGGAGTGGGGGTTCTTCTTGCTGGTAGTCCATGTCGTACCAGCTTCTGTCAGCTCCACCATGATGGCATCATAGGCAGCAGCGTCGAGGGTGTCCAGAAATTGTTGGTGAGCATCATCATCGGGGCCAAAGAAGAGGCCGAACATATGGTTGATGCTGTTGGCGGTAAAGGGCACTTCCACTCCTCGGACAGTGATAGATGTCACTGTTTTGCTGTCGATGGCCTCGTAAAACTCTCGGACCAAAGTATCATTTAGCTCTGCCGGCTGTTCGGCAAAGTCCTCCCATAGATGTGCCGTTATGGCCTTCACAATGAACGGCCGAAGTCCCATATGGGGAGCATCTCTGTTGTAAATGAAGCCACGCTCCTCCCATAGTTCCTTGTTGGCGAAGGGTGACGCTGCTGCTAAAGAAGAAGCGGCAGCAGCGTTGCGACGGGTTTGTCTCGACGACATTTTGGTTGCAAGGGCTGTGAAAGAGAGAAAACAAATAAAACTAGAGGAGAAAGCAAGAGAGAAAAATCAGAAGTGATGAAAAATGAAAGGGGAAAACGGGGTTATATAGCTGTTGGATATCTGCCCATTTAATGTTGCAACGGCAGGCGGGAATAACGGGGCAGCAGATTGGATGTAGCGTGTCTGACGCGTCTGACACGCATTTATGCGTCTGCTGTGCGTCTGTCGCACACTTCTGCGTCTGCAGTGTCAGTCTGTTGACAGCCTGTCAAGTCCGTCTGCACCGGCAGCCGAAACGACAGGTTATCATAAATGGGCTTTATTGGGCTGGTGGATGGGCGGTGGGCTTGGGCCACTTCTTCTTTCCTTCTTGACTCCTTTATTTCCTAAAAACTGAAATTATAAAAACAAAACATTATTCGAATAAAATAAATCTAATTCCTAATAAATAATATTAATAATAAAAAAGAAATAAAACTTAGGTTAGATTAGGGGTGCCTTGTGGGGCATCTCCTAAAGTAACCACTTCCTGAATTCCTGGGGTTTCAGTCCCTTGATAATGCTTGAGGCGCTGTCCATTGACTTTGAATTGGTGCCCGTCTTTTAATGATTGAATTGTGATGGCACCATAGGGAAAAACTTGAACTACTTGAAACGGACCCGACCATCTAGACTTTAGCTTTCCTGGGAAGAGTTTGAGTCTAGAATTAAATAGCAACACAAGTTGCCCTGGGCAGAACTGTCGTGGCAGCAGTTTCTTGTCGTGCCACTTCTTAGTCTTTTCCTTGTAAATCCTTGCGTTGTCGTAAGCCATTGTCCGTAATTCTTCAATCTCGTTCAGATCTAATAATCTTTTCTGGCCGGCCTTGTCCAAGTCCATATTCACTGCCTTGATTGCCCAATATGCCTTATGCTCGATCTCGACAGGCAAGTGACAGGTTTTCCCATAAATCAGTCGGTATGAGGACATGCCCAATGGAGTTTTGAAAGCTGTCTTGTATGCCCATAATGCATCATTCAGAAGTAAAGACCAATCTTTCCTAGTTGGTTTAACCATCTTTTCAAGAATGTTCTTCACTTCCCTATTGGATATCTCAGCATGTCCATTGGTCTGTGGGTGGTATGCTGTCGCGATTCTGTGCTTGACACCATATTTCTTTAAGGCGGCAGCAACTACCCTATTATCAAAATGTCTCCCTTCATCACTGATAATTGCTCTAGGGATGCCAAATCTAGAAAAAATGTTTTTTTGCAAAAACTTTTGGACCGTCTTGGCATCATTCTTTTGAGTGGCGATGGCTTCAACCCACTTGGAGACATAGTCCACCGCTAAGAGGATGTAAAGATTTCCACACGAAGATGGAAAAGGTCCCATGAAATCAATCCCCCAAACGTCGAAGATCTCGACTTCTAAAATATTCTGTAGTGGCATCTCGTTTCTCCTTGAGATGTTACCTGTCCGCTGGCACCTGTCACAGTTTTTGTAAAATTCTTGTGCATCTTTATATAGTGTCGGCCAGTAGAACCCTGACTGCAGCACCTTGGCAGCAGTCTTATTGCCTCCTAAGTGACCTCCATATTGTGAGGCATGACAGTGATGGAGAATGTCTTCTTGTTCTTCGTGTGGTACACACCTTCTTATAACCTGATCTGTGCACATTTTGAAAAGAAGAGGTTCGTCCCAATAATAATGTTTAACATCATTTTGGAACCTCTTCCTGGCTTGATAATTAAGATCAGTAGGTAATATTCCGCTAACTATAAAATTAACGAAATCAGCATACCAAGGAAGGTTAGAAGACTTACCTGCCGCCATGGCTGTCGCGACAGCTATTACGGCAGCAAAGAGCTGCTCATCTGGGAAGGTCTCCAGTATGTGTGTCTCATCTAACGGTAGACTCTGTCCCGTCTCCAATCTCGACAAGTGGTCTGCCACCTGATTTTCTGTCCCCTTTTTATCTTTGATCTCAAGGTCGAACTCTTGTAATAGTAAGATCCATCGTATCAACCTAGGCTTTGCATCCTTCTTTGCGAACAAATACTTGAGGGCAGAATGGTCGGTGTGTATTACTACCTTCGTTCCAAGTATGTAAGAACGAAACTTGTCGATGGAGAACACCACAGCTAACAGCTCCTTTTCTGTGGTGGTGTAGTTCACTTGGGCGTCATTTAATGTCTTGCTGGCATAGTATATGACGTGAAACAGCTTATCTCTGCGCTGCCCAAGTGCTGCCCCGACAGCATAATCACTGGCATCACACATGATCTCAAACGGTTGTGTCCAGTCTGGTGGCTGTACTATGGGGGCTGTCACTAACTTTTCCTTCAGAACCTTGAATGCTTCAGTACATTCTTCATTAAAGTCAAAGGGTCGGTTCTGCTCTAAGAGATGGCATAGGGGCTTTGTGATTTTTGAGAAATTTGCAATGAATCTCCTATAAAAACCAGCATGCCCTAAAAAACTCCTAATGCCCTTGACTGTGGTTGGCGGCGGCAGCTTCTCTATGACTTCTATTTTGGCCCTGTCGACTTCTATCCCACGGCAGCTAATCTTATGGCCTAGAACTATCCCTTCATCTACCATAAAATGGCATTTTTCCCAATTGAGAACAAGATTAGCTTTTTCACATCTTTCAAGTACCTTTTGAAGGTTGCCGAGGCAGCTCTCAAAATCGTCTCCAAAGACGGAAAAATCATCCATGAAAATCTCAAGGAAGTCCTCTACCATGTCGGAGAATATTGCCATCATGCACCTTTGGAAGGTGGCAGGTGCGTTACAGAGGCCGAACGGCATCCTCCTAAATGCGTATGTTTCGTAGGGGCATGTGAAAGTCGTTTTCTCTTGATCCTCCGGTGCAATAGCAATTTGGTTATAACCTGAATAACCATCAAGAAAACAATAATAAGATTTACCCGCTAATCTATCAAGCATTTGATCAATAAAGGGTAAAGGGAAGTGGTCCTTTCGGGTAGCTTTGTTAAGCTTCCGATAGTCCATACAAACCCTCCAACCGGTCACAGTCCTGGTTGGGATTAGCTCATTGTTCTCGTTGGTTATCACTGTCATTCCTCCTTTCTTTGGAACACATTGCACCGGGCTTACCCATTTTCTGTCGGAGATGGCGTAAATAATACCAGCATCTAACCATTTGATTATCTCTTTACGCACTACCTCCTTCATCGCAAGGTTTAACCGCCTTTGGGCATCAATAGTCAGCTTATGATCTTCCTCTAGGAGGATTTTGTGCATGCATATTGCCGGACTAATGCCCTGAATGTCTGCTATCGTCCATCCTATCGCCCTTTTATGCTGCCTCAACATGTCGATCAGCTGTCGTTCTTGTTCCTGCGGCAGCTTAGCAGAGATGATTACGGGCAGTGTGTCATCACAACCAAGATAAGCATATTTAAGCTGCCCTGGCAGGGGCTTAAGTTCTAAGACAGGTGGTTCAACAGTAGAGGGCTTTTGGATTAAATGGTTATCCGAAGTGTAATTCAAGGGTTCGAATAACTTACCTGGACGATGGTCTAACCAGTTTACCTCCTCATGACCTTCAGTATCAGATGTATCGGATTCAGAGGAGTCGCTGTCGTCGGTGCTGTTGTCATCGATGTCGTCATCACTGTCGTGACAGGCCTTTAAGTGGCTGTCGCAGCAGTGACCAAATTTTATATTTCGGCAGCCCGACCTGATGCAGGGGTAATCAAAGGTCACCTCAATGATGGCTTTGCATTCCTCGTCCACATCGGCATGTTTCATTGCTTGGAGAACATTCAACTTAATTTCTTGATCGTTCACGCGCATGGTGAGTTCTCCTTTCTCCACATCAATCAATGATCTTCCCGTGGCTAAGAAGGGTCGCCCAAGGATGACTGGTGCGTTCTCATCTGCCTCACAATCTAAAATAAGAAAGTCAGCAGGAAAAATAAGCTTATCCACTCTTACCAGAATATCTTCAATTTTTCCTTCGGGGTGAACGTAAGAACGGTCGGCTAGCTGTAGGGTAACTGTCGTGGGCCGCGCCTTGCCAATACCTAATTTCTGAAAAACAGATTTGGGCATTAGATTAACACTAGCTCCAAGATCACAAAGTGCCTTACCCACAAATTTGTCGCCGATTACACAAGGTATGAGGAAGCTCCCCGGATCCTTCTTTTTCTGGGGTGGCTGCCGATGAAGAATACTCATGCAACCTTCTTGCATCCTTACCGTTTCAAATTCCCCAAGTTTAGATTTTTTCGACATAACATCCTTGAGAAATTTAGCATAACCGGGCATCTCCCTAACAGCATCTAACAACGGAATATTAATATGAACCTGTTTAAAAATATCATAAATCTTTTTAAGTTAAGATTCATGCTTAGCTTGCTGTATCCGTTGAGGGAAGGGTGGTGGGGGACGATAATCAGCAATGCGTCCTTCCCACTGCATGCGAATCTGAGGACGATAATCTTCTTTTTTCTCCTCTGTCGCTTCTGCTGTCGTGACAGGCTCATCGGCAGCAGTCTGTTTATCACCTGTCGGGGCAGCTTCCTCGGCAGGTTTATCCAAGGCAGGTTCCTTTTCCGTTTCAGCTTTCTCCGGCCCTGGTAACTTCTTCCCACTCCTAGTAGTAATCGCCTTACATTGCTCATGTGGGGGCGGTCTAGCATTTTCAGTATTGCTAGGAAATCCTCCATTCTGCCTCGGATTAATATGTTGTGACACCTGACCCATTTGTGTCTCTAGAGATTTCAAGGTAGCCTCATGGTTTGTCATCCTCATCTTGGTTTTATCCATAAAGGTTTCCGTCTTCTTGACAAACTGATTCATGTTTTCCATATACGTACCAGTCTGAGACATGAAGGTGGCCAGAGTCTGTTCCAATACACTACTCGTGGCAGGTGGTGGCTGCTGTTGCTGCTGCGGCGGCATGTACTGCGGCAGGTTCTGCTGCGGTTGCTGTCGTGTCAACAGTCTAGGTCCCCCCTGATTCTGATTATGTGCTTGCGGATTCAGGGCATTGTTAGGGTTACTCCAGGAAAATTTGGGATCTTTCCTCCAATTAGGGTTATAATTGTTGGAATTGTAGTTCGGCTTGTAATTTCCAACATATTTTCCCTCTTCTATATTTATAGGGCACTCATCTCTACTATGATTTCCCTCACAGATAGTACAAACTTCCTCGACAACAAATCCTTGTAATTCATCTTCATTCAATAATCGTTTCATTGCTTTAGTAAGGAATGCTACCTGTGATTTCATAGTGCTGTCGGCCTCATAGTCCTTGACAGCAAGTACCCGTTTACCCCCTCTTCTAGCTGTCGGAAACTGCTCCTCATTCTTTGCTAGATTTTTCAAAACTTGCAATGCCTCGTCCGGATCTTTATCCAATAATAGTCCATTTGCTGCAGAATCAATTCGAATGCGAGTTTGTAAGTTAGCAGCATTATAGAACTTAGTTACCTGATTCCAGACGGGAAATCCATGCATTGGGCAGTTCCGTAGAAGAGTAGTAAATTTGTCCCAGGCCTCGTGCATTGGCCCGTCGTCTTCCTGTTGAAAAGTAGCAATTTCATTACGTAATCGCTCAGATAAATGTGAAGGATTAAAACGAGATAAAAATTCACGAGTTAAATCTGCCCAAGTCATAATAGAACCCGGTGTAAGTTTATTCCACCAAGTTTTAGCTCTGTCCCTCAATGAATGGGGAAATAACCGAAGCCTCAGTATTTCCGAACTAACTCCTGGCAGTCTAAACGAACCACAGATCTCCTGGAACGTTTTGAGATGCTCCCTAGCATCTTCTGTCGCAGAACCACTAAACTGTCCGGCGTTGTTGATCATACTAAACATGACAGGTTTAAGTTCGAAGTTGTCAACATCAATATCCGGCAGCGTGGTCTCCAGCTCTACATGATCGTTCAGCATGTAGTCACGACATGACCGTCGTCCATCTGCTGCGGGCGGGTCATCGACAGGTGGTACACCGCCACCAACAGGCTGGTTACGTGCCATCTGCTCTAGCTGTTCCTCAAGGTACTCGTTCCGGTCTAAAAGGTGGCGAAGTTGTTTCTTGAGATTGAAGGAACGTTCAATCTCCGGATCTAGTTTATACTCGGGGTCTTCGCCTCTTCTAGATCTGCGCATAAACAAGAAAACCTCGTGAAAAGCAAGAGTTGAAAGAACAAAAGAAAAATTAAAGAAAAGAAAAATAAAAACGAAAACGAAAATAAAAATAAAAATAAAAATAAAAAACGAAAAGTGCAATAAAAGAAAGATGTAGTTATGTTGCCAATCCCCGGCAACGACGCCAAAAACTTGTTGCGTGTAAAAGAGTCTATCGCAATTGTAGTGCAAGTGTACACGACGCAAGTAGTAAAGTGATACAAAGTATCGGATATCGTCTCCACAGGGATTGGGCTAATGACTTCACCTTAGTTTACTGCACGAAGTAAAGGAAATAGTTTAGAATTGTCACGAGAATAATAAGATAAAAACGTAAATAAAAGGATTGAAATATCAAGATAGAGAGAATGGGTTGGTATTGAGTTGCTCGGTAGTGCAGGTATCGAATTGCTTAGGATCCCCAGTTCTGTCATCGCTCCCGTCGTCGACAGCACCTGTCGCGGCGTCTGTCCGTTGGCTGTCGCGGCAGCAGACACACCAACTCTGTACTTCAAGTTTGGCAAGAATCCCAGATCTGCCTTGCCCTATCCCTAGGCACAAGTCTGTCGATGAACACGTCTTTGATGATACCTCCCGGCGTGAATCGAAGGATGAACACCGATGTGTATGAATTCTTCCTTAGCCACTTAACCTCGCCCTATCCCTGGCACGAGATGGTTCAACTATAAACTAGAGAACGCGCTCTTATTTCTTTCGTATACTTAACTCTCCCGATGCTAAGTAAATGGATAACCTCACAATGCTCTCCCGATGCTCTTGCAAGATGTTAAAACCAAAATAAGAGAACTTGAAGTTTATTTTATTGAACTGAAAATCCTAAAACAAAGCAACCCTTGCAACTACTTTACAAAACAACCCGTAGCCCTAGGGGGAATTTAGAACATGTTGGTGACGGGTGGACGGCAGGGGTTTTGTTTCGGTTATGGGGTAATCGGTTCTTTCCTAGGTTAAATCTATGCCCTTATATAAGCTTTGGGCTCAAGTCTTCTAAGGTAACAAGGATTACAACTTTAATTAAAAGTAAGATTCTAATAAAGACTAAATCTCTAAAGACTCCTACTTTCCAGCCGCATCCTTGCTTTTAGGAATTTCCTCTCCTTGAGCTTTGGCTTGACATATCTTTCGATCCGGGGCTTGGAAAAATATGTGGCTTTCACACGACAGACGAGCAGATTTTTCTCTATCTATCGAGGTCCACTTTGCTTTTCCTCTTCATGAGTCTGCTGTCACCATGCTGTCACGACAGGTCCATGACAGCTTCGTCTTCTTCGTCTGCTTGTCCAGTTCAGCTCTCCTGCTTCTCTGCCCTGCGTCTGCCTTCAACATCTACTATGGCAGATACCTACAAAAATAGCCATCTTTCAGTAGAATCCGTGCTTTTAATCCTTTTGTGATGTTTTACTAAAAACTAACCTAAATGCAATGCAATGATGCTTGAATGCAGCAGAAATATGGGTTAAAAAGGGTGTAAATAATAGAACTTTTGCACACTCAACATCACCCTTGAACCAAAATGATTTCTTGAAAACATTTCCACATCCACATGCTTGAACCAAACTTAGAAAATCAAATTAAAACATTAACCACTCACCTAAGCTTCCAAGCTCCAAGCCAAGCAAACAACCTCCCTCAAATTTCCGGATTTCTTCCCGAAGCTTCTCCAACACAAATTCCCGCTTCTAAACAACCTCAAACACATTTCAAACAATTCCAAATCAGCCCAACATCAAAAGACCAACCCGGAACACAATTCAAATTCAATTTTCAATGTTGCAAGCCATGAACAAACCCCATATTTTGCAATCTCGGACAGCCCCAATACCTCTTCCAAAATCCATGTTTCCAACACCCATTGCACCCACAAATGATCCCAAATCAACCTCTAACCATAATACTACCATTGGGCTATCAATTCCCACCTAAAACAACCCCTAAAACTCACCCAAAACCCTCCAAAAACCCCATCCATACCCAAATTCGGGAATCTCAATAAAACTCTTTAAAAATTATATATGTTGGACTATTTGATTCATAAACACCATATCTAACCATTATAAATCAAAAGCTTTAGTAAAAACCCTTAAAGCTCCATCATTTAACCTAAACTTTCAAAAACTCAAATTACAAAATACATAGTTTTAGTGAAATCTAAAGATACCAAAATGAAGAGGAGACCAAGGCCAAGTCAAAAACACAATTACCTTTTGAAAAGCTCCAAAAATGAAGTTGGAAGAGATGAAATGGTGAAAGAGGGAGGGGGGGGCTTCCATGTCGTCAAAATGAAAAAAAGGGGAATAAAGAAGATGAAGACAAGGCTTATTTTAATATAAAGGGGGTTTTAAATTTGAAAGCTCTCATATTTACCATCTTGCCATTAATGAGATGGCAAATTCTCCTTTATCATAAAATCCATGGGATTTAATTCCCAAAACAATTTGGATCCAACATAAAATTTTTTATTCGAATATCTAAAGCCCAAAATAATATTTTATTATTTTAAATTTTTAAAACCGAAACCCGAAACAATATTTCAATATTATTTCCATCCGACCCCCAAACCCGGGTGTTACAACTCTCCCCCACTTAAGGAAATTTCGTCCCCGAAATTCATCGGACGGGGAAATACCATGAAATCTACTCCTCCACACTTACCTTCTCACCACAACATACTAACCAACTCGGTAGACTTACCACACAACATTAGCTATCTGATGCTAAGATCTCCACGGGTTCTCCATTGCTTGTCGATTTTAAACTGAACTTAATCTCTTCTACAAACATGGCACGGAACAGATCTGACTCACATTCCCGAATCATAGATACACAAATCACATCACAAACCCCTTTCTAACTCTGGTGGTAACCGCAACAAATAAACAACTGAACTAGCCCGATTCACAATCTCATACAACACTATTTGAACACTTGACTCATAACTTTCTCTGACTAATCCTCTGTCTTCAACAAGTAACCAAACACTATGCCGACGCCTTCAAAAATCTAGTTAAAATTTCGAATCTCTATTACCCACTATCGAATACAAGACACTGTACAACTCACACTCTTGCTAAGGCACAACCCCGCCATCTTACACAAGGTACAAGTAACGTGAACGTGTATAAAGGACCACATACAGTGCAACTAACATTGATTACTCAACTAAGCTCTCACTGAGGAAATCGAAGGCGAATCAGACACAAGATCTCTCGAATCTATTACTCACTTCCAATACGAATCTCCCACGGATGTAACAAACTAGAAGAAAACTGATGCTCGGTCTTAACACGTTGGCAATTTACACACTTACTCTCATACTGAACCACATTATTCATCAACTCAATCCAGAAGTACTCATCTTCAACCCACAATACGTCTTCATACAACTCAGATGCAATACAAATGAACTGCCGTATGCTTCGGCCAACACAATACGTCTCAAAACACTATGTCTATAGGTACAACTATTCTGTCTCTAAAAATACAAACTCTATCATCTCTGAAACTGTATTCTGACGGTCTTCCTTCCACTATGTCTTGCACGTGAGGTGCCAAGAACCTGTCTTGCAACTGTTTCTCTTCAAGCATTCTGACTCAATGTAGGTTTAACATGTAACTCGGCCACAAGATTACTATCATTTGGTAAACTGAATCCGGAAATTACATCCCACAACTCCACTATTAATCTAACAACAAATACAACTCGAAGCATTGGTTACTACGTTGATCATCTTCAGATGGTACTCAATCTCAAGTTTACGGTCTTCAAGCAATTCTAACAACTCATGATGTTCAAGTTTCAACCCTTCCTAAGTCGTCTAATATTTCAAGTTCTGATGATATGTACATATACGCTGTGCATTTCTTACTATACAAGCTTTGTCTCTAAGTCTTCGAAGCAAATACAACTGTAACTAACTCTATGTCTCATATCGGATAACTCTCCTCTCGGTCTTTCAACTATCTCGATGAATAAGCTACAATCTTCTGTCTTGCATAAGCACACAACCTAACTCTACATGTAACGCATCACTATGGTTCACAAACTCTTTCTCTGACATGACTGGATCAAGGTCGAAGCGTTCATCAAAGTTTCTTTAAGTTTCTCAATGTCTCATTGTCTCGCATCTAACCACACAAACTGAACATTCTTCTGTAACAATCTGTCAAGCAGCAGCTATCTTCAAAGGATCATTTACAAACCTTCGATAGTAACACTGCTAGACCTAGAAACTATAGATTCCTGTCACAGTCTTCAATTTCTTCCAACTCACATCTTCCTCTGTCTACTTAAGATTTGTTCTAATACACTCGGCTAATCTACATGTCCGAAGAGAACATTTTCCTTGACTCGGAGATCGCGTTGGCTCAACATGGTATACAACTGATTGTCTAATAGAATCTACAATACTAACTCCGGAGCTTGTCATGGTCTTCTTCGGTACTTGAATATATCCATGTATCATCTATGAGAACTACTACAAACTGATCAAGAAACTTAGGAAAATATTCTGCTCACCATCTCTATAAAAGTGACTAACTCACTAGTCAAACAAAGCGGCATAACTCGGAACTCAAAGCGATCATATCTTGCCCCTAAAGCTGTCTTCAGTACATCAACTTCTCTCACTTTCAACTGGTAATAATCGGATCCCAATTTAATCTTCAAATAGACTGAAGCACACACTAACTGATCAACAAATCACTGACACTCGGAAACGGATGCTAATTATTCATTGTCACTTGTTTCGACTGTCTGAAATCTAAACACATTCTCGTATTGTCTTCTCTCTTCTTCACAAATTGCATTGTCATACTCTAAGATGATGTACTAGGCCTAAAGAATCTAAGGTCTAACAAGTCTCGAAGTTGATTCTTCAACACTCTCAATTCTGTCGGAAACCATAAGATACAGAGCAAATTAAAACGGGAGCAAACTCAGCGACGGCATCAATAATAAACTTGTTGAGTGTGTAAAAGTTCTATTATTTACACCCTTTTTAACCCATATTTCTGCTGCATTCAAGCATCATTGCATTGCATTTAGGTTAGTTTACAGCAAAACATCACAAATATATTAAAGGCACAGATTCTATTAAAAGATGGCTGATTTTGCAGGTTGCTGCCATAGTAGACTGAGAAGGCGGGCGCAGGGCGGAGAAGCAGAAGAGCTGAACTGGACAAGCAGACGATGAGGACGATGCTGCCATGGATCTGCCGTGACAGCAGAGGACGACAGCAAGTTAGTGGAGAAAAAAGCAAAGTGGACCTCGATAGATAGAGAAAATTATGCTCGTCTGTCGTGTGAAAACCAAATATTTTTTCAAGCCCCGGATCAAAAGATATGTCAAGCCAAAGCTCAAGGAGAGGAAATCCCAAGAAACAAGGAGGACGGCTGAAAAGTAGGATACTTGAAGATTAAGTCTTTATTAGAATCATACTTTTAATTAAAGTTGTAATCCTTGTTAACTTAGAATACTTGAGCCCAAAGCTTATATAAGGGCATATATTTTAACCTAGGACATATCCCATAACCGATAGCCGATTTCCCTTTAAACCGACAACCAGAAAACCCTTCGCCGTTTACCCGCCGTCGATATGTTCTAAAATCCCCCCTAGGGCCACGGGTTGATTTGTAAAGTAGTTGCAAGGGTTGTTTTGTTTTAGGATTTTTCAAGTTCAATAAAATAAACTTCAAGTTCTCTTATTTTGGTTATTAATATCTTGCAAGAGCATCGGGAGAGCATTGTGAGGTTATCCATTTACTTAGCATCGGGAGAGTTAAGTATACGAAAGAAATAAGAGCAAGTTCTCTAGTTTATAGTTGAACTATCTTGTGCCTAGGGATAGGGCAAGGTTAAGTGGCTAAAGAAGAATTCATACACATCGGTGTTCATCCTTCGATTCACGCCGGGAGGTATCATCAAGACGTGATCATCGACAGACTTGGACCTAGGGATAGGCCAAGGCAGATCTGGGATTCTTGCCAAACTTGAAGTACTGAGTTGGTGTGTTTGCTGCCGCGACGACCAACGGACTGCTGCCGCGACAGGTGCTGCCGCGACAGGTGCTGCCGCGACGGGTGCAACGACAGAACTGGAGTTCCTAAGCATTGCAATACCTGCACTACTGAGCAATTCAATACCAGCCCATTCTCTCTATCTTGATATTTCTACTCTTTTATTTACGTTTACTTTATTATTCTTGTGACAATTCTCTCAAATATTTTCTTTACTTCGTGCAGTGAAATAAGGTGAAGCTATTAGCCCAATCCCTATGGAGACGATATCCGATACTTCGTATCACTTTACTACTTGCGTCGTGTACACTTGCACTACCATTGCGATAGACTCTTTTACACGCAACAAAACTCTTCCTCTCTGTCAGGAGACAAACTGGACATTTCTTCTAAACACTTCTAGGAAGAATCACAAACTATTTTAACATTTTGCGGTCTAATCTTCATTCAAAAATCAAATCCATCACATTTGCTAGGCAAGCCTGTCAACTATCTCAATCAATCTTTGACCTCTAAGGCTGGATCAACATTCGATACGAAATCTACATTCCCACCTACCATTTCAATCTCATAGTCATCCGTAAGCTTTAAGAAAACTCTCATCATCTCAAAGTCTACCCTAACTCTATGTTCTACAAGCTAATCCATGCATAGTTTCACATCAAAACCGTAAAAAGCAATTCCATCGCATCAACTGAAAACACGTGCCACTGAACCATCAACGGACACCCCTTGTACGTCTTTCTGACCACGACTGTATCCCCGAAGGAGCTAGCAACACCAACACTTACCTCTAGTACCTCACAAGGTAGATTCAACAACTTCGCATGCTCACTCCAAATACACGGACGTGTAGATCCAGAATTAATCAGAAAAACAAGCCCAATGACTGTATCGAGGAATTACTTGCTACAACATTGACATCATTCCGAAGCCAACTCTTAGTTCATCACTTCTCTTACCATCTCATGTCAAGATCGGTCACATTGTTCTCCCTCAACAGAAACCAACTCATGTGCATGTTGACCCAAACAAACAAATTGCACTCCAAACTCCGGTACGGTCATACTGCCCTGAACTAAAGCGAAGAACTCCCTCATCGTTCACATCCTCTAAAATCTCAGATTCACGATTACCAGCTCTAGGCCCACGCCTCGGCCTCACACTTACCAAAGACAACAATACAATAATAAACAAAACACACAAACAAGAATATTTAGGGTTAGCAAGAGCAAGAGTCCAAGGTGCTCAAGTATATTCCTTTACAAAAATCTTTTCAAATAAGTAATAGTAGCAATAGGAACTCGACACTACGCCTCAACACACCCATCAAGCTTACACATGCTTTCAAACACCGTACTAACAAGCAAACATAAGCATATATGGCAAAACATTCACTAAGACATAACAACAACATAACACATCAAACTTACCTCACTTACCTACCCGAGGTCTCGGAAACCTCAGGCTCTGATACCACTAAATGTAACCCCCTCGTCCCGGTCTGGTCGGATGACCAATCCTAGTGGGCCACGCGGGGAAAACCGAGTGAAACCCGTTAAGGTTCCCCTCGGTTAGCAATCCTATTATTTTCTTTTTAATTTAATCTTGTCTAGAGGAACATTAAGTCCTAAGTGATTCACAACAGCGGAAAGCATCCAAAGAAAGACCACATTCGAACCCCGACCAAACACAACAGTCCATTTATAAGCTTACAGGGCAGACCGTATCGGTACCCTAACTAGGGGTATCGATACGCCCTGACCAGGTCAACCCAAGGAGTCAACTCCGGGAAGACCGTATCGATACAGCCCTTAAGCGTATCGATACGCCCTTCTCGGTCAAACCTCCTTGGTCAACAGAGTAGACCCGTACCGATACGGGGTTACCGATACGCGTGAACCCCGTATCGGTACGCCCTGCTCTCACCCAATTCTCCAAATTCCAGTAACTTTGGAGGGTGTCGATACCCTTAGGGTATCGGTACGCCAAGCAAAATTCATGGCCTTTGGGCAAGGCCGTATCGATACGGCCCTCAGGCATATCGATACGCCCTGCTCTGCAATTCCACCAATTCCAACTTGGTGACCTCAATCAAGACTCTAGATGCATTTTTAGACTCTCCTATGCACATACAAACATTTAGCATAAAAGGGCACACATAATAGTTCAAAAGGCCCCAAAAGGCACAAGTCAACATATAAGAGGTTTGCATCACTAACAAGGCAACCTAAACGTCTAGAGGCATGCCACCATACACAAACATTCATCGTAGCATTCATGCATTACAACCCATAATCAATCCAAAACATCAACATAAGGCATTAGCAACATAAAGCCAACACAAAGGAGTCTAGATACAAGCTCCTAAAACACGTAGCATTTCCCATTGCTAGACTACTACTTTATTTAATAAACCATACTTGAGCAATTACCACACGCTTGGACGCCCTTTTCTTGCTCCTTGCTAACTCCAAGCTAAAGATCTACATTGTCGGAAAAAAGAGATCGTAAGCATAAGGCTTAGTGAGCGGAGCTCTAAAACATAACTACGACAATGCAGGGTTCAAAGCTTTCATTAAAAGTAAAGACCAACACATACAAGTCATCCAACGACCTAATCCTTCTACTAACATACAAGTTCAACCAAAGGTCAACAATATAGGCATTTATCATGGCATTACACTTCATGGTATGCGTGAGGACATAATCCTAGATTAAAGCAAAACCATAAAAGAGAATGATATAGTGAGATACAACATGAGCACACATGGTATGCACAAGCATAACCAAAACAAACACGGTGGGACTACACATCGCCGTTTCGACTAGTAGTTTTCCAATGGGACTACACATCAAAGTACTCTTCTACTAGTCACTACCGGCGGGACTACACATCACCGGAGCAACGACAACCATCACGTGAGGTTCGACACCAACCATGCAACACGATATACAATCACTATCATGCGACATGTACTCACTATATCATGCACAACCAAACAAGACGTAACAAAATCCACAATTAGGCATCACTTACTACTTGAAATCTTACCAATCACAAATGGTCTTACTCACCATTTTCGTGCACAACCTGCACCAACTTACTCACATCTTACAAGGCATATCTACATCACCATTATTATCATCATACATGATTAACGATATAATATTAGGCAACATGCTTCTTCCCAAAGTATTGGAATTTCATGCATAACAAAATATCATTTTAAGCAATGCAAAACAATGATAAAAAGGGGAAATTAAAGAGACGTTTCACATCAACTTACTCTTTGAGTTTAAATTACTTTCAAGCCCAAATATAAACCACTTTCAAAATCACCCTTGAACCAAAACAATTTCTTGAAAACATTTCCACATCCACATGCTTGAACCAACCTTAGTAAATCAAATTAAAACATTAACCACTCACCTAAGCTTCCAAGCTCCAAGCCAAGCAAGCAACCTCCCTGAAATTTCTGGATTTCTTCCCGAAGCTTCTCCAACACAAATTCCCGCTTCTAAACAACCTCAAACACATTTCAAACAATTCCAAATCAGCCCAACATCAAAAGACCATCCCGGAACACAATTCAAATTCAATTTTCAATGTTGCAAGCCATGAACAAACCCCATATTTTGCAATCTCGGACAGCCCCAATACCCCTTCCAAAATCCATGTTTCCAACACCCATTGCACCCACAAATGATCCCGAATCAACCCCTAACCATAGTACTACCATTGGGCTATCATGTGTTGAGCTTGAACTTGTTGAGCATGGCATAATATTGAGTTTATGTTCATGCATCATTTTATATTTTGGCTCATGTGGATCGAAGGTAAGATCATGTATTTTACCTTGGTTGTGCTTGTGCTTGGACCCTGCATTGTCGAGGTTTGTTTTACGAGCTTACCCTCACTAAGCTTTATGCTTACGCTCTCTTTTGTTCGACAATGCAGATCTGTAGTTCGTGGGTTGCTAGTGCAAGAAAGGGGCCTCCAAGTGTGCTTTGTGGTGCTATCTTAGTTTTCAAGTATAGACATTTAAGTTTTAAGGTGTAATAGTCAAGCAATGGGATATGTATTTGTTGTCTTGAGCTTTTGGACGTATATGGATGTTTGGTTTTAGGAGCATGTTAGACTCCTTTATACGTTATTGATGGTTTGGCTTTAGGATGCCATGTTTGGATTGCAAACCATGTCTAATTTACCTACCTTGAATGTCTAAGTGTATGTTCTTGTGAAGCATGAATCTTAAATGCCATGTTTGATTTATATGTTAATTTGATGTCCCTTATCTATGTATGGTTCATATATGTTTGAAGTGTTAAGCATGCTTGTAGATGTTTGGTTTACCTTAGTGTTGTTTCTTGTGTGTTGTGTGAGGTTTTAGTTGTGTTTTGGGCTAGCCTTGTGCTAAAAACCAGGTAAAACCAATCTACAGACAGAGGGTGTTTCGAAACGGTTGGTTCCGTTTCGGCACGATCCCTTTGTTTCGGGCCAGGCGTTTTGGTACGCTAGGGGTCGTTTCGGTACGATTTCTCTACTGGAAATATGAGAATTTGACGATAAAATGAAGTATTGAAACAGGCTTTAGTGTTTCGAAACGGCCTTCGTATCGTTGACCATGAGAAGTTAACCGTTGAGGGCGTTTCGATACGGGCCACCCCTGTTTCGAAACGGTCTCCTCTGGTTGACTTTGGCCAGTTGACCTAGTCAAGGCGTATCGAAACTCCCTATGGGCGTTCCGATACGGCCTGCTGTATAAGAATAAAATGGGCTATTTTAATTGGGTTGTTGGTCGTTTACCTCAATGTTTCTTCCGTTGTTGCTTTTTCTCACATAGGGAATAATATCGCATCTAAAAAAGATAATATAAATGAAAAGTTTTTCCTGGGTCGGTAACCGAAGTGGAGCCTTAACGGGTTTCGCCTCGGTTATCCCCGTGTAGCCCACTCGGATCGGTCAAGCGTCCGGACCGAGACGAGGGGGTTACACTTGTTGGTATCAGAGCTTGAGGTTTCCGAGACCACAGGCAGGTAAGTGAGGTAAGTTAAATTATTGTATTGCAATTGCACGGTGTTTGCTTGCCATGAAAGCATGTTTGCTTGTTTATCAAGTATGCCTTGTTGTATGCTTGTTTGAGCATGTATGTGTGTTGTTTTATTTGAAGCATGTTGTGTGGAGTCTCATTTCTATTATTACATCGAAAAAAGGATTTTTAAGTGAGGGAACATACTTGAGCCACTTGAAACTCTTGCCTTGCTAACCCTATCTTTTTGTGCTTTGTTGTAGTTGTTGTTTGTGAGCGCGATGTCGAGGCCTAGAGGTAGACCGAGGGTGGTTCGTCAGGAACCACGTGTTGCGGCTTCTGTTAATGAGACGGTGGCTGGAGTAGAGGCTCATGTGGTAGAGCCTGCTGTTGGAGTTGGAGCTCCTCCACCACCACCTCCTCAGCCTGCTCCTCAGCATGAAGCGGGAGACGAGGCTGGAGTTGAGGGAGCAGGACCTCAGGTTGGTCAAGGTGGCCAAGGTTCTGCGGGAATAGATATGGCTCCGCTTGTACAAGCTATAGCGGGAGCATTTCAGGCCGCAGTTGCCGGAGCTCAGGCTGCAGCTCAGCCTAGAGGTGATGATACTAGTTTACCGTTAGAGAGGCTCCGTAGCCTAGGAGCCGAAGAGTTCAGAGGGTCTACACCTGAGAGATCCGAGTTGTGGTTGGAGAAGACAGTCTGCATCTTAGCTCAGATGAGTTCTGTGGGTGCTCGCAAATTGGGTTGTGTGATTTCGTTGCTGCAGGGTGATGCCTACACATGGTGGGTCACCATTACTACTGGGGTTCCTGAGGCTGATATTGGATGGGATTTCTTTGAGTCTGCTTTCCGGAAGAGGTACTTGGGGCCGAGATATCTTGACTAGAAGAAACGAGAGTTCATGGCTCTTGTTCAGGGAGATGCTTCAGTGACTGACTATGAGATCTGTTTTGTTCGTTTGAGTCAGTATGCTCCAGAGTTGGTTCCTACTGAGAGGAACCGTTGTAACCGTTTCAGATATGGGCTTCATGAGGAAGTTAAGAGGTATACCTTAGCTTCAGATTATTCAGATTTTGATATCTTGGTCGCTAGGGCCAAGGACATTGAGCATAGCTTGGGGCTGACCAAGCGTTCAGAAGGATCTAGTTCTGGAAAGAGACATAATAACTTTGACCGTGGTGATGCCAAGAGGCATCGGGGTGGCGGACAGCAGTTTGACCATAGGCGTGGCGCTGTCCACCATGGTAGAGGCCACCAGGGCCATAGAGCTGGAGGGCGTTTGCCCAAGTGCACACGTTGTGGGAGACAGCATTCTGGAGAGTGTATGGGTAACTTTCATGCTTGTTGGAACTGTGGTTCGAGGGACCACTTTAGGAGGGAGTGTCCGCATCAGGCGGCACAAGCACCGAATCTTGCTCAGGCTCCTGCGAGGGCCATTGATTATCAGAGAGGTCGTGGGCGCGGTCGTGGCTACTTCCAGCCTAGGGCTGATGCACCTAGGATAGAGGCTCAGAGGAACCTTGCTCATGTGGTCTGCCGAACCACAATTCCAGCATGAATTACCGGTCACCGCTACAGGATCTTGAACCTCCCTCGCTGCTCAAGGACAATCTTGCCTCAAATGGCCACGTGATCCACACGTCCAGCACGTGTTCTGATCAGCTCTCATCCTATCTCCCTGAACAGGCGCACCATGACCTCCATTACCACGTCTAGTAGAAGACGGATACCTCTTGTCTCGTCCTCTCTTGTTCCGTCCACCACCGGAACTATACTCAGCAACTCTTTTGCCCGAGCTAGAACTAACGCCTCTGGAAGACAGACCCAAGTTCTGCTCAATGTTTTTCGCTCTACTCACCAGCACATCAAAATCCGTATACTCAGCAGCAAGCATGAAAGTCTTCACATTCGTCGCCAAACCATAACGGAAACGTTCACACCTCTCCCGCTCATCAGGGATTAGCTCAGGTGCGTACTGACTAAGGCGGACAAACTGAACCTCATATTCAGCCACCGTCATGCTTCCTTGCACAAGAGACATGAATTCTCTTTTCTTCTCATCTAGGTATCGCACACCTAGATACTTTCGCTTGAACGCGTTCAGAAAGAACGTCCAAGTCACATCATTCTCCTCCATTCCAGAAACAGTGGTCGTCCACCACGTATACGCATCATCATGTAGCAGTGACACCACACAACCCAACTTCTGCACATTATTGCAGTTCATTTGCCCCAAAATCCTCTTGGTGCTTTCCAACCAAGATTCAGAACCTTCAGGAGATAAACCTCTAAACTCAGTCCCTCCCAGACTGCGAAGACATTCCAAAGGCAATCTCTCGTTAGCATCACCCTGATGCGCAGCTCCGTGAGCTCCAGCTACTGCTGCCTGAAAGGCTCTCGCAATAGCCTGTATCAAGACAGTCATGTCAGGAGCAGCTTGCCCCTACACACCTTCAGGTCCAGCGACCCCAGCACCAGCATTTTCACCTCCAGCACCACCACCGCCGGGTGGTCCACCACCAGGGGAGGAGGTATATCCACAACATTCTCAACATGTTCCTCATTCTCATTCTAAGTCATAGCTCTCGTATTCATCCTCATCTCTCTACGAGGCCCCATTTAACAAAAAAACAATGCACTGACACAAATGCAATAAACATAATTAGGCTCAACAAGGTAAGTAATCCAAGTATTCAAGCTCATTTTCCAAAACAATTCCTTTCATTAGTTTTGATATGGCAATGGGTTCCCCTAACATGCTTCAACATAGCATAGCATCATAATTGCAACCATACATCACATTTCAAACAACATTCTTTCATCCAAAAAGCATATCATGCAAATACACGTACATCACCCACATAATCATTCCCATTTACAAGAGAACTCAGCTCTGATACCACCAAATGTAACCCCCTTAGCCCGGCCTAGACGGTTGACCCGAACTACGAAGATTACACGGGGAAAACCAAAGTCAACCTAAAAGTCAACCTTGATTAACGACCTTTTTTTTCTTCTTTTTAGTCTTGTCTAGATACACATTAACCCTATGTGAGTACGCATGAAACATGCAGGTGAAAGGCACATCGATCGAACAACATGAGGGACTCAATTGCACAATAAACCAATATTAGGGACCAAAATGTAAATTCTGGAAATTAGAAGGTCTTAACTGAATTTTAAGTTACCAATATTAAATTAATCATATTACATGCTTCTCTGTCAAATTTCACCTTAATCGGACATCTCAAACTCATGCAATTGCAATTACAACTTTCGGGACTAAAATGTAAAGCTTGCAAACCTCAACATCATTCAAATCAGTGTCCAACAGTCACCCGTTTCGAAACGGTGTTGACCGTTCCGAAACACAGGTTCGTTTCGAGACTAGTTCTGAAACATGGCCTTCCAGTGGCCAAATCGTTTCGGAACGGCCTCCAGCCGTTTCGATACGCGAAGGCCATTACAGGCCCCCGTTTCGAAACGGTAGTGCCCGTTTCGATACGGTTTGCCCAGAAGCTACAGATTTTGCTGGTTTGTCATACATATATCCACTCAAACACAACTTAAAGACTTCCTAATCATGCCAACAAGACATCATACAATTATAGAGCATGCTTGCAACTCCTAAACACATTCATGGCATCAAACATGAAACTTCACATGTCTATAGGCATGCATCCTAATATCCAAAAACCAAACAACCAACCAAACTCCAAATCAAGCATCAAAAGGCCAATTACAAATCCAAAACATCAAAGCATCATGCCACAAACTAGGGAGTCCAAAACATCTCCCAAAACACATCTTAGGTTCCCATTGCCAAATTACCAAAACTAATAGTGTATGAAAACATCACCATACATGAGCTTGGTTTCCCTTGGACACTCTAGCCTCTTTGTTGCCCTTAAGCACTTCAATTGTCTGCATTATTGGTTCAAGAGAGAGAGCGTAAGCACAATTACTTAGTGAGGCATGCTCTAAAGAAAACAACACAATAATGAATTTATAAAACACTTTCAATAAAGCTTTCTAATCACATGCTCAACTCTTTTCATGCAACCTTGCATACATAACAAGCATCTCATGCTTCATTATAACCATCTCATCATATTGGCTTTCAAGTAATAACTCATAATCATTTTCAACTCAAAACACAATCGGATACGCGGATTACAAGCGTTGTCCCAAACGCTTCATACACACTACTGAACAACATAAGGTGGAGTTTATCGGTACAATCACAACCCCTTAACACCCGTGATGGAGTCTAACAGTACAATCACAACCCCTCCACATCACTCATCGGTAGTTGTATAATTCTACTAACGAGTGAAGGGACACATAACACAAGATCCACACACGAACTTTTAACCACCGTTGTGATCTTACCTCACTCGTTAGGGTACTTGGATGGAGTTTACGATACAATCACAACCCCTCAACATCCAAGTCGACTTTATTCACGGTGCACCCAATCCTATAGCCGGCTAACTATATCCGATTCAAGTACTTAAAAACTATTACATCACTTGCCAATATACATCATATAACATCAACACTTCACTGTTTTAAAGCATTAAACAAAGCCATTTAACATCATGCATCACCATGAATCAAATCCATATTTACAATATGTCAAACCAAGGATCTCTTACCTTGAGCATCCTACAACACATGGCTTTCAAAACCAGCATTAACCATGCTAAAACATGCTTTCAAAATAGAATTTAAACATGCAAATTATAACCAATGCATCAAACCACTTCATGGCTCATCCAAGCGAGTTTTTCCGAAAACTTACTCTTGAGCTTAGTTAAGTTGTTTAGACTTAAACTAAGCTCCCAAAACCTTCAAATATTTGATTCCATGCTGGAAACCCAACTCCACTCACCAATTCCGTTTCGCAAGCTTGCCGAAACGCCGATCAAGCCTTCGGATCAACTCCAAATGTGTCCGAAGATGTCTCCCCTATTTTTAACACGTCAAATCAGAGGATTAATGCATCATCATGCATTGAAATCTTCAGCCAACACACTTAAACTCGTCGCTCTTCCCAAAACCAACATTCCGGCTACCAAACACAACCGAAAACACCTCCAAACTCTTCCAAAACTTAACCCAGCCAAGATCCATCACTTCTAACCATTTCTAAACATCAATCAACATCCAAAATAAACCTAAACTCGTCCTTATACCTTCAGCTATAACAGAACACCAAGATCACCCCCAAAACCATTATTTTCATAAGCAAAAAGTTAGGAAATACAACCTATTCAGGATTGCATTGATAAAACCTCATTTCCACATCCTTAGACATCCAAAATACATTTAAGAATCATCTCCAAACAGAGCCCAAACAATCACAACGAAATTCTTCAAGATTTCCTCCAAATCTTGAGTTTTAAGCCAAAATCAAGTTTCTAACATTAAAACCATTTATAAAACTTAAATTAAGGATTGATAACTTGGGAATTTCAGTAAAGAACTGAGTATTTAGAGGAGGAGAACAATCTTACCTCTAAATGGTGATTTCTCCTTGATTTGAGCCAATTCCTTGAAAATTCAATGAGGAAATCAAAAGGATTTGATGCAAGATTGATTAGGAACTAATTGATGATAGAAATCTCATCAATGGAAGTGAATATCAATGCAAAAGTTTCTGGAGAAAAGTGTTTGGATGATGGAATTTTGAGAGAAAAAGAAATGAGAAAATTTTAGGAAAAGGTAGTTATGATTTTTCCAAAAGGTAGTTTCCCTTCTCATTTAATTAATTAAAACATTAATTAATTCACTAAAATTAAGGAAAAATCTGGAGAAATCATTTTTGGGTAATTAGCTCCTTAATGATTCAAAGTTTCAATCCTTACAAAACAGTCACCGCTAAACTTTTCAAAAATCACATTTTAGTCACTACACCGAAATGTAGTATTTCCAAACCTTATTTTGTAAAATTGATTCCACCATTCTCTTATATATATTAAAAGAGGATTTTTAGATAGTTTTCCATATTTTTAAAGCATCCCAAACTAGGCTTTCCCTAAAACCTCCTTTTATATTCGAACCGAAAATCAGACCGGTCCGGTTCATACCCTAAAATTCTAAGCCCAAAATTGGGGTGTTACAGTTTCGGAACAGTCGATGCTCCAGGGGTACCCATATCGGAACAGGGTGGTGTCGTTTCGGTACGTTTTGCCACTGTAGGCTCTTGTTTCGGAACCATGTAGGGCCGTTTCGGTACGATTTGCCACTGTGAGCCTCTGTTTCGGAACCCGTTTCGATACTTTTTGTCACTGGAAGCCCCCGTTCTGGAACAAGGTGGGAATCGTTTCAGAATGGCTTGGCTTTTACTTTTTGAATGGAGCTCACGTTTCAGAACGGGCAAGCCTGTTTCGAAACGCAGGCAGTTAAAAGGGTTAAATGGCACCTTCGAAGGTTTCCGAATGTTGCATTTTAGTCTCTAATGTTTGTATGCTTCCTAGTTGAGTTGTATGAGCCCCTTTGTAGGTGTTTGCCTCGTACGCATGAAACTTGACTAATAGCTATTTGGTAAGTTTAAGATATCGTATGCCCTGCTCGGTTCGTATCTGTGTCCGCTTTTCCGCTGTTGTTTTCACACTTAGGATTATATGTGGTATTTAGACAAGATAAATAAGCAAAAAAATAGGATTGTTAATCGGAGTGAGGCATTAGCGAGTTTTGCTTCAGTTTTCCCCGTGTAACCCGTTCGGTTTGGTATGTTGGTTAGGCCGGGACGAGGGGGTTACATAGTGCATTTTATCTACTCTTATGGCACATTTTCTATGCTCTTGTAGCATTTTTTCTCTCTTTTTCAGGGTTTGATTTGACGCCGCATCTCCAAATAATGATTATTTGATTATCATGTTGATTGAGACCTTTAGACTGGTTCTTTTATATTGATAGGTGTTTAGAATCACCAAATATTATTTGTGGTTGAGTTGTGATAAAGTCAGTTTTATTAACGCGTTATCACTATTATATACATAAAGATGGTGTTTATCTTTCACCAACGAAAGTGGTGTTTAGTGTAAACTTGTGCACTTTAATAATTTTAGGAGATATGATTGATTAATATGATTAGTCTATCTTAGTTTGATATACTTTTTTATAATTATATTATGTTTTCCCTATATTTAATAAAAGAAAATATTTTAATACATAAGTCTCAGTTTTAAGGTTTAGAATTTCATATTATAGTTCAAGGTTTAAAAGTTTAGATGGTAGTGCATAGAATTTTGTTAACACCAAATAATTATGAAACTCTTGGAGGAATCATCTTCCACCTCTCTCATTAGCTGTATAATGTTGAAAAAGAACATTTCATGCAATTCAATACAAGTTTCAAAAGAGCCTCACTATTTTACCTCTCAAGACAATAGTAACCCATTCTTTTTTACAATAAAGTCAGCAAATTTGGCTTAAAACAGCTCTAAAAATAAAAGGGTTAGTTGAATCGACTCACATTCTATCTGTTGTCGGAGTCTTGTAAAGGCTTGCCGACTTCACACCGGACCTTCGAAAGGGTTTCGGTAACAAGTGTCGGCCACTGCTGTTACTTTCACAAAACACAAAACCAGAAACAAAACCATAATAGGTTTCTTTTTTTCATTTTTGTTTTTGTACTTTTTTTTTTTGTAAGTAGTCATCAATCACTTCCCATATTCATGGGTTTTTTCGGAGAAAAGAGTTAATTGCAGGGGAGATTATGTTTTGTTTAGCCACGTCGAATTCCGGTAAAGTGATTGAAGTCGTGGTGGTCAACCCTAAGTTGTTTTAACCAGGAATCCGCAACGCTCAGAAGCGACACTAATCTCTCTTGATCTTGCCCACAATTGCCAGACACCCACATGTCCCCTTGCATTTTGTATGTGGCCAAACCGAAGGGTGAAAGAGCGATGCCGTCCCCTTCCTTTCGCTTTCTCTCGACGTCGTCCTCGAGGTCCATATCTGCACATAAGATTAAAGTATTTATCGATTAAATAACTTATTATCAAGTCTTCAGGTTCGATCATTGTATAATCCGAAGGAGGTATTCAAAGGAAAAATAAAGAAATGAAGACAACAAAGGCACCTTGGAAAGAAGACGATAAAGTGTGGTAAGTAAGGAAGCATGTGGATAAGTCCTTTATGGTCCTTCCCATGGGAATGTGATAAATTGGATACCTGCAATTATCCAAATCAGATACTAATTCTTTGTCAATAATGTCGTATCATAAACTATACATATATACACATGTGTGTATGTTTTTTTGTTTGTTTAACTACATGTATCCAATACATTGACTGACTAATTCGAATCGAATATATGGAGAGAGAGGAGAGACCAGGCAACTGCCATCCAACTAGCCGGAGAAAGATCAACGCTCCTCAATGACATCAAACCAGGGTATCTTCGTGATAATCCATTAATCTGTAAAGGAATTTGGAAGATATAAATTGCAGCCTTAAACTAATTTAAAAGTGGTCAATTTGTGGTTTTGGCCCCAATACTGTACTTAAATTTATGATTTAGTACATATACTTTAATTTAATGTCCGGTTAACTCGGGATATCAAACAAAATCAGAACTTTTGGTATAACCACCGATATTCAACTCAATGGTTGACTATTCCAGATTGAGTATTACAAAAATCCATTATGGAGCAACTTTTTGGACCCAATTTAGTTTATTCACAACATCGTGATTCGTACCTCTAACCTTGCCTAAAGATCTAACACTAGACCAACTAATTGTTGGTTAACTATTAGCATAGATTATAAAAATTAAAGAACCAATAATACTGAATTAGAATAGAGGTACTGTATCCAAAATTTAATGATAGGGTAAACTACATAAATGGTCACCAAATTTTTAGGGTGGATTTATTTTGGTCACTGTACTTTTAAAATATTACCTAAGGTCACCCAACTTTTAGTTCGATTTTAATATAGTCATCGGACTTTTAGTTCGCTTTCAATATGGTCCCTCCTGTCACCTTCCGTTTAGAAGTTGACGTTAGTTTTCGTTTTCCCTTAATAAAAAATGGTTAAAATACACCAAATTATCACTCAACTTTCTTTTCACTCTCATTTTGGTCACTAGAGTTTAAAAATTTTCAATCTAATAACTTAACTTTCGATTTGTTCATATTTTGGCCACTCTCAAATGACACATTTATACAAATAGAAAGAATTGATTAATCCTTAAAAAATCATTTTGGTTAATTGGTAAATTTAGATTATTCAATTCTCGATCTTATATTGTACTAATTAAATCAGATAATTGATTAACCAGTAAACTAAAATATTTGATTCTTGAAATGATTTTTTTAAACAAATTTAATAATTGTTCGGTTGTGATAAAAGTGTAAAAACAAGTTCACACCTATTAATCCTACCCAAAGCCAAAAAAAATTTAAAAAATAATCAGAAGGGTATCAAAATTATTAGACTATAAGATATTGTAATGCATAAAATTTAGAAATATTATATAATAATAAATCAGATCGGTTAATCATTTTTTCTTAAAACTATGAACCGTAACAGAATCAAAATAAGTTATTTTAAAATTTATACCGAAATCGGGTTCGATTAATGCTTAAAAAATTATTTTGGTTAATTGCTAAATTCAGATTATTCAATTCTTAATCTTATTAAAATATCTAATATTGTACCAATTAAATCAGATAATTAATTTGATCGGTTAATTGAAATATTTGATTCGAGTAAGATTTTTTTTTGTTTTGCTTATTAAAATATCTAATATGGTATATATATGGTAAAATTAATAAGCAAAGTTAAAAAAATCATTACCCGAATATTTTTAAGGATTAATCAAATTTTTCTATTTGTATAACCATGTCATTTGAGAGTGGTCAAAATATGAACAATTTGAAAGTTAAGTTATTAAATTGAAAATTGTTAAACTCTAGTGACCAAAATAGGTGTGATAAGAAAGTTGAGTGATGATTGATGTAGTTTACCCATATTTATTAATAAAAAACAAAAACTAACGTCAACTTCTAACATGAGGGACCGTATTAAAATCGAACTAAAATTGGGTGACCTTATCAAATATTTTAAGAATATAGTGACTAAAATGTATCCTACCTAAAAATTTGGTGACCATTTATGTAGTTTACACTTAAAGATAATTGAGGAACCAAAACCATAATTTGACCTTTTTCTCATAATACCAAGAACCCATAAGGCAAAAAAAAAAAAAGGAGAGAAGGTGACCTTATCCATGAGTGGAACTCTTCCATAAGGCGTAGTTCTCTCGAAATACTGGAAATAAAGGTAACCCAACCTATTATTCACATGCCAAACGCTGTCTTGCTCGGAGCCACCGTCCTCCGACGAGCACCCGTCCCACCTCCATAACTCGCTTTCATCGCTGTACGAATCACTTAACGAATCCCGTTCGCCATCACCCGACTCAGTCTCTTCCCTGTAAAAATTTTCAAGACCAAAAACCCATCAAATTCCGCTTTTATGGAAAGTGGAAACCACAAAACAATTTCAGCTACCTCAATCCGGTGACCGGAGAATTGCCGGTGAATATTTGGATGGCGGAGAGATAAGGGACGTAGTACTGGACCAAGGTCTCGTCGTTGTTCAACCCGATGGGAACACCGGCACCATACGCACTCCATTCGTCGTAACAGTTCCAAAGATCACCCAATGCGAAAAACTCGACCTTTTCTCTTTCCCAAGGGTGCCATAATCGATTGAGATTCCTGATTTCGCTCTGCAAAATGCTTAAACATTAAAAAACTGGAAAGAAGAAAGCTTGAAACGGAGATGATTTCCGGTGAAATCTCGAACCTTGGGGAGGAATTGGGATTTGGCTGTGGGTGTTGTGCAATGGAGGAAACAATCCAGGTTCGACTGAGTTGACCCGGAGTCGAAAATCATGACGATTCCAACAACAAAACAGAGAGAGAGATTGGGTTTTCTCTCTAACTCGAACGAGGGGGGAAACAGAGGAAAATGAAGGAGAAAAAAACAGAGGAGGAGAAATTTTCGGGATTTCGTCGAAAAAAACAGAGGATTTCTATATTTCGATGTTTGAAAAGGCTAAATTTAGGGAAACAGAAAATACAAATAAAATCATATCATATATATATTTGGATTCAACCGAGTCTTTGTTGGTAGTTGAAACTGTTGTTTGATTCAACTCTGTTTTTTTTAACTTAAAGAAAACTCAAGGCTTATCTGCTTTGATCAACAATGAAGAAACGAGTTTTGTTCCCATTTGACGTTTAAGTCTTTAAGTTAAATCCAGAAACCCAGATTACACGGTAACTTGGAAAGAAAAACAAAGGAAGTCCGAGAAAACAAGGGGAAACGGTTTCTTGTTTTGTTTTGTTTATGACAAAAGCCAGAAAATTCTCGAGTTTACTTTGTTTCAACAGAAACCCATGATTTCTGGGTCTTTTCTTTTCACTTTGATACAGAAGATTTCTATAACTGAATTTGAAAAACAGAGCAGAAACCTATACGGAAAACAGAGCAAGAACAGAACTTCTACAGGATAGAGAAAGAAAAGATTAGATGCCGAATACAATAATACTGGAAGCATTTGATTTCTTATTTATAATTTACTATCGTTAACTATTTTAAATATAATTAATAATATGTAGTAACACAATAATTTTAAATTAAAAATTATTAAATAAAAATTAGTTAATTATAGTATTTTTTATGAAAATTAAGTATATGATTATCTAAGTTTAAATATTAATCATAAACCGAGATTTACTAATTGGCCGAATAATAAAAAATACTTATGTTATTTTATCTTGTATAAATTCAAATTCCAACAAATTCAATATCCCTTAAATAAAGTTTTAAGTTTAAATATTGTGAGAAAATTAATACTAAAAAGATTTATCTATCGAAATGAAGTCCGATCTGGCCTGATCCAGATTTAAAATTTAATTTAACATTTTGCGAATATCATACACTGAAATAGTTTAGACCAAAAAGGAAAAAAATCTACAAAAATATTTTAGTTCTGTAATTATATTATAATGTCTTATCTCATTATTTATTAGGATAAAATAACTTTCGATCTTTAAATCTGAAAGTTTCTTTCAATTGAATCCCTAAATATTTTTTAGTCTACAATAATCTTTTAACTTGATAATCAGTCCTTTCAATAACTTGACACTCTTATATTATGTAACATTGTCAAAAAGACAAGATTTTAATTTAATGACTAGTTCGTACTAGAAACAATTTAAGGTTTAAATAGAAAATTGTTAAATTTAAAGATTAAAATTTGTTTAAATTTTATCCCTACTTTATTTTAATATCTCGCTTTAGAAGAGATCTTTGATTTGCATAATCAAATAAGTTTTGAAATTTTGTTACAATTTTGGACAAGAAAGGGTTTGACTTTTTTGTAATTAATCAAAATTTGAGATTAAATTATTAATTTACACTACCTCTTAAATAAAATAGTGTTTATTTTTGTTGACCTGAACTTTGCAGAATTGAGTCATTTTTTACCCGTTAAAGTACTAACTTGTTACTTTCATTTCCAAACTCAACAATTAAAAAACAGCAATTTATTAAGTGAATATTTGACCAAAAAAGTCTGATTAGATAATCAAAATTTCTTACTAAAAAATCATATAAAATCAATCATATTGGTTGGTCTAATGGAATAAGATTCTATTTTTTAAAATAAAATTAGAAATTTAAATTTTAAAATTATAAATTAAATTAAAAAGGTTATTAGTATCTGATCTAAATTAATTAATTAACGATATTATAGCAAAAACCTCATAAAATTTACAAACAAATATATATATATATATATATATATATATATATTGATTTTGATAAGGCTAGAGTAAATGACATGTACTGATATGTACCACTAGTTATATGCACTGAGAATGTACCATTAACTATTTTAATAATTTTTGAAATTATGATGACTTAAAGCGTGATTATTCATTTTTGAGAATAAAATATGTAAAAACACTTTTTGTGTTATTTTTTCAGATTTTTTATATTAAAAATTGAATTAGGAATTGTTTTTTAGTAAAACTCTATTATTTTTAAATTAACAATTAAAAAATCTAAAAAATTATTAAAATGATTAAAGATGCATACCAATACATATTGTTACATGACGTTTATTTTAAAATCTTCCAATTAATTTATCTTGATTGGTTCAACCTACTGTATAAGTTTAACATATTTATCATCCATTTACCAATAAAATTATTTTTTTAATAGACAAATAAAATTATTTAAATATCGTCTAGACTACAAACCATCAAAATTTTGTTTTTGGCATAATGACAGACCATCAATCTATTCACCATAAATTCTAGAATTCACAATTAATAAAAGGTTACCTTTTATTCACTTAGTTTTAAATTTTTAATGATTTTTTTAAAAAGAAATATGGATGTCTATAAATGATGTAATTTTTCAAACAATAAAACTAATACATTTGATACATTTCATATATCTATAAAACATAATAAAAGTATTCACTATACGCTCAATTATTAGTTAATTTAGTAAAATGAAACATTAAGTCCTTTAAATAAATAAAATAAAATTGTGACCTTTCAAAAAAATAATAAAACTGTTAGGTCATCTTTACAATTAATCAATTTATTCAATTAGTGTTTTTTGAACCAATGAATGGTCCTAAATCTTAGTCTAACAACCTTTTATTTGTTTCCATTACGAAAATGTTCCTAACTACTTTGTCTCTTATTTTTAGAGATAAAATATTAAAGTTGTACAAAAATCTAGTTAAACTCAAACATGTATTATATTGAGGTTTATATATATATTGTCACACATGAGGAGAGGTGGAGACATTAATTCTACATTTGAAAGGAAAAAAGAAAAATCTTGTGATATATAAGTGATGGTGTTGCACATCCTATCAGACATATCTTTTGGGAGTAAAGTAATGGCCATGTGACAATATGTTTGATATTTATTATTATTTTCTAATTTATGTGATTTATTAGTCCCAAGTTTCTAGACGGATGCATGTTTGTATGTTAGGGGTGAACTTATGAAATTTTAGTGGACAAACTTAAAATATTTTTAAACGAAAATAAATTTTTAATAAAAAATACATAAAAAATTAAATTATATATAAGAATTTTAAATTTTAAGGGACAACCTCTCTCTCCACCCCTGATCCTGGCCAAGTCCCCACTTCCTAAGGATGAAACCTTGACTTCCCTCACTATGTCGTCGTATATAATTTGTATGTTGCTAAAATAATTTAGGTATTTTATGTACATTTTAATATATTAATGTGTTATGAATATTTATCTATCTGGATGTTTATCATGATTAGAACTTTATCTAAGGAGTTTGATTTATTTATTATTAGGAATATTATCTCTATTAATTAGAGTTTAATGTATTATGTACTTCTTATGCCTATAAATAGATGATTCATTGAAGATATTGTATACACAATTCTATATTTGAGAATAATACAAATCTCCCTCTTTATATCATCTATTTGTTCTTCTTATTCTTGTTCTTCTTTATTTTATTCACAACACGTTATCAGCACGAGACTCTAATCAACTGAGGTCGAGTTCGAATTTATGATGAACCGAAGATTCATGTACTTCTATTCTCATGGGATGGATCTCGAACGGTGATGCGCATATAATAACCTCTCTTTAGCAAGATGACTCAAATATGTAACGATGAATTTTGTTCCATCGATTGCACGATATACTGCCAATTTTTTTGTGTTATTTTTATTATTGGTAAACTACATCTCTACACTTGGAAATATTCATGGGTTATCATTTTATACCTTAACTATTCCTAGTGAAATTAAAAGGTAGGTTAATTCATATGCTTATTTTATATAAGGTTATTTAAGGTAATTTATATTTTTATATAAAGTTATAACATATATCCTGTTTGAAAAGTTATAAAAGGTTATAAACATATACAATGTTTTAAAATTAAAAAAAGGACGGAAAATAACGATTTGTTCTTCTACAATGTTTGATTTATTGGTTTATCTATGATTATTTTATCTGTAATTTTTGATAGATGTATATGAATTATTTTATGAATATATTATTATATTTATTTCTATTGATAGGATTTGATATTATTTTTAACCATGTTTTTGAGTTTTACATGTGTTTAAATGAATTGGAAAGAGACATGATATAAAGGGATTATGAGAAGCTGTCTCAGTCATTCACTATGTCTCCATCGTCCTCGAGAGGAAAAATATTATCGGTAAACTCTATTTTATTTTATTTTATTTTCCTTCAAACTATAATTTTAAAGTGCGATATATTATGGTGATTTTGAATTTACAAGAAGATTATTATAAAATCTATATTTGCTCGAAAGCAATTTTTCTTCTTCGTCAAAAAACTCGACCATAGACTTCTCCCAATTTCAAGTTACGAAAATTCGTCTTGATCCAAAAGTTTTATGGGAGGCATTCCCTGAAGTGAATGCAAGGCATGATGTTTATTCCATGCGATTATCAATGATGAGGCATTCCCTGAAGTGAATGCAAGCATGATGTTTATTCCATGCGATTATCAATGATGGGGCATTCCCTGAAGTGAATGCAAGCATGATGTTTATTCCATGCAATTATTGGAAATGTTCTATTCCCTGAAGTGAATGTGAACATGGTAAATCATTATTCAATTAGAGACATAATTTCGATATAATTCAAGTATATTGGCTGGACATCCCGTTCTGCGAGGCTACTGGTCTCAAAGGAGGTTTTTAAAGGACATTGTGGACAGGTTTAACAATGCCGCGTACGAGGATTAAATCTTTGTTCTCTATGAAAAGAATATGTTTTAGAGGCACACTGGCTCTACTCCATTCCCTGAAGTGAATGTGAGATTATATTATGGAAGGAATAAAAATCACATAAGAAGTTGTGGTCGTGGTCGAAGCTATGAATATAGACATGAAAAATATGGTCATTTTAAGAATATTTCTACCCACTGGTAGTGAGGTTATAAGGATGACAAGAGTGATAAAGATCATTCTATTGAAGTAAAACTCTTCTTATTACCAATGCGATGTTATAAATCATTGGTCTCGTACGTGTTGTATGTTGAAAAATTAAGAATCATTGAATGATAAAGGAAAGAAAATAGAAGCAAATTTTGTTCGCGAAACATGAAGAAGATGATATTGGTCCAACTTTATTTGGACATTGTTGGTCCAACTCTTTTGGACATTGTTGATTTTCTTATAACACTCGAAAGAAATAAATCATCTTCTAATTATTCTCATAACTTTGAAGAGAATTATTTATTTATTTTTATTTATTTTACTTTACGTTTATTTATTTTACACACATTAATTATTTATGTTTTATATTTATATTTATATATTATAATATTTATTTATTTTGTTTAACATGATTACTTGTCAAATACAATCTATGGTGACGATTTATGCTCAACATAAGCATGAGATATATTTTCCCATTTAAATGCAAGGGAATAATGTGAGTACTATATCTCAAAGTATTGAAAATATTAATGCTCTAGAAGAGCAATAAATTCTTGAGAGAAAGCACATTATGAAAAGTGCAGAATTGCGAATATTGCAATAATTACCGCTAATGGTAATAATATCGTCACCACTATAAGTGGAAATTTTAAGAGAGCAATATGAGTTCGCAAAATATCTCTTTGGGAATTATAGATAACATATGTTATCAATTGGCATTTGAAATAAGCCAATATGGATATAAGTTTTGGTAGCCAAAAAGTGAGTTGAAAGCTCTAGAAGAGCTATATATTGCTACCAAAAGATAATTTCAATTGAAAGCTCCGAAAGAGCTAAATATATTCCTATTTAAAGGAACAATTTTGATGGATGTACTAGACATGTACGAGTGAGATTGAATTACATGTTATGGTAAACAAGAAGTTTACAAATTCATAGATATATACACACACATATATAGTTGGCATGATCGATTAGATCATCCTGATCAATAATAGTGCAAAAATTATTGAGATTTACATGCACATGTATTAAAAGAACTTGTAGTTCTTGTGGTGTTTATTCTCAAAAGAATGGATTAAATTTCATTTATTAAAGAACGTGAAGTTCTTGTGTTGCTTAAAGGAATTGATTAAATTCCACTTACTAAAAGAACCTGAAGTTCTTGTGTTGTTTGTTCTCAAAGGATATAGATGATCCCACTTACCAAATTAGAACTTAAAGTTCTTGTACTAAAGTTGAGACTGTATGTCTTGCATATCTGAACGAAATATGGGCCCATATATCCACAAATGTGGAAAGTTTTATATGACTTTAGTAGATGCATCTACATTGTTTTATCGACTTACAACCAGAAGTTTGTGAGATTGATTTTAAAAAGATTCAGATTATGCAGTTAGACTATTCGTCTTGAAAAGCTAGTGGGTTTATATTTTAGGCTATATCGGTTGTTACAAAGCCTATTGATTATGAAAAATACGGTTTCGCAAATTTTTAATTGGATGCCTCCTATTTAAAAACTAAACTGTGAGAACAAAACATTTATTATTTATATGGCATTTTCATATAGCAACACTTATACGCATCAAGCCAACGAGTTATAATAAACTCCCCATTATGATTTGACTTTTGGTCAGAAGTCATATTTCCCATTTTGAATTTTTGAATGTGCGATATATAGTTGAATTGCTCCACCATAACACACAAAATGGGCAAGTAAAAAGGGCTGAGAATATATATTCAGTACGAGTCTTCTTTTATGTTTAAATTCTAAACATTAATTGGAGAATCGTTTATTAGATGATTTTTCTCAACATCATGAGGAGAGAATAATTAGCTGGATAAAGAAGGAAATGAATTATCATTATCTAGATCCTCGAATATGAACTAAAGGTTCATAAGATAATTCATGTTATTTCATGTCAACTGCCAGACATATTTACTGACCCAATGAGAGTAATTAAGTCTCATATTCCAGCTGAAATGCTCTAAGTTTAAATTACATGTCAGAGCAAGTGGATGTAAATCATGCCTGAAGCATGATAGTTGAAATGGTTCCAATGATCAAAATTCTCGTAAATAGAAAGTAATATGAGATGGTCATATATTGGAGGCGGGTGCTCTTGGAGAGACCCAAGACATAACTAATAATAAAACTCTTGAAGAGTTTCAGGTACCTGAAATAAAGATTGAAATCTTGAAGAGATCTCGATGAGTTATGTCATTACGAGAATAGAACCAGAAAATTGGAAAGTTGTCGACAACGATTTTACAAACAATTTTACATAAAATATTTCTATAGAAGTAAAGAAAGAAATCGAGGATCTTGTATAAAATCTATCCAGAAGTATAGATATTAAATTGGCCGATGTTGAAAGACGCTTTGAACTTCTAAAATAGAAGTATTTGGACCAGCAGTCCAAACACCTAAAGGTGTAATGCAAGTGAGGCACAAATAAGTAGTCGTAAATACGACTTGAACTATGATTTATGAAAAGTTTTAATTACTTCATGGTGGATGCAATTACTTTGGCAGTTATGAAAATTTTACATGCGTCTAATTATTTATGGATCCATGTTTATCCTTGAAGGATCTAAAATGCTATAAGCATTTGGAAATTTCCGAGAAAATTTATTTAGACATGTGTCATGAATATTTTGGCGCATTTGGTATAATCACCTTAGTGAATACTAATTGAGAAAATACTATAAGAATGATTAGATTTCCTTATGTATTTTATAAAGGAGTTTGGATCAATATCCATTATGATAATTTTAGAACTCCTAAAGAGCTTCAAATTGGAAACTCATGAAGTACTTTCAATACAAGTACTTGAATCTTGACATCAAGTTTATCTCGACCTGAAGATCGAGCATTTTTATATATTTCTTTTGTCTATGAATAGACATAAGCTGAAAGAATCTTAAAGAAGATTCAATATGAATATAGCATATCTATTGAGTATCCCAATAGTTGTAAGATTGTTGGATGTGAATAATTATATCTTTTCTTGGTATTGAAGCACCATATATTAGTTGATCAAGCAATATACATGGATATACAAAGATCATTACATTTAGATCTTCAAACAATCGTTGATGCCTCCTCAAATGTCGTAGAAATAATTGTTATGCACGAGGCAAGCCAAAAATATGTTTGGCTAAGACCATTGACCTAACATATCCAAAAGATATGCGGATTTACTTTGTGTGAAAATAATGCAAGATGTATATCTCAGTTTGAAAGTGGATGCATCATGGAACATATTACTCTAAAGTTTCATCCCTCACGATCTTTAGAAAAGTAATATTCAAGATTGAATTATGAAGATTCAAAGATCTTCTGTGATGTTTTCATGAGGGGGAGTAAATACGCGTTGCACTCTTTTTCCCTTAACCGAGGTTTTGTCCCAATGGGTTTTCCTGGTAAGGTTTTTAATGAGGCAACATGTTATGCGTATTAAAGATGTGTGTACTCTTTTTCCTTCACTAATGATTTTTTTCCCACTGGGTTTTTATCTTAGTAAGGTTTTAACGAGACACATTATCTTCATAGACATCCAAGGGGGAGTGTTATGAATATTTATCTATCTGGATGTCTATCATGATTAGAACTTTATCTAAGGAGTTTGATTTATTTATTATTGGGAATATTATCTCTATTAATTAGAGTTTAATGTATTATGTACTTCTTATGCCTATAAATAGATGATTCATTGAAGACATTGTATACACAATTCTATATTTGAGAATAATACAAATCTCTCTCTTTATCTCATCTCTTTGTTCTTCTTGTTCTTATTCTTGTTCTTCTTTTTATATAAGTTACGAAATATTTAAAACCTATTAAGCGGTCGTGGAAAAAGGAATAATTTTATTATCTTTAGGTGACTTAGATTCGAATAGTTTATTCGTACAATGTAAATGTGTTATTAAAAGATTAACTACTTAACTTAATTCAAAGATGATTCTACAATAAACTATATGTACCGCTATGTACCACTAATCATGTGTACTGCAATGTACCATTAATTATTTTAATCATTTTTGAAATTATGGGAACCGAAAGTGCTATTATCCCTTTTTATAATAAAATCTTAAAAAACAATATTTATATTATTTTTCAGATATTTTTCTTTTTGGGTAAAGTACACATATGATAACTAAACTTTGGTAAATTATTCAATTTGGTAACTAAACTTTTAATTGCTTCAATGTTATCATTAAATTTTTAGTTTTGCTCCAAATTGGTCACTAACACGTTAACAAATGTTAAAAGGGTGACGTTGTAGTTAAAATATTTTTTTATAATAACACATTTAGTCCTCCAAGTTTGCACATTAAAACAATTTTATCCTAATTAAAAAAACAATAAATTTAACCCTCATTATTTACACAATATTTCAATTTCATCCTATTTTAATTAAAATAATTTAACCATAATCCTTAAAATTACGTTAAGATGAGATTATATAAGAAGAGTTTAGGGTTTAGTTACACACGAAGGCTTTAGGTTTCTCTTCAGTATCAATATAAGCAACGTTCTCGTTCCCTCCTCACATGTCTGTAGGAAGCTGTAAACACAATATAAGGTTAGGTCCAGTTAGTGTCGTCCCCGGGCATGGGCAAGAGGAGCGCCCGCCCAGGACCCCATTTTTTTTATAATATTCGATATTAAGATTTAATTTTTAATATTTTATTATTAGGGGTGTACTCTTAAAATTTATTTATTTAACACTTATTATTTGGATTCAGTTTTTTCCAAAATTTATTACTAGGGACATACTCTTAAAATTTAATTTTTCTCAATATTTGTTATAAGAGGTCCAATTTTTTCAATAATTATTATTGATGTCCTATTTCTTCCCAATATTTATTATTAGTGACATACTCTTACTTTTTTCAATACTTATTATTAGATTCGATTTTTTTAATACTTATAATTAGGGGCACAACTCCCCCATATTTGTTATTAGGGACATTATCTTAAAATTTATTTTTTAATATTTGTTATTAGGGGTCCAATATGGACATAATTTTTCCCTAATATTTACTATTAGGAACATACTCTTAAAATTTAATTTTTTCTAATATTTGTTATTAGAAACCTAATTTTTTTTCTAATACTTGTTATTAGGGGCCTACTTTTAAAATTCATTTTAATATTTATTATTAGAGGCCTATTTTTTCTAATATTTGTTATTAGGGGCCTACTTTTAAATTTTATTTTTAATATTTATTATTAGGGACTAATTTTTTAGTTCATCCTTGGGCCACTAAAATCTCAGAAACGGCTCTAGGTCCAGCGTTTGTTTTTTATCCTTTAACCCTATTTTCTAAGAATAAAAAAATCTCATAAGAGAGATAAAAAAAACTTGTGTAGAAATGTATAGGGTATGTGCCAGTTGTGTTTTGGCAGACCTAAACAAACATCGAAGATTAGCAGACAAGTTAAACATGTTTGGGGCTATTTTACACCAAAAACTCATTTTAATTAATTATGTAGAAAAATGCCCCCCATAGATTATTATGTAGAAAAATGACCCTAATTTTGCAACGTATGAAGAATTCGCGTTTCGGAGGTCGCGAGATACGAACTCGCGCAACGCAGAAAGTGAGTTCCGCATATGTGGCAACACTATTCAGAATAACGAACTTTACGGAAACTCGCGTTTTGCCAAACGTGAGCTTCTCAAGAATTTCAAGAGGCGGCTGAATTTATCGCGGGGAACTCACTTCCTGCAGAAAGCGAGTGTAACCCCCTCGTCCCGGTCCGGACGTTTGTGTAACACCCCAATTTTGGGCTTGGAAGTTAGGGTCTGAACTGGACCGGTTTAAATTATGGTTCGAATATAAAAGGTGGTTTTTAGGGAAAGCCTAGTTCGGGATGCATTAAAAATATGGAAAATATCTAAAAATCCTATTTTATTATATATAAGAGAGTGGTGAAATCAATTTTACAAAATGGGGTTTGGAAATATGACATTTCAAGTTAGTGACTAAAATGTAATTTTTGAAAAGTTGGTGACTGTTTTAAAAGGATTGAAACTTTGAATCTTTAAGGAGCTAATTTACCCAAGGGAGGGTTTCTCCAGATTTTTCTTAGATTTTAAAGACTCATTTAATGTTATTTAATAAAAAGAAAAGAGGGAAAAAAGATATTTTGGTTTCATAACTAACTTTTGCCAAAATTTTCCCATTTCATTTTCTCTCAATTTTCCCTCAGCCAAACACATTTCCACAGCCACTTTTCCTTTGATTTTCACACCTAAAGTTGAGATTTCAATCTCTAAATGATTTCTAATCATTTCTACACCAAATCCTCATCATTTGCTTATTGAATTTTCAAGAATTTTGGCTCTAAACAAGGAGAAATCCACATTTAGAGGTATGAACGTCCTTCTCCTCTAAATACTCAAGTCTTTACTGAAATTCTTAAGTTCTCAATCCTTAAATTGAGTTTTATATAAGGTTTTGATGTTGTGATCTTGATTTTGGCTTAAAATGCAAGATTTGGATTTAATTTTGAAGAAATTCGTATTAAATGATTGGGCTATGTTTTGAGATGTCTTTTTTGATGTATTTTGGATGTCTAAATGATGTGTAATTGAGGTTTAATCAATGCAATCACGAATAGGTTGATTTTCCTAAGTTTTTACTTGAGTTAATGGTGGTTTTTGGGGTGATTTTTATGTTTTGCTATAGCTGGAGGTATAAGGACGTGATTAGGTCCTTTTTGGATGTTAATTGATGTCTAAGAATGATTGGAATTGATGGATCTTGGCTGGGTAATGTTGTAGAGGTGTTTGGATGTGATTTCGGTTGTGTTTGGTAGCCGAAATGTGAGTTTTGATGAGAGCAGCGAGTTTAGGTGTTGTGGCTGGAGATTTTAATGCATGATGATGCATTAATCCTCTGCTTTGATGTGTTCAGGAGACATCTTCGGATCCTTGTGGTGTTGATCCGGAGGCTTGATCGGCGTTTCGGCAAGCTTGCGAAACGGAATTGGTGAGTGAAGTTTGGTTTTCAGCTTTGAAACCAATGTTTGAAGGTTGTGGGAGCTTAGTTTAAGTCTAAACAACTTAGCTAAGCTCAAGAGTAAGTTTTCGGAGAAACTCTCTTTTTGAAGAACCATGAGATGGTTGAATGCAATGTGTTTATTTTGCATGTTTAAATTCTGTTTTGAAAGCATATTTTAGCATGTTTAATGTTGGTTTTGTAAGCCATGTGTTGAAGGATGCTCAAGGTAAGAGATCCTTGATTTAAACATTGATAAATGTGGTTTGATGCATAGTGATGCATGATTATTTAATGGCTTTGTTAAATGCTTTAAAACAGTGGATTGATGATGGTAAACGATGTATATTGGCAAGTGATGTGTTGGTTTAAAAGTACTTGAATTGGATATAGTTAGCCGGCTATAGGATTGGGTGCACCGTGAATAAAGTCGCATTGGATGTTGAGGGGTTGTAATGGTACCGTAAACTCCATCCAAGTACACTAGCGAGATGTCTAAGATCATAATGGTGGTTAAAATGCCATGTGAGGATCTTGTGTTGTGTGTCCCGTGTTCTCGTTAGTGATGTTATACAACTACCAATGAGTGATGTGGAGGGGTTGTAATTGTACCGTAGACTCCATCACGGGTGTTGAGGGGTTGTGATTGTACCGATAAACTCCACCTTGAGTGTTTGGTAGTGTGTATGAAGCGTATGGGACAACGCTTGTAATCCGCGTATCCGATTGTGTTTTAAGTTGAAAAATGGTTATGGATTATCACTTGAAAGCCAATATGACATGTTGATGAATTGAAGCATGAGATGCTTGGTTTGTATGCATAGATGCATGATAAATGATGTTTTGAAATTAAAGGCCTTGGAGAGGTGTTTTTACAAAGTGCATTATTGTGTTGCTTTATTAGAGCATTTCTCACTAAGCATACGTGCTTACGCTCTCTCTTTCTTGAACCAATAATGCAGAGCATTGAAGTGCATTAAGGGCAGCAAGGAGGTCAAGGATCCAAGTGAAAGTCTAAGCTCATGTATGGTGACTATTTTCACAACACTATTAGCTTTTGGTATTTGGCAATGGGAACCTAGATTGAGTTTTTGGGAGATGTTTTGGACTCCCTAAGTTTGGTTTAATGCCTATGATGATGTTTGAGACATGTAAATGGCCATTTGGTATTTGTTTTGGAGATTTGATGATTACTTGCTTTTCATTATAGGATGCATGCCTTTAGACTTGTGGTTTTTCTTATTTGAGGTCGTGGTTGAGCTTTGATGATGCAAATATGTTCCTTTAATGTTTGATGACTTGTTGGCATGTTATAGAGGTCATACGAACATGTTTGGTGGGTCGAAAGAGTGTAAAACAGACTTTTCTGCTGTTTCTGGGCAGGGTGTTTCGAAACACCCTTGCTTGTTTCGAAACAGGTGCATGTTTTGGCCTGGGTGTTTCGAAACGGGCAGAGGTGTTTCGAAACACTTTGGCTACTGCCCAGGGGTGTTTCTGAATGGCCTAGACCCGTTTCGAAACACTTGACCGTTGGGCACTGATTTGAATGGTTTTGAGGTTTGCAAGCTTTACGTTTTAGTCCTAATTTTTGTATGTGCAATTGATTGAGTTTGAGATGTCCGTTTGAGATGAAATTTGACAGAAAAGCATGAATCATGACTAATTTCATAATAGTAACTTAAAAATTGGTAAAGTCCTCTTAATTTTCAGAATTTACAAATTGGTCCCTAAATTCGTATGTTGTGCAATTGAGTCCCTTATTGTTTTCTGATTGCTGTGATTTTTGAGTATGCTTATCTCAAGAGTACACCTAAGGTTAATATGCATTTAGACAAAGTTAAAAAGAAAAAAAAAGGTCGTTAATCAAGGTTGACTTTCGGGTTGACTTTGGTTTTCCCCGTGTAATCTTCGTAGTTCGGGTCAACCGTCTAGGCCGGGCTAAGGGGGTTACAGTTTGACCGGTCCGAGTAGGCTACACGGGGAAAACCGATGTGAAACCCGTTAAGGTCCCACCTCGGTTAGCAACCCTAGAAAATTTCTTTTATTTAAATCTTGTCTAAATGCATTAGTAAGTCCTATGTGAAACACGACAGCGGAAACACAAACAAATTAACAACGACCATCCAAAACAACACTTTAAAACAACCCATTTTTCCTTTTTAAGCAGGCTGTATAGATACACCTGCAAAGGGTATCGATACGCCTTGACCAAGTCAACTGCCTCAAGTCAAACTAGGAAGACCGTATTGATACAGCCCTTGGGCGTATCGATACAACCTCCTCGGTTAACATCTCGCGGTCAACGATATTAGACCGTACCGATACACCTATAGCCCGTATCGATACGCCAAAAACTCGCCAAAAACTCAGAATTCTAGAAAAGATTTGGCGTATCGATACACTCTCGCGTATCGATACGATAGGCCAAAATTGAGTCCCGAAGTGTAGGACCGTATCGATACGGCCCTCAGGCGTATCGATACGCCCTGCACCGCAATACCCAAATTTGCAGCAAAACGACTTAGGACTCGACTCTAGATGCGATTTACGACTCCCCTAGCCACAAACAACATACATACAACCTTCAACAACCAAGATATCAACATACATGACATTCAAAACGAACAAGGATAATGCATCGAAAGGATTCATACATTTACCATAAAGAGGACATATTTAGCACTTGAAGTTTCATGCCTTAGAAACAAACATATAGGCATTCATGACATGCAACATAAACAAGGTTTACAATTCAAACAAAACATCCAAAAGCCAAACCAACATCACATACATCCAAGCTCAAATCAACAACACCTATCCCATTACTTGACTATTACAATCTTTCTATTTAAAGTTCATACTTGAGCTAACCAAAAGCGACACTTGGAGACCTTTCCTTGCCCTTGCCACCCACAAGCTACTGATCTGCATTGTCGAACAAAAAGAAGTGTAAGCATAAAAGCTTAGTGAGGGTAAGCTCATAAAACAAACCTTCGACAATGCAGGGTCCAAGCACGAGCAACAACCAAGATAGAATGCATGATCTTACCTCCGATCCACAAGAGCCAAAATATACATGATGCATGAACATATAATCAATACTATACCATGGTCAACAACTCATAAGTCCAACACACGAAGATACATATATCAATGTATTAACAACAACATATATCAATCCATATTGGAATCACATTTCATATCACATTGGCACCTAGCTATGACTCGAATACGCGGATAACACGTTGGAACTCACTTCCAACACAACCATTACCTTCGGTGGGATTACACTCATCACCGGTTCTCGCGGAGGGGATTCCACTCATCCTCACGCCCTGTCGATGGGATTCCACTCATCACCGACCAATATAAACATTTCCAGTGGAATATTACATCACCATACTCCTCCTTGATGACTTAACGCCACCAAGGCCACGCCTGACTTTGACTCTCGTGTGCACACTAAACATCCTAATGATCGATCATCGTACCCAAGCATACTAGTGCCAATATTAAACACAATCTATAACCTTTCACAACATCATTTCATATCAACTTTCGTGCTTAGCACGTACTCACCATGATCACTATCATGCGCGATTCACAAACCAAACCACATGCATATATCAACGCATCATATCAAGCCTCAACAACATGCATAACACATTATACATAGCCAACACGATCACAATTAAACATGAGGCATAACAAGCAATTAGGAGTTCAACCAAAGGTTTCCTAAACTAAGCTTGAGATTAGGCTACCACTCTAATCTCAACTCTAGGCGGGTTTACCAAGCCCAACCTAGGTTCACATGTTTGAACCAATGTTTAAAAATCATTTAAAACAATAACCACTCACCAACCACTCCATTAGCACAAGCCGACTAGCCTACCAAGCATCCAAGTTCCGGATTCGAGCTTGAAGCTCCTTCATTGTCTTCTCTTGCTTCTAACCATTCAAAAACAATACATTAACCTCAAAATCAGCCACAAACCCAAAGTTTAACAACAACACACAAATCCACTACAATTCTCACAATTCAAAGCCAAGTTCACTCTCCAAATTCTCATTTTCGTACTTCCACAAGAACCCAGCAAAAATCAGCAATGTAGTCATCCAAAGCACTCTTAAACATATTCAAAACACTACCCAAATATAGTATAACCATCAGCCCCCAAGTTCCAACACGAAACACACCCACAACTAACCCTAAAACCCTTCCAAGAACCCCTCAAAACCCAAATCCGAAAATCCATACAAAACTCTTTAAAATTTACATATATTGGACCTCTTAGTTAGTAAACAACCCACACATCAATAACAAATCAAAATCTTTAACTAAAAACCATAAAGGTAGCATCTTTAATCCAAATCTTTAAAACTTCAAATTTCAAAAACATGAACAATATTGAAATCTAGAGGTATCATCTTGTAGAGGAAAAGGAGGACAAGTCAAAACCGAGATTACCTTGCAAAAACCAGCAACAAAAATCAAAGGAGATGATGAAATGGTGATTTGGAGAGAAAAGGGCATTTTGACGTGAAAAGAGAAATGAAGAAGATGAAGATGAGTTTTAAAGTGGTCTTTTAAATTAAAGGGGGTTTTAAAATGAAAGTTCACATATTTACAATCTTGCCATTAATGAGATGACAATCTCATTTATTTTAAAATACATGGGATTCGATTCCCAAAACTATTTTAGTCCAACATAAATGTTTGCTTCGAATATATGAAGCCCAAAATAATATTTTATTATTTTAAATTTTAAAACCGAAAATGGATCATTATTTTATTATTATTTTCATCCAACCCCCAAACCCGGGTGTTACAACTCTCCCCCACTTAAGGAAATTTCGTCCCCAAAATTTATCGGACAAGAAATACCACGGAATCTACTCCTCCACACTTTCCTTCTCACCATAACATACCAACCACTCGGTAGACTTACCACACAACATTAGCTATCAGATGCTAAGATCTCAACTGGTCCTTCAATTCATGCCAATTTCAAACTCGACTCAACCTCTTCAACAAACATAGCATGGGACAGACCTGACTCACATTTCCGAATCATAGATACATAAAACACTTTATGAACCTCTTTCTAACTCTAGTGATAACCGCAACAGATAAATAACAGAACTAGCCTAATTCACAATCTCGTACGGCACCGTTAAAAACTTGACCCCTAACTTTCTCTGAATGACCATCTGACTTCAACAGGTAACCAAACACTATGCAGACGTCTTCAAAAATCTAGTTGAAATCTCGAATCCCTGTCGGTCACTACCAATTTCAAGACACTGTGCAACTCACACTCTTGTTAAAGCAAGACTCATCCATCTTATACAAAGTACAAGTAACATGAACATGAATAAAATGAGCACACTCCGAGCAACTATCATTATTTACTCAACTAAGTTCTCACGGAGGAAATCAAAGGCGAATCAGACACAAGGTCCCTTAAATCTATTACCCACTTTCATCAAGAATCTTCCACGGATGTAACAAACTAGAAGAAAACTGATGCTCGGTCTTGACACTTTGGCAAATTACACACTTACTCTCATATTGAACCACATCATTCATCAACTCAATCCAGAAGTACTCATCTTCAACCCACAATACGTCTTCATACTACTCAGATGCAATACAAATGAAATGTCGTGTGCTTCAGCCAAAACAATACGTCTCAGAACACTATGTCAATCGGCACAACTATTCGGTCTCTAAAATGCAAAACTCTATCATCTCTGAAACTGTATTCTAAAGGTCTTCCTTCTGTTATGTCTTGCACGTGAGGTGCCAAGAACCTGTCTTGCAACTATTTCTCTTTAAGTATTCTGACTCATTGTAGGTTTAACATGAAACTCAACCATAAAAACTACTATCACTTGGTAAACTGAATCCGACAAATATAGCTCGCAACACAAATATAGCTTGGCAAAAACAACTCGAAGCATCAGTTACTACGTTTACTCTCTTCGGATGGTACTCAATCTTGAGATTACGATCTTCAAGTAGTTCTAACAACTTTATGCTATTCAAGTTTCAACCCTTCCTAAGTCGTCAAATATTTCAAGCTCTGGTGATAAGTGTATACTATGCATTTCTTACTATACATGCTTTGTCTCTAAGTCTTCGAAGCAATTACAACTGCAGTTAACTCTATGTTTCGTGTCGGATAATTATTTTCTTGGTTTTTCAACTATCTCGATGAATAGGCCACAATCTTCTGTCTTGCATAAGCACACAACCTAACCCTACATGTAACGTATCACTGTGGTTCACAGATTCTTTCTATGATATAGGCTGGACTAGGGTCGAAGTTCTCATCAAAGTTTCTTTCAGTTTCTCAAGGGCTCGTTGTCTCGCACCTGACCACACAACTGAACATTCTTCTGTAGCAATCTGTTCATAGAGCAGCTATCTTCGAAAGACTATTTACAATTCCCCGAAAGTAACAATACTAGACCCAGGAACTATAGATACCTATCACTGTCTTCGGTATCTTCCATCTCACATCTTCTTCTGTCTACATAGGATTTACTCTAATACACTCGGCTGATCTACATGTCCTAGGAGAATATCCTTCTTAACTCGGAGCTCACGTTTGCTCAACTTGGCATACAATTAATTCTCTAATAGGGTCTACAACACTAACTCCAAAGCTTGTCATGATCTTCCTCGGCACGTGAATATACCCGTGTATCATCTATGAGGACTACTACAAACTGATCAAGGAGCTCAGAAAATATTCTGCTCAACATCTCTATAAAAGTAACTAACACACTAGTCAAACAAAATGGCATAACTCAGAACTCAGAGTGATCACATCTTGCCCCGATAGCTGTCTTCGGTACATTAACATCTCTCACTTTCACTGGTAGTAATCGGATCTCAAATTAATCTTCGAAAAGACTGAAGCACACCCCAACTTATTAACAAATCACTGATGCTGGGAAACGGATACTAACTACTCACTGTCAATTGTTTCAACTGTCTGTAATCTAAATACATTCTCGTATTGTCATCTCTCTTCTTCACAAATTGCACTGTCATACTCTAAGATGATGTACTAGGCCTAATCAATCTAAGGTCTAACAATTCTCATAGTTGATTCTTCAACACTCTCAATTCTTTCGGGAACCATAAAATACAGAGCAATCAAAACATGAGCAAACTCGGAGACAGTCTCAATAACAAACTCTTATTCCCTATCAAGAGACAAACTGGGTAATTCTTCCAAACACTTTTAGGGAAAACACAAACTATGCTAACATTTTGCGGTCTAATCTTCATTCAAAAATCAAATCCATCACTTTTTCTAGGCAAGCCTGTCAACCAAACTCAATCAATCTTTGACCTCTAAAGCTGGATCAACATTCGATAAGAAGTTCACATCCTCACCTACCACTATAGTCTCACAGAAATCTGCAACTTCAAGGCAACTCTCTCTTTGTCACAACGTATACCCTAGCTTTGTGCTCTACAAGCCAAACCATATCCAATGTTACATCGAAATCGTAAAAAGACAATTACTTCACATCTACTAGAAACACGTAACCCTAACCATCAACAAACATCTTCCGTACATCCTTCTGACCACCACTATCTCATCCAAAGGTCTAGTCACTTGCGTCCCTACGTCTAAGGTCTCGACAGAGATATCTAGATTCCTCACATGCTCACACAAAAGGACGAATCCGTAGAAATTGCAACTTCACATGCACACAGATGATAGTTTTCGGTTCTCTTGTTTTCATGTTGGTCCTTCAACATAACCTAACTTTTCAAAACCGTTCTTAGAGCATCTCGAAACCTCAAAATTCAGTTCTGATCACACACAAACAATCATGCAGGATCTTGTTCTATAACATCGGTCCTGGCGACTCAAAACATCCCACTATCAAACAATTTGGAGTCAAAGCTCAAGACTTCCTTCTCGGTTCAACTATATCGGAAGTGACTTCATCTCTCCTTCTTGCTGGAAGACAACTCAGACGCACACTGGCCCAATCGCACAAATTGATTCCCACTCACGGATACTGACCGACTGTCTTGTATTAAAACCATAGGCCGAACCCCAACGATCACCCACTAACATTTCTGAATTTCGGATTACTCACACGAAACCCTTACTTTGGTCTCGCCAAAAGAACTAAGGTACTCGTACCTACCCCTAACACTTCACCGGGCACATTCAAACGTTGAATGCTTGCTAAAAATATACGGAAGTACAGATTCAGAATCAACCGGAGAAAACAAACTCAAAACTATACCAAAGGCTTATCTGTTAAAACATCGATACCACTCTGACTCCCACTCATAGGTCTTCACCTCCTTTTACCAACTAATACCAGAATTGGTCTCATCGTTCCTTATCAATAGGAAATCAACCCACATACACACTGACTCAAACAAACAAATTGTACCTCAACTCTGGTACAACCATATTTCCCTAACTATAGCAATGAACTCCCTCAACATCATCCACATTTTCAGAAACCACAACTTCTACTTACCGATTCACGGCCCACGCCTTGGCCCCAAACATACCAAAAAGCAACAAATCAACAACAACAATTTAACATATAAACTGGGTTAGCAAAGGAAAAGGTCCAAGTGGCTCAAGTATGTTTCCCCCGCTTAAAATCTCTTTTTCCGATGTAATAGAAGCAATGAGACTCTACTCAGCATGCTTTAAACAACATACATTCACAATCAAACAATCACACATCACTGCATACTCGAATAACAAGCAACGTGCTTACATGGCAAGCAACCACCGGGCAAATACAATACAAAAATTAAACTTACCTCACTTACCTGCCCAAGGTCTCAGAAACCTTAGGCTCTAATACCAACAAATGTAACCCCATCGTCCCGGTCTGGACGTTTGACCGGTCCGAGTAGGCTACACGGGGAAAACCGATGTGAAACCCGTTAAGGTCCCACCTCGGTTAGCAACCCTAGAAAATTTCTTTTATTTAAATATTGTCTAAATGCATTATTAAGTCCTATGTGAAACACGACAGCGGAAACACAAACAAATTAACAACGACCATCCAAAACAACACTTTAAAACAGCCCATTTTTCCTTTTTAAACAGGCCGTAACGATACACCTGTAGAGGGTATCGATACGCCTTGACCAAGTCAACTGCCTCAAGTCAAACTAGGAAGACCGTATCGATACAGTCCTTGGGCGTATCGATACACCCTCCTCGGTCAACATCTTGCGGTCAACGATATTAGATCGTACCGATACACCTATAGCCCGTATCGATACGCCAAAAACTCATAATTCCAGAAAAGACTTGGCATATCGATACACTCTCGCGTATCGATACGATAGGCCAAAATTGAGTCCCGAAGTGTAGGACCGTATCGATACGACCCTCAGGCTTATCGATACGCCCTGCACTTCAATACCCAAATTTGCAGCAAAACGACTTAGGACTCGACTCTAGATGCGATTTACGACTCCCCTAGCCACAAACAACATACATACAACCTTCAACAACCAAGATATCAACATACATGACATTCAAAACAAACAAGGATCATGCATCGAAAGGATTCATACATTTACCATAAAGAGGACATACTTAGCACTTGAAGGTTCATGCCTTAGAACCAAACATATAGGCATTCATGATATGCAACATAAAAAAGGTTTAAAATTCAAACAAAACATCCAAAAGCCAAACCAACATCACATATATCCAAGCTCAAATCAACAACACCTATCCCATTGCTTGACTATTACAATCTTTCAATTTAAAGTTCATACTTGAGCTAACCAAAAGCGACACTTGGAGACCTTTCCTTGCCCTTGCAACCCACAAGCTACTGATCTGCATTGTCGAACAAAAAGGAGCGTAAGCATAAAAGCTTAGTGAGAGTAAGCTCATAAAACAAACCTTCGATAATGCAAGGTCCAAGCACGAGCAACAACCAAGATAGAATGCATGATCTTACCTCCGATCCACAAGAGCCAAAATATACATGATGCATGAACATATAATCAATACTATGCCATGATCAACAACTCATAAGTCCAACACACGAAGATACATATATCAATGTATTAACAACAACATATATCAATCCATATTGGAATCACATTTCATATCATATTGGCACCTAGTTATGACTCGAATACGCGGATAACACGTTGGAACTCACTTCCAACACAACCATTACATTCGGTGGGATTACACTCATCACCGGTTCTCGCGGAGGGGATTCCATTCATCCTCACGCCCCGTCGATTGGATTCCACTCATCACCGACTAATATAAACATTTTCTATGGAATGTTACATCACCGTACTCCTCCTTGATGACTTAACGCCACCAAGGCTACGCGCGACTTTGACTCTCGTGTGCACACTAAACATCCTAATGATCGATCATTGTACCCAAGCATACTAGTGCCAATATTAAACACAATCCATAACCTTTCACAACATCATTTCATATCAACTTTCGTGCTTAGCATGTACTCACCATGATCACTATCATGCACAATTCACAAACCAAACCACATGCTTATATCAACGCATCATATCAAGCCTCAACAACATGCATAACATATTATACATAGCCAACACAATCACAATTAAACATGAGGCATAACAAGCAATTAGGAGTTCAACCAAAGGTTTCCTAAACTAAGCTTGAGATTAGGCTACCACTCTAATCTCAACTCTAGGCGGGTTTACCAAGCCCAACCTAGGTTCACATGCTTGAACCAATGTTTACCAAGCCCAACATAAATGTTTGCTTCGAATATATGAAGCCCAAAATAATATTTTATTATTTTAAATTTTAAAACCGAAACTAGACCATTATTTTATTATTATTTTCATCTGACCCCCAAACTCGGGTGTTACAGCGAGTTCTTTGCAAATCTGGGTGGAAGAACAAGCTTTGATAGACAAGTTCGAGCAATATTTCGGGCTTATTAATTGAATATTTTTGGTAATCATTCAGTTTGGGTTCATAGTACTGGAATTTCTCTTTCATTGGACACCAATTTAGCCCAGTTCGGTCCGTTCTAAACCTAGTAAAATTCGCGTCAAAAACGGTATCGTAGCTTGTTTTGTGAATGTATGAAAGTATAAGATGGCCTCATAGGCTCTTTGCGCAAGAACGACAAGCCGGAAAAAAGAATTTTTAAAACGAATAAGACTTAGTTAATACGAGGGTCCGAGCGATTAGGACACTTGTTCTTTGTGTGTCTAGGAAACTCTTTTTCGTAAACCTTGAATACCGTTTCGAGTAAGTATATCAGATCAAGCAGTCTCATGTAGTTAATCCATTGGTTTGAACAAGAAGCAATGGTGTGTGAGCACGTGTATTTGAATGTTTGGAATACTTCGCAGTCGCGGGTTCTTTTCCTAAGATATACCACGTACGCGTTGTGCTGTATGCCTTCCAACGGCCTGTAAAATTCTGAAACACGAAACAAATGTCCTTCTCGTGAGAAGAGAGTTGCAGTCACCTCATTTGAACGTCGTACTTCAATTTGCAATTTTTCACGAAAGTCTGGGTGGACTTTGTGGCCACCTGCCATGTACTCAGTTGCTTGCCTTCCCAATGTTGCAAATAGGGTAGCCAAACGATAGTAGGTCGCTTTGATAACGGAAGTGATAGGCAAATGTCGCACTCCCTTGAGTGCTGAGTTGACCGCCTCAGCCAAGTTCGATGTCATGTGACCATATCGTTTACCCTCGTCATATAATCTAAGCCATTTTCCCTCGAGATTTTGTCAAGGTAGTCCGCGCCGTTTTTATTTCTAGCTCTCAGTTTTTGGAACAGGTCATCTACCTTTTGTACGTAATGCGAGTTGCCTATGAAATGATAGTTGAATAGTTAGGGGTGAACGACACATGTAAAGATATCGTAAATGAAAATGACCTAAAAGACGTACCCATTCGAAGCACAAGAGCATGTTCATCATGTTTCTTGAACTACTGCAAGTAGTTCGCCGCAATGTGTCGCAAGCAATAACGGTGGCAAATGTACGAAGGCTTCCAAGAATCGCTCAAACGTTTTATTGCCCACAAGATCGTTGTGCCTCTATTGGAAATAAGACATATCCCATCGTCCCTTTCCCGTATTATAGGAGAAAGAACATGTTTCTGTAGGTTCTTAAGGAAGAACACCTAAGACTCAAGATCCTCCTTTTGGACAATTGCGAATGCTACAAGCACGGCTTTCCGATTGCCGTCTTGTGCAACCGCCAGAAGTAAGGCCTGTGTATATTTTCTATACAACCATGTACCGTCGATTTGAACCATCGGCTTGCAGTGCTTGAATGCATTAATTCACTAGGGGAATGTCCAAAATAGCCGGTGGAATTAACAAGCACCTCAATTGACACGATCATTTTCATATTCCAGAACCGTATGAAGTTCGACAACCATTCCAGGTATGTGTTTCTACATCAGGTTTAGCCACATGTGCAACTCATTGTAAGATTCCTCCCATTGGCCAAACAGTTTTTCTACGGCCCGGTTCTTTGCATACCATGCTTTATGGTATTCAGGATTGTAGAGGTGGACCTGTTGAGCTGTAGCCTAACAGATGCGAACCGTGACCCGGGGATTTGCTTTTACCAGTGGCATGAAGGTTTTGCAGAGGACGTGCACATCAAGAATCTTGTGATCCCGACTTACGTTAGTAACGGTGCATGTATGGGGCCCTTCCTATTTTGTGATTCTCCACAGGTCGTTCGCCTTTTCAATTGAGATACACGAATTTTCCACTTACATCCTTGATTCTTCTTGTGGGCACACACCGCCTTGTAGAAACTCGCTTGTGTTTTCTCCACATTCGTCGTAACATCGTGGCGAATGTTGTACTACTTAGTTGTGGCCACCGCCAGTTCTTTTGTAAGGAACGTCATCCCAATGGTCAGTTCACCATCAACACAGTTGATTCTGCCGTCAATTGTTTGGTATTGGAATTGTGAAAATTCTGGAACGTCCAACGCATCCATAGCTACCGTCGTGAAGTGGGATGGTGGCTGGTAATAAGAAATAGGTGCGGCCGATACTGGAACATTGCTTGATGTCGGGTGTTATTCGTTGCCTTCCAACTAATCCATATCAATTGTTGGAATGATCACGTATTCTGGTTCTTCATAGAAGAGCCCTTGCTCGTCGCCTTCGGGTCTAGGTTCCCTAAGTGGTTCTGCGTTATAATTAACCCCCTCGAACCAGTGTAGTTCAGCGTCGTCGATCGCTACCCTTTCAAGCGAGCAAGTTGGTCGTTGATCGCAAGACCGCTCACGAACCGTATTTCCAGATCAAATTCTAGAGCACCAACACAAGAATGTCTCCCCATAGATGGTTGAACGTACTCTGTGCTAGGGACATACGTTGAGTATCGTCCATATGAGGAATCATCGAAATGGTTGAATGCTTCATGGTCGGACCTCATTTGGGATGATGAAGCTGCCTCCCCTCATAGTATACTAACTGTACGGATTGTACATTGCATGTCTTGGCACATCGAATTCATCGTTCGGGGGCTGGTTCAAGTTGAACCCGAAACTAGCTACACATGAATGTCTTGGCACAACAGACGATGATGCGCCGAACTCATTGTGTGGACTGTATGTAGTTAGCAGGTTGAAATCATTCCGTAAACTAGCCGTCAGGCTATCAACATTGACATTCGGATCAAAGTCGAAATTCGCTCGTCTTCATGTTGGGATTTCAATAGCAAGATTATAATAAATAACGATGCATACAGCTCTAGGGGACCGCCTAATGAATACTCCAAGTGGGTTGACAGATTTTGATTTTGGCCATGCGGGACATTGCTCTCTAGTTCTTTAATCAACTTATTGTAGGATAATCTCCTCGGAATCTTCAGTGTTATAGTATTCGATGACTGAAAAATGACGTCGAGTGAGCCATCGGCGATTATCTCGCAATCGTAGTATACTATAGCAGCAATACTTCTTCGTCTCGACATTTTTCCGGCAATTGAAAGACTTGAAAAATTGAAAGACTTGTTTTGTGAATGCTATACAATATCAGTATTGCATTCTGCTTCATATAAGGGAACAAAGCGACTTCTAGTGTCTTATTCATTCGGAAAATCCCATAGAATCTCGCTTTTGCAGATGTGTTAGAGAACTCGCTTTCTGTAGAAAACGAGATTCGATGAGATTCGATGATCTCGCGTTTCACAGAAAGCTGGACTGACAAAGCTGGACTGACACGTTTGAAAAGATAAATAATAATTGTACTATGCACAACGATATATCAAACCGAATTGAATACAAGTTTGAATAAGTGAGGCAATGGGAGGTATATATATACCGGGAAGGTTGGAATTTAATTTGTAAGGACTTCGATCGATATAATATGTCAAGATGAGAAACTATTACAGCTTTGGTATACTACAATTGTCAGATAATCGATGATGCATCTCTCGGTGTCGTTTTTCAGTCCTCAAGTTATATATTGCTTCTGCTGCCATACAACTTATCGTATAAGAAGTTGATGAATGAAGTGAAGAAACATGTTCCACATAGTCCTGGCAAAAAGATAGAATCATTGAAGTACAGAATGCCTACGTCGTTAGAACCATTAACGTACTCATTATTCCACATTATGGACGACGCTGATGTGGAAATGATGGTGGAATCTCATCATCAGTTTTGTACAGGGTGGGCCCTTGAGCTTGAGCTTTATGTAATGTTTTCTTCTCATAGTGATGTTATCTGAGTCAGAAATAATATGTAAATCATGTCCTATAAAATGCGACCTCGAAAATCGCGGCCTGTAAAACGCGACTTCTTTGAATAATGTCGAAAATCGCGTCCTATAAAACGCGGTTTCTATCTCCGTAGGAAAAATCGCGTCCTCTAAAACGCGACTTTAACAAATTATTTGAACATTTTTCAACCCTATAAATGTTAAGCCGGAGTTCCAAAAATTTTACACAACTCAAACAACATTTTTACACTACTCAAACAATTTCTTTGACAAATTATGGCACGTTTTTCTGCTACTATTTTCTTTCGTGGAACCTACTTCTACACTTCTTTCAATAAGAAAATCACAATAGATGAATTGTTTGAGTTGATATCAACAAGAGTTAAGGAGTCTACAAGCTCCAAAATTTCTACTTTGCTTGCAAAGTTCCAGTGAATGAGCCCGACCCAGAATAACACTACATGCTAACACTATCCAATCATAAAGATTTCCGCAAGATGTTTTGGGCATACAAACGTGCTGGAGGCACGAACATCGAGCTTAATTTAAGGTTTGATGACGGCTCCAGTTTATCAACAATACTTAAGCCTCGAGACGAGGGCGCGGTATTTACAAAGAAATTATAGGAGACGACAGAAGAATGTACAAAAAATTGAGGAACTAAACTTAACTTCTGACATAAGTATCGATTACGGGGCCATCGAAAATGATTCGTTCTAGTATATTTAGGTATGCTTAGTAATTTAATGCTTGTGTACTTCTTTCAATTAACAATGTAGTACTACTTTTCGTTAAAATAATTATCGCAAATATTATTTCCTACATCTGAACCGCTTCGATTTTCAAACATTTAACAATCACAAAATATGCAATTAACAAACACAGACAAGCATTGAAACACGTAAAATATTACATATGAATGTGTAATATGTAAATTAAAATTTTATTTTTCTTATGTTAAAAATAATTGTCACCAACACGATACAAATGTCACCAACACCGGTGTTCTTCCACGATACAAATGTCACCAACACCGTTACATGCGGGGGTCTTAGCATAGCTTCGAAAACACCGAAAATGGTAGAAGCTTTGACCCGCATTATCAAATGTAATTGACACGCGCAACCGGAGAAAAGCCTAGAGAAGACACCTCAAGTTGCACTCGGCATGATTTCGCACGTGTCATCGATCCACCATGAGCCACTGCATCATCTTCTTGATTAAGTAAATGTACCCTTACACTGGCTCGCCATGTTATGTTACCTTGTACAGAAACAACAAAAGTTACCCGATATTGTGATTTGTCGATCATGTTACACAAACACAAACGATACATTGCAACACATCTTCTACCCAACAGATTTTCTAATCATTCGAATACTCAAACTTTGCAAATCAATACAAGTGCAAATATTCAGCAACGTTCGAGTATAAATATCCTAAATTCGTCGAATCTCAAGGCAAATTGTGTTCTGCAAAGAGCGACTTTGGAAGGAATCGGATTCTTGACATGTTAGTGACCTCGCGTTTTATGAAACGCGAGTTCCTAAAGACCTCGTGAGTTAGAGAGAGCGAGTTCGCCACGTCATCACCGTCTTCTGGTTCTATAAATACTAGTTGATCGAGGAAGGGAAGCAACACTCAGTCGGGAAAAAATTGCCTTCTCAGATTGAGTGCGTGAGTTTTGGATTGTAACTACTACTAGAAACAAATCACGTATCGGGAAAATTTATTCCCAAACTAATTTCCCCGATATTGTGATTTGTCGTTATTTGTAGTTGCATATATATATATATATATTCAGCAGATGTTAACTATTCCGACATACGCTCACGAGGATCGACAACAACAAATCACAATATCGAGGAATTCGAGGTCTTTTTGAATGGCAGGCAAGTAACAATATATCCAATAGACCTCCAAGATTCAAGACAAGCATCTAGTGCAAGGCAAGATTCACGGGCCGATCATTAGCATCACCTTAATGATGATCATCACCGTCAGAACAAGTTTCAGCTTCTTCAATAAATGTAAATAAATTCCCTAATCCTTTCAATTGTGATTTTATCATTATAATTGTAAATAAATACCCTAATCCTTTCAATTGTAAAAAATAAATATTTAAACCCGATTTTAAATAGAATATATCATTTGAAATTAATTATATCATGTGGAAATGTATTAATAAATAATCAAATGTATTAATAAATATATTATACTAACAATACTATATCACAATGTATTATGTTATTCAAATGTATTATATTATACTATTCAAATTTATTATTATACTATACTAATAAATAAATAAGTATAGTATAATATAGTACATATACATATAATGATATAATGATTTTATTATTATATTATAAGTATGTATTAATAAAATAAATAAGTATGTATTAATTAATAAATATAGCCATTATTATAATAATTTTATTATTATTATTTATTAATATATATTACATTACAAATGCTAAATTTAAAAATCTCATGAACTCGCGTCCTACGAAGAGTGAGTTCTTTGGAAACTCGCGCTCTGCAGAACGCGAAGTCCTCTCTGCCCGTTCAGTGTACGCGCATGTTACGACGCCGCGTCTCTTCAATGGAACTCACGTTCTGTGTAACGCGAGTTCTTTAGGATATCGCATTTCGTAGAAAGCGAGGTCTCTTTAATATCGCTTCACAGGGGGCGCGATTTCTTCTATAAATAGCCAGTCCCTACCCCCACAAACAAATCACAAAGCGAGTTCTATTTCATCTTCTACTCTAATATTTTTCATACTCCATACAAATGGCGAGTTTATTGCGACTAGACCAGCAACACGTGTTCAACTATTGGAGGACAACTAATGAGGTAATATTCTTTATATTTTTAATTTTTTTCTTTTTTACCTTATTTTATTTATTTAGTAATTTATTTATTTATTACTATTTTTATTTATTATACATTGTTTTATTTTTTCAAGCACTACGAATGCGCATTGACGTTATACGTCAATCGTATCACTATCGCGCCGGATCTAGAGATTATGTTGTTCATTGAGAAAGCTGGTTTTGGCCCTGTCGCGAAAATCGTGGCCGATACAACGTTGAATTGTTCTCTAATTAACGCCTTAATTAAACAATGGAGGCCAGAGACGCACATTTTTCATTTTCCGTGTGGTGAGGCGACAATTACACTAGAAGATGTTGCATACCATCTTGGCTTGCCTACGGATGGCGATCTTATTACCGGTATAGTCGATGGTCACTGGCCAACCCTGTGTCAAGACCTGTTGGGAGCGGTGCCGAACACGTTCGATAGTGGCTACATTACTTTTTTGGACCAACGGTTTTCATTCCTCCCCCGATACGGATGACGAAACAAAACGGGTAAATATATTTTATTATATATTTCGTGTTTTTTTAATAATTGAAATATTTTATATATATTTCGTGCCTTTTTTATTAAAATATTTTTATTATTATATATTTTCAAAGTGGTTTGCTTGTGAACACATACTACGAATTATTGGAGGGATTTTGATGCATGATAAATCCCGCAACAAAGTGCATGTCATGTGGCTGTATCATCTAATTAATTTTGCGGAATCAAGAGCTAAATGTTGGGGAGTAGCGGTCTTGGGCTTTTCTTCTCAAGAAGCTTTGAAGAACCATCTACTAGACAGCCCACCCCCTACATATTTCCACTTCTTCAGAGGTACTATTAAAATTATTTAATTGAATACATTTTTTAATGATTTCTTTAACGATTTATTTATTTTCCATTAATAACAGGTGGGCTGGTGCACTCATCCACTAGGGACTGCCAACCAATTAGCGAGACTATAGGCTTGTGATCGACAAGATGCGCCTCTCTAATCAAATTTCATATAATTAACGTTCAAATAAAAATTTTCAGTTTGTGTGGACTCCGTACGATAGTCTTGCGATTCGCCAGATTACTCCGTCATACATTGCGCAGTCCTCTCACGTATGGTTACTGTGAGTGCCACTCATCAACTACGAAATTGTCGAGTGGCATCCTACAGACCGGGTTCTGCGACAATTTGGGTACATCTAAGGGGTTCCGCATTGGTCGCCTGATTTGGACGAATTACATCGGTTGACGCGGCATGGGAAGATAGTGTGAAACCGATATTTTAATTTTGATATAACTAAAGAACCTAAGGACTAAATTGAAAATGTCAAAATGAATTTTTAAGTCCTCAAACATCCCTATATGATTTAAAGAATATGCCTAAGTTAAAAACTAAGCTTTCCAAATATTTTCTAAGTGTTCTTAAAGCCGAAACAATGTTTTTGAGTCCCTGTTTCAAAACGGCCTAAGGCGTTTCGAAACGGTTTTGAAACTGTAACCCATGTTTCAAAATGGGTATCGAAACGTTTTCAACACTGCCAACCCATGTTTCGAAACCAGTATCGAAACGTCTTTAGAACATAGAGAACCCGTATCGAAACGACATCAAGTGTTTCGAAACGGTTCTTCATTTGATTTGAAAAATATGACCGTTGCAAGTTTTTAACTGATTTTTAAGAAACCGTTAAGGCGTTTCGAAACGAGTTCAAGCCGTTTCGAAACGACCCTTGACAGTGGCAAAAGTGTTTTGAAACGGGTAAAATTGTTTCGATACGAGCTCTTAAATGCACCCCAATGGCTCTTTCTATTTTGGTCCGTTTCAAAACAGGGTCAGGCGTTTCGAAATGGGTGGTTGCAGACTGCATTTATGGAGGTGAGATAACACACCTAACGGCTCTATTGATGAATGCAACAACCACAACGGCTAGAAATCAATGAGAAGGTATAAAAGGGACCTCCAAAAGCTCCAGCAACAACTATTGATCCAAAAGCAAACTTCCAAACATCAAATCCAAACATTTGTGCCTAAATCCCAATATTGTCTAGAAACCCCAATTGTAATTTTCATTCTTATCTTTTCAATTGGGTTGAGTGCTTGTAATTGGGCTACAATTTGTATTGAGAGATACTTTCTTAGCCAACAAAATCTTTGTTCTATTTGTGTGAGGCTTGAGTTAAATTTTGGGTAGAAAATTTAACCAAAAATTGTAAGGGTTACCTCTTTAGCCTAGAAAAGGGGAAGAGCAATTAGTGGAATTGTTGCAAATCCTTAGTGAAGCTAAGGTAGTGGATTGAGAGTTCATTTGGAACTTGAACCACTCTAAAATTCCTTGTCTATCCTTTTAATTTGAAATTTCCACCACCTAAACCTTTAAAAATCCAATTCACCCCCCCTCTTGGTTCATTTCGATCATTCGATCCTCTCAACAATTGGTATCAGAGCCTACCTCTTTGAGGATTAACAACCACAAGAGGAGTTCCTAGGAAGAGTGTGATCATCAAAAATCAAGAGATGGCTTCAACCTCCGGTTCGGGCATGTATGAGTCTCAATCCACCACAAAACCTCCCTTCTTCAATGGTGACAACTATCCATTTTGGAATAATAGAATGCGTCTCTTCATCAAGTCCAATGACTACTTAGTTTGGGATGTCATTGAAGATGGCCCCTACATTTCATTGAAGCAAGATAGTGAAGGCAAGATGGTTTTGAAGAAGAAGGTGGAGATGAGTGAAGAAGAAAGGAGAAAGATCCAAATAAATGACAAAGCTCTCCACATGCTTTTTTGTTCATTCGGTCCGAACATCTATTCCAAAGTGCCATCCATTGAGAGTGCCAAAGAAGTGTGGGACACTCTTGAGACTACCTATGAGGGAACCAATGATGTCAAAGAAACTAAGATTGGAATTCTCAATCTTAGTTATGAAAGTTTCAAGATGGAGCCCGATGAGACGGTGTCCGAGATGTTTGATCGTTTCTCCACAATAGTCAATGGGCTCAAAGGATTTGGAGAGACAATACCGGAAGACAAGCTTGTCCGGAAGCTACTCTATTCACTTCCTGAATCTTGGGATGGGAAGAGAACCGCCATCATAGAAGCTAAAAATTTGAAGACCTTAAAGCTTGATGAGCTAATGGGTTCTCTCCTTACACATGAGATTATGAAGCAAGGAAGGGAAGAAGAGAAGAAGAAAGAAGAGAAGAGAGTAGAAAAGCTAGAGGTTGAAAAGAAGAAGAAGATGGGAATAGCTCTCAAAGCTTCACTACTTGAGGTGAGCTCTTCTAGTGAGGAGGATGAGCTAGAAGAATTGGCTATGATAGCCAAACGATTCTCACGCTTTATGAGGTCCAACCGGGGAAGAAAAATCCAAAGAAAAATGGACTTCAAATGCAAGAACAAAGAAGAAACAAGGGATCAAATCATTTCCTTTGAGTGCAATAAACCCGGTCACATACGTTCGGAGTGCCCTCAACTCAAGAAGAAGGGCTTTGAGAAGAAGAAGAAGCTCAAAGCCAAGCTTGCTACTTGGAGTGATGAGGAGTCATCGGAGGATGACGAACAAGAAGTGGCCAACCTTTGCCTCATGGCACTTGAGGAAGATTCCTCTATGGTAACCTCTAACTCATCATCTTTAGATTTTACATATGATGAATTAAATGATGCATATGATGAGTTACAAGAGGTCTATGATGAATTAGTTGAGAAATATAAGGAGTCGGTCTTTAGGAATAAGAAAATCATTTTGGAACTAAATGATAAAAATGACTTACTCTCTCAAGCTAATTCAAAATTTGAGAAAAAGATTTAGGGTTTAAAGATGAACTAAAATTTTTTCAAGATGAAAATGTTGACCTTAATAATCTTTTGTCTCAATGTAATAGTGAACACCAAAAGGTGTTAGATGAGCTAAATATGCTCAAAGAGTCTTTTATAAATGTTGGTAGTGTTAAGCATGAAATACGTGAATCTTCAAGAACAAACCAACCTAAGAAAAAGACTAACTACTACAAACAAGGTAGCTTTCCTAGACATAGTAGAACTAAAAGAATTAGAAGTGTATGGGTTCCTAAGGAACTTGTAAAATCTAATAACATTATTGCTATGTCATCTTGGATTCCTAAGGGAACCAAGGTTTTGGGAGCTAACACTCATGGACCCAAAATGATTTGGGTACCAAAAACAAAAGCTTAATATCTTTGTTTGTAGAGGGAGCATTGCTACAAGGCCAAAACACAAAGTCAAAACTCATGGTACCTTGATAGTGGATGCTCAAGGCATATGGCCGGAGACAAGAGTAGATTCATGGATCTAAAGCCAAAAAGTGGAGGAGTGGTGACATTTGGTGACAACTCCAAAGGCCACATTAAAAGTATTGGCTCCATAGGTAATCACTCTACTATTCTCATTGAAAATGTCTTGTATGTCGGTGGTCTTAAACATAACTTATTGAGTATAAGTCAATTGTGTGATAAAGGATTTAATGTTTTATTTGATAAAAATGGATGCAAAATTGTAGACATTAAATCTAATAATATTATGCTCATAGGTCATCGCATAGGGAACATATACATGGTGCATCTAGATGACATTCATACATCTCATGCATGCTTAGTAGCACAAAATGAAAATGATGCATGGTTGTGGCATAGAAAACTAGGACATGCTAGCATTAGTATTTTAGAAAAACTAGTTTCCCTTGATCTAGTTAGAGGTTTACCCAAGATAAAATTTTCAAACGATAAAATTTGTGATGCATGCTCTAAGGGTAAACAACATAAGTCTTCCTTTAAATCCATTAATGATGTTTCTACAAGTAGATGTTTACAACTAATCCATATGGATTTATTTGGGCCAATTAAGACTATGAGCTTGGGTGGTAAGTCTTATGCATTTGTACTTGTTGATGATTTTTCTAGATTTACTTGGGTTCTATTTTTAAGTACTAAAGATGAGGCTTTGGAAAAATTCATCACATTTTCAAAACTAACCCAAAATGATCTTGAACTTAGGATTTCACATATTAGAAGTGATCATGGAACCGAGTTTCAAAATTTAGGGTTTGAAGATTTTTTAAATGAAAATGGTATTAGCCACAATTTTTCGGCTCCTCGAACTCCTCAACAAAATGGGGTAGTTGAGAGGAAAAATAGAACTTTGCAAGAAATGGCTAGAACTATGCTTTGTGAAAATAATTTACCTGAATATTTTTGGGCGGAAGCCACAAACACCGCTTGCTATATTGTTAATTGAGTAATGATTAGGCCAATTCTAAAGAAAACACCTTATGAGATTTTAAAATCTAAAAAGCCTAACATTAGCTATTTTCACCCTTTTGGTTGCAAGTGTTTTGTTTTAAATAATGGAAAAGACAAATTAGGTAAATTTGATGCAAAAAGTGATGAAGTTATTTTCAAAGGATACTCTTTAACCTCTAAAGCCTATCGAGTATTTAACAAAAGAACTTTAGTAGTAGAAGAATCTATACGTGTTGTATTCGATGATAACCTCCTTCCAAGGAAGGATTCTTGTGATGATGATGATGTAGGAATCATAAATGCCTTTGATGGAGGACAAACTTCAAAGGAGGATGAGATTCCAACAAAAGAAGAGAACACACAAGATCCACCTCTTGAAGCCTTGAAGGACTTGGCTCTTAAGGAAAAGGAAGTGAGCTACCCAAGGGAGTTCAACTATGTCAAAGATGGTGAAATCTTGGGTGATCCATCCAAGGGGGTAACCACTCGATCTTCTCTTAGATTAATGAATCATGTTGCATTTATCTCATGCATAGAGCCTAAGAATATAAAAGAAGCATTGAAAGATGATTTTTGGATTATGGCTATGCAAGAAGAGTTAAATCAATTTGAGAGAAGTAACGTTTGGACATTAGTTGATAGGCCTAGTAATCAATCTACCATAGGAACTAAATGGGTCTTTAGGAACAAGCTAGATGAGAGTGGTAACATTGTGAGAAATAAAGCTAGACTAGTATCACAAGGTTACACTCAAGAAGAGAGAATAGATTTTGATGAAACCTATGCACCCATAGCTAGAATGGAAGCCATTAGGATGTTGCTTGCATATGCATGTTATCATAATTTCAAGCTTTTTCAAATGGATGTTAAAAGCGCGTTTTTAAATGGTTTTATAAATGAGAAAGTGTATGTGGAACAACCACCGGGTTTTGAAGACTCAAAATTTCCAAATCATGTTTTCAAACTCACTAAAGCTCTTTATGGTTTAAAACAAGCTCCTAGAGCTTGGTATGAAAGACTTTCAAACTTTTTAATTGAAAAGGGTTTTGAAAAAGGTAAGGTGGACACTACACTCTTTATAAAAATGTGTAAAAATGACATCTTAGTAGTTCAAATTTATGTTGATGATATTATTTTTGGTTCTACTAACGAATGTCATTGCCAAGAGTTTGCTAAGCTAATGCAAGGTGAATTCGAGATGAGCATGATGGGGGAGCTGTCATTCTTCTTGGGACTCCAAATCAAGCAAACGAAGGATGGCACCATCATCAATCAAGCAAAGTACATAAAGGATATGCTCAAGAAGTTTGGCTTGGAGAATGCAAAGCCTCAAGCCACACCTATGAGCTCATCTACAAAACTTGACAAAGATGAAGGAGGTAAGTGTGTTGACTCTAAGCTTTACCGTTCTATGATTGGATCATTGCTTTACCTTACCGCAAGTAGACCGGATATCTTGTTTAGTGTTTGCTTGTGTGCTAGGTTTCAAGCTAGTCCTAGAGAGTCTCACCTTATAGCCGTTAAGAGAATCTTTAGGTACCTTAGAGATACTCCTTGTTTAGGTCTTTGGTACCCTAGAGACTCCACCTTCAACCTTCATGCTTATTCGGATGCGGATTATGGGGGATGCAAAATCGATAGGAAGAGTACTTCGGGAACTTGTCAATTCCTAGGTAGTATGCTCATATCTTGGTTCTCTAAGAAACAAAATAGTGTAGCCTTATCTACCACCGAAGTCGAGTACATATCCTTAGGGAGTTGTTGTGCTCAAGTCCTTCGGATGAAGCAACAACTCTTAGATTATGAAATTAAAGTTGAAACCATACCCCTAAAATGTGACAACACTAGTGCTATATGTTTAACAAAAAAATCCTATCCAACACTCTAGAACCAAACACATAGAAATAAGGCATCATTTCATTAGAGATCATGTCCTTAAAGAAGACGTGGTTATAGAGTATGCAGACACCTTAAATCAATTAGCGGACATATTTACAAAACCTTTAGACAAAGAGCGTTTTTGGTCCCTTAGGAGAGAGTTAGGTCTAGCTAGCCTATCTTGACCTTTTAGGACCTCTTTTGTGCTTAAAATTGCTTGATCTTGTGAAATGCCATGTTTATGTGTTTTTACTCCTAATTTCATCCATGCCTATAGATAGGGGAGTATGTTTATGTTTGCATATGTTTTTTCTGCTCATTCATGTCATTCATGCAAGTTAAGCCTTAGAAAAATTCATTTTTCTGCACTTTTAGAGCCTCATCTGCACTTCCAGGCCCAGGTGTACCGAAACGGGTCAACCTATTTCGATACGGATGCTTTAAAATTATATCTGAGAGAAGGGCATTTCAAAACGCCTTAACAGGGTTTCGAAACGTTTTGGCTACTGCCAAGGGGTGTATCGAAACAAGTTTCGATACGAGTCAACGGGGCTTCGATACGGTCAACCCCGTATCGAAACGGTCAGCTGTAGTCCAAAAGACGGTCAAACCTTCGTGCCCGCGTTTCGTAACGGTCCAGACCGTTCCGAAACGGTTTCGCGGACTGCTTTAATAAGGGCTTTTAATGATAAAGTCACACTTTAATTAAAACTCTCCAAAACCCTAAAAACCCTAGCCCGAATTTTTTCCAATAAAAACCCTCTAAACCTCTTTGTTTTTCACCAAATCTTGAGGGGTTTTTCTCTAAATCACAAGTCTAAGCAAGTTTCAACAATATTGTGCAAGGATTTTCATCCATTCATCCAAAATCCCAAATCAAGGTATTTTTCCTCTTTTTCTTTTTCCTTCAATTTATGTTCGAATCTTAGGTTAGAAAATTTTACTTTTGTATAGTTATATGTTTTTATGCTTGGGTTTTTCATATCTTGTAAAAAAAATTCAAAATCTTCACTTTTTTTATTCGAATATAAAAAAAATTTCACTCGTATTTTTCTTTACTATTTTTCTCTTAAAATTTTTTGTTTTTATTTTGTTTTGTTTATTTGTTTTAAAAACTTGTTTTTAAACCTAAGTGGGATTAATCATTGGATTGAATTAAGAAATCTATGCATACACTTAATTTTTTAAAAAAAAACTTGCTTGCTTATATTTTTAGGATGACGGAGAATGTTAACAAAAAGCGTAAGTCCGTTCAAACCGGTGAATCGAGTATGCGTCCAAATCTCGCCCAGCTCTTTCAAAAATCTCTTCGAACTACAGAGTTGAGAGAACGTTTCAAATATGTCAAGGAGTACGAAGTTCGTCGTGAGCGTGTGATTGATCTCAACTTCCTTAACTCTGAGCGATTTCTTTTTCGTTACCTCGAGCGTTTGAGAGAATGGGATCTTCTTGTTTTGTTGAGCATCCCGGACATTTTCTACAAACACATGGTACTTCTCTTTTACTCCAATGCTCACCTTATCAATGATGAAACAAATTCCGAAGTTGTTGGGATTGAATCTTATATTTTGGGGAAAAAGTTTGTTGTTAATGTCCCTCTCTTGGAGTCTACATTTTCTCTTAAGGATGTAGGAATTGAGAATGAGAGTCACTTTGGTTCTCACACCGGTCAAGTGCTTACTTTGGATGCGCACGATCGTTTCCTCCATTTGATGGTCTCATAGTTCCTTCGCCCCTCTGGAGGTAAATATTCTCACATCCGTCAAGTTGACTATTTTTGGCTTGAGTGTTTCCTTCGTGGTGAGCGCCCTAATGTTGCTAAGATCATATTTGCCGAGATGGTTAACAATATTAAGCTTCGTGACACCGATGCCTTGAAATCTTTCACTTATGGAACGATCTTAAGTCACATCTTTAGCAAGATTGGTCTCGATTACACCTATGACTCTTCGGAGCCCCGCAAGTCAAAAATTGGTGAGTCCTCTCTCCGTAAGTTCGGTTTTCACTATGTGAACAATGCTTGGGAACGTGTTGATAGAGCAGCACCTCTTCCTCCTCCTCACGTTGAACCTCAACCACAAGGTCAAGTTGCAAACAATGAAGCTCTCACGGCATTAATTACCGAGCGGTTCAATGCAATGGACACTAACATGGCTTCGGGTTTTGGTGCCATCAACACTCGCTTGCAAAATGTAGAGGATCGACTCCAATCCCTTGAGAATTCACACTCAGCCATGGACATGTCCTTCTCTACCTTCTATGGCCAATGGATGAAGTTTCGTCGTTCTCAAGTCAAGAGCGATGATGAGACTTTGGATGATGATGGTGACGACGAGGCCTAGGACATTCATGACATATCATATTATCTATGCATTTTAGGATTAAGTTTGCATCTTTATTTCCATTATATTTTATGAACCTATGCTTTTAGTTTTATTTGGGATTATGCTTTGAACTTATTGTTGATTTATGTTTTGGATATTTTAATTTTATGAATTAATATTATTGTTGCTTCTTGCTTCTTGCTTATTGCTTAATGCTTATTGGTACTAACCCTTTCTCTTCTCTATGAGCCTTGTTTATTATTTTTTATCTAACAAAAAGGGGGAGAAGAAATTTAAGAGCCAAAAATTCGTTTTAAATGTTTAAAGTGTTTTTAAGTTTTAAACCTTGAATTTCAAAGTTAAATCTTTTTAAAACTTTAAAAACCAATCTTAAATTGAGGGGGAGTTAGGATGTATTCAAAATTTTCAAAACTCTTAAAAATTCTAACTTTGGTTTTGTTATATCAAAAATGGGGAGATTGTGAAACCGATATTTTAATTTTGATATAACTAAAGAACCTAAGGACTAAATTGAAAATGCCTAAACGAATTTTTAAGTCCTCAAACATCCTCATATGATTTAAAGAATATGCCTAAGTTAAAAACTAAGCTTTCCAAATATTTTCTAAGTGTTCTTAAAGCCGAAATAGTGTTTTTCGAGTCCATGTTTCAAAACGGCCTAAGGCGTTTCGAAACGGTTTTGAAACTGTCAACCCATATTTCGAAACGAGTATCGAAACGTTTTCAACACTGTCAACCCATGTTTCGAAACCAGTATCGAAATGTCTTTAGAACATAGAGAACCCGTATCGAAACGATATCAGGTGTTTCGAAACGGTTCTTCATTTGATTTGAAAAATATGACCGTTGCAAGTTTTTAACTGGTTTTTAAGAAACCGTTAAGGCATTTCGAAACGAGTTCAAGTCGTTTCGAAACGACCCTTGATAGTGGCAAAAGTGTTTCAAAACGGGTAAAACCGTTTCGATACGGGCTCTTAAATGCACCCCAACGGCTCTTTCTATTTTGGTCCTTTTCGAAATAGGGTCGGGCGTTTCGAAACGGGTGGTTGCAGACTGCATTTATGGAGGTGAGATAACACTCCCAACGACTCTATTGATGAATGCAACAACCACAACGGCTAGAAATCAATGAGAATGTATAAAAGGGGCCTCTAAAAGCTCCAGCAACAACTATTGATCCAAAAGCAAACATCCAAACATCAAATCCAAGCATTTGTGCCTAAATCCCAATATTGTCTTGAAACCCCAATTGTAATTTTCATTCTTATCTTTTCAATTGGGTTGAGTGCTTGTAATTGGGCTACAATTTGTATTGAGAGATACTTTCTTAGCCATCAAAATCTTTTTTCTATTTGTGTGAGGCTTGGGTTAAATTTTGGGTAGAAAATTTAACCAAAAATTGTAAGGGTTACCTCCTTAGCCTAGAAAAGAGGAAGAGCAATTAGTGGAATTGTTGCAAATCCTTAGTGAAGCTAAGGTAGTGGATGTAGACTTCATTTGGAACTTGAACCACTCTAAAATTCCTTGTCTATCCTTTTAATTTGCAATTTCCACCACCTAAACCTTTAAAAATCCAATTCACCCCCCTCTTGGTTCATTTCGATCATTCGATCCACTCAACATATAGAAATTCATTGAGGCCATCATCACGTTGACTGGGTCCAACAATGGATGGACCGTATGCCAGTCGACCGCCCATCCTCGCACTTATTGTGGATTGGGCCATATCCGTCACTTTCGACTTTTTTTAGTGGTACCTCCATAATGGGAAGCCACTTATGCTTACTCCGGAGAAGTGCGAGCGAGAAATTGAGATGCCTCTCCAAAACTGCCCACGCCCTCAATGTCGACCCAGCCAGAGCCAGTCGAGGCAACACGATCCGAGACCGCGAACTCACACTGCATGGGCATCATCTTCTGGAACAACGTTTCAGAATTTCACTGATCATTCCACGTTTCAACGGATGAGGCCTCCACCCGAGTTCGCTTCTTAGATGCCTAGCGTCCCTCCATGTCGATGAGTGGTTCTCCAGTGATCGATGTTCCACCATTGGCATCACGGTTCGACTACATCATTGTCCAGCATACGTCGCCGGGCAACTTGTTCTCCACCCGCCCCAGGCCCAACAGGAGTCCGCGTTTCGAGGATATCTTCGGAGTCGATGATGATGTTGTTGCTGCTGCTAATGATGATGATGAGAACGACCCTAGAGCACATAACATTTGGAGGAATCTGCCATGAGATCGTCGTGCACCCCGTTGCGGAACGAGTGGACATAAACATCATTAGGGCCTTTTTCTTATTTAATTATGTTTAATTATATTTATGGAAGACATTATTTTTTTATTTTGTAATTACGCAATTTTAATTTTCTTTAGTAATTTCTTTTTTATACTTTTCTAATTTATATTTAATTTCATTTTTAATTATTGTTATTCGATTAAAGGCAAATTCAATCAATAAACAAACTAGTATACCGTTTTCTAAGTGAATTTAGGTCGGTTTAGAATGGACGGAAATTGCCCATATTGGTGCCATGTGAAAGAGAATTTCTAGTACTACGAACCCAAACTGAATGTTTACCAAAAATATTCGATTAATAAGCCCGAAATAATGCTCAAACATGTCTATCGAAGCTTGTTCTTCCACCTAGATTTGTAAAGAACTCGCTTTCTACAGAAAGCGAGTTCCCCGCGATAAATTCATCCGCCTCTTGAAATTCTCGGGAAACTAGCGTTTGGCAGAACGTGAGTTTTCGTAAAGTTCGTTATTCTGAAAAGTGTTGCCACATATGCGGAACTCGCTTTCTACGTAGCGTGAGTTCGTGCCTCGCGACCCTCGAAACGCGAGTTCTTCATACTAGGGGTGTTCAAAAGTACCCGGCCCGATTGACCCGACCCGCTGACCTGCATACCCGATTTAAAATTACCGGGTACTTTTTTAAAAATTACCCGAATTTTCGGGTCGGGTACCCGACTCGCTTTTTTTTCGGGTATCCGGGTCGGGCCCGGGTCATAAAATAGCTCTTAGTCGGGTACCCGACTACCCGATACCCAATTTTTTTTTTAATTTTAAGTAAAACTCACCGTTTTATTTAGGTAAAAAATTTACCTCGTGACTCGTCTCCCACTCTGGCACTATCCCTCACCAGTCACTGCCTCACGCACAACCTCTATTAAAATTTTCCTTCCCCAAATCAAAATCGCTTGCAAGCCCTAGTTTCACATCGCCGGTCGGCGGTCGATCATCTGCAGCCTCCATCGTCGGTCGATCATCTGCAGCATCCATCGCCGGTCGATCATCTGCAGTTCTGCACAGTGCACACCTTTTGTTACCAACTTCGACTTCTAGCCCTAGGTATTCTCTTTTACAATTCCTTTTGGCTGACTGCAAAACTAAAAAAAATCTCAAGAACATCAGTATAAATCGATACGATTTTCTTGAAGAATCATTTAGAATTTGAAAGAAATTAGCTATTAGCAATTAGCAAGAATAAGGGATTTTGTTTTGTGATAACTTATAAGTGGCCATCTGTAAGTTTCTGTAAATTTCTTGAACATCAGCATAAATTTATAGCAATTAGCAAGACATTTCGTTTTGTGATTGAATTTGAAAGAAATTCTTAAACATATTAGAAGCATTAGAAGCATATTAGAAGCATTAGAATAAGGGATTTGCGTCCAATAACCTTGTAAAGTGAAACTGAAATATGTATAATCTGTAATTGTAAAGGAGATGAGTGTCATCGATTATAATATGAAATCTTTGAGTTAGAATCAAATTTTTTAACTGTGATGAAGTTTACTCGTGTTTTTTTCAAATTAAAATTGGTTTTGTTATCACTGTGATGAAGTTGAAAATAGATATGATTTTATTTTTTTTTAATTTGCTTTAAAAAATAAAAAAAAATAAAAACAAAAAAACGGGTACCCTATTACTCGAATTAGCGGGTACCCGGGTTTTGCGGGTACCCGATTTGCGGGTACCCGGTTCCCATGGGCCGGGTATCGGGCCGACCCTTTAGTACTCGAAAATTTCGGGTACCCGGAATTTCGGGTACCCGAAAATGAACACCCCTACTTCATATGTGGCAGATTTGAGAATCATTTTTCCAAATAATAATTTGGCTATTTTTCAAGATAATTAATTAAAATAAGTTTATGGTTTAAAATAGTCCATTCTTGGGTAGGGATAAAACAACAGGCAAACGATATTAGTATTTAATATCCATAAAGAAGAAAATGATAAACTAATTATTGTTTTTACCTAAATCCTCCAAAAGTTTATAAATAAAATCATTTTCAGAGAACTCTAATCAAATTATTACTATATAATACATCACTCTTAAAATAAAGGGTAAACTACTGCAGGGGTCACTTTCGTTTCCCGTTTATACAGATTTAGTCACCACTTTTGAAAAGTGCCAATAAGTGGTCATCTATGTTTTCGATGTGTAAAGACTTGGTCACTCCGACGTTATAGTCCGTTAGTCACCTAACGGATTGTTGATGTGACGGAATTAATTAACGAAAAAATAAGGATAAATTACTGCAATAGCCATTAAAATTTATCTCATGTACATTTTTTCTCCTCAATTTTAAAAAATAAACATTATAGTCACTAATAAAAATGTTTCTTTATAATTTCACCCTTAAATTTTTAAAAATTCATTTTTCAATCCTAAAACTTTACAATCAATTAGTACAATAATATTATAAATGCTTAGGTGAAAATAGGTGTCCAAAGTATACCCTTTGAAACTTAGGTGCCCAAATTGCTCCTATTTAATAACTCAAACTTAAAAATTTAGTCCACTAACTACTAAAAAATTCGAGTTATTGGAATTTCTATTTTATAATTCAAACTTTATTTTGAATTTTTGAGTCGAGTTTATGAAATTATGAGTCGAGTATTTTCACATCAAACCAAAAATTTAATTTTTTCGAGTCAAGTCGAGTTATTGGAATTTCTATTTTATAATTCAAACTTTATTTTGAATTTTTGAGTCGAGTTTATGAAATTATGAGTCGAGTATTTTCACATCAAATCTAAAAATTTAATTTTTTCGAATCAAGTCGAGTGTTGCACTACCCTATATATAATTTTTAATTTTAATACGTGTTTGTCCCATGCATGAAATGCTACAGTAAATATCACCCATAAAACCACATCCAATTTCCATCTTGAATACCGCCATATTATATGTATATAATTTATATATATATGAAAAAGAAAATGTGCTCTTCACTAACTATTTAATCACAAAAAATATACCTTGCTTGTGCATCGCTGTAAACTGGTTCATATGGCAGAGATGTTTTATCATGTGCAAAGCAAAAGATACTAACCCATAAGCTAGGCGTGAAAGCAGAGTAGTAGACGTGAAATGAAATCAACATTGTTCAAAAGTTGATATCGATCCAGGCGCTGAGTTGGGACAAACACGGATTAAAATTAAAAATTATATGTAGGGAAGTGCAACACTCGACTTGATTCGAAAAAATTAAATTTTTAAGTTTGATGTGAAAATACCCGACTCATAATTTCATAAACTCGACTCAAAAATTCAAAATAAAGTTTGAATTATAAAATAGAAATTCCATTAACTCGACTTGACTCGAAAAAATTAAATTTTTTGGTTTGATGTGAAAATACTCGACTCATAATTTCATAAACTCGACTCAAAATTCAAAATAAAGTTTGAATTATAAAATAAAAATTCCAATAACTCGAATTTTTTAGTAGTTAGTGGACTAAATTTTTAAGTTTGAGTTATTAAATAGGAGCAATTTGGGCACCTAAGTTTCAAAGGGTATACTTTGGGCACCTATTTTTCATCTAAGCATTTATAATATTATTGTACTAATTGATTGTAAAGTTTTAGGATTGAAAAGTGATTTTTTAAAAAATTAAGGGTGAAATTATAAAGAAACATTTTTATTAGTGACTATAATGTTTATTTTTTAAAATTGAGGAGAAAAAATGTACATGAGATAAATTTTAATGGCTATTGCAGTAATTTATCCTTATTTTTTCGTTAATTAATTCCGCCACATCAGCAATCTGTTAGGGGACTAACGGACTATAACGTCGGAGTGACCAAGTCTTTACACATCGAAAACGTAGATGACCACTTATTGGCACTTTTCAAAAGTGGTGACTAAATATGTACAAACGGAAAACGAAAGTGACCCCTGCAGTAGTTTACCCTAAAATAAAAGCGCTTAGCGCCTAAGAGTTCATCAAGGGCTTGGCTTCCGGTTATGACGCGAATCACAGATTTTCTCTACAAAACCAAAAGCAAGAAGACCCGAATCGAGAACAGTTTTAGCATAAACATAAACTAAACATGAAATGTGCAAAGAAAATTTAAAACATGAAACAGGGTGAAATTATTCACCCTAAATTTAAATCTAAAAATATTATTCAAAATAATATTTTCATATTGGTATATGAATTTTAGAGTTTAGGGTTTTAGGTTTTTATTTTATGGTTAAGGGTTAAATTATTTTTAATTAAAATAGGGTAAAATTGAAATTTGTACAAATAATGAGAGTTAATTTATTGTTTTTTTAATTAGGACAAAATTATTTTAATGTGTAAATGTGGAGGACTAAGTGTGTTATTATACAAAATATTTTAACTGCCACATCATCCTTTTAATGTTTGTTAACGGGTCAGTGACCAATTTGGAGCAAAACTAAAAATTTAATGATAACATTGAAGCAATTGAAAGTTTGGTTACCAAATTGAATTATTTACCAAAGTTTAGTTATCATTTGTGTACTTTACCCAAAAATATTTAAAAAATAATATAAAATTTGTTTTTTAGTTTTTATTCTAAAATGGCATAATAACACTTTTGGTCCTCATGACCTTAAAATAATTAAAATAATTAATAGTACATTGCGGTACACATGATTAGTAGTACATAGAGCTACATGGCGTTTACTGTTGAACCATCCCTTAATTCAATAATAAAACAAGCAAAAAATCAAAATAATGAATTTGTCTCATATATCAAAGTATTTTAAAATAATCCGACAATGGATAATTCTACAGTAAATGACATGTACCACAATGCACCATTATTCATATATATAGTAATGTACCATTAACTATTTTATTTAGTTTTGAAATCCTAAGACCCGAAAGTGTTATTATCTCATTTTAGAATAAAATCTTAAAAACTATTTTTATATTATTTTTCATATTTTCTTTTGTTTTTTTAATTCAAAAAATAATTAAACTTTTACTATTATTATAATTCCTAAATTCACTTCAATTTAAGGGTAAATTTTATAAAATTGTCACTAAACTTTGATCAATTATTCAATTTGATAATCAAACTTTCAATTGTTTCAATATTACCATTAAACTTTTAGTTTTATTTCAATTTGACCACTGACCCGTTAACAATAGTTAAAAGGGTGATGTGGCTGTTAAAATATCTTTTATAATAACACATATAGTCCTCCATGTTTACACATTCAAACAACTTAGTCCTAATTCGAAAGAAATAATAAATTTAACCCTCACTATTTTAATTTGACCATATTTTTAATTAGAGATAATCGAATATTTTATTTTTGATCCCTCAATTATAACTAATGTTATCTTGTCCCTCCCAATTTCAACCCTATCCAATCCATCCTTTAAAATTTCATAAAACGAGTGTAAGGGAACTGAGCAAGGGTCTAAAACGAGCACGGGTGGATCCAGGGTAACTTCAAGAGGTATGTGAAGAAGGTTGCTGGATCTGAGAAGTTAAAAAAATTCTTCATCACTTTTATACTCTCATTTTGTTGGAGAGCTGCCCAAGTTTATGAGAGGTGACGGTCGGCAAAACCATATAGTTCTTCACATTTGTTATCACAGGGGCAAACTATGTATTTATTTTAGTTAGGTTCATAATTCCTTTTCAAGTTGTTGATGTCAATGTGTTGTTCTGTGGATTGAGTTGTAAAGAGGATTAATAAGTAAAAAAATCATAAAGAGGATTAATATTTTAACTTCCACATAATTCTTCTAACATTGTTAATGGGTCACTGACCAAATTGAAACAAAACTAAAAGTTTAATGGTAACATTGAAGCAATTGAAAGTTTGGTTACCAAATTGAATAATTGATCAAAGTTTAGTGACCATTTGTGAACTTTGCCCTTAAATTAAAGTGAATGTAGGAATTACTATAGTAATAATGTTTAATTATTTTTTTTGAATTAAAAAATTAAAGAAAAACTGAAAAGATAATATAAAAATTATGTTTTAAAAATTTTATTCTAAAAGGGGATAATAATACTTTTCGGTCCCTAAAATTTTAAAATTAATTAAAACAAATTCATAGTACATTACAGTAAATATGAATAATAGTACATTTCGGTACATAGCATTCACTGTAGAATTATCTATCCGACAATATATAAAAAGTTTAAAAATATTTACATTTTATCAAGGAAATGATATTATCAAGGGTAAATTACACCTCATGGTCACTAAAGTTTGGGGTTTTTTTTGTTACTAAAGTTTTAAACTTATGTTTTGATAACTAAAATTATCGATAAATAACAAAACATTCACTGAAATATTAGCTCTCGTTAGAATAATGACGTGACACGCAAGGATGAAGCTAGGATTTGGGGTTAGGGGCAAAACATAAATGTTTGAAAGTGTGGGAGGATAAATTCATAAATAAACTAATTTTTAAAAAATTATATTGGAGGACAAAGGTGAAAAAAAATTTGGTGGGGCAAATTGTCACGGGGCTAGATATCGGCTCGCTAACCCGTGCGGCCTTAGTCGTCGATCTTAGGTCGGGGACTAAGTAAGCCTTCGAAAAGCTAAGCTGATGTGCTTAGAATGTGCTGTGCGGAAGCTTTGGAAAATAAGGGTGATGGCTAAGCAATGCAAAAGAAAAGAGGCGAGGGATTTAACAAGCAACGAGCCTCGTTAAAAACTCCTCCTAAGCCTAGATGAGGAGAAAAGAGTACTCGATGCCCTCTTGTATTAAGAAAGAAGAAATGAACAAAGATGTGAAATGTGAAGTGATTGTAGAGTGATTACAATGGTTGGGTAAGGCTCCTATTTATAGCCTTGGCCCCCTCGATCTAATGGCTAGAAACGACTCGATCCAATGGCTATGGATGAGTCTTACAAAGAGAATCTCCTATACATGACAACTATATTACTCTATTACATGGTTGCCTAAGATAAGTGCTCAATGACATCATAGTCTTGGTGGCATTGGCTTGTTTCCTCTAATGTGGCTTCAAGGATGGAAGCTTTCCTCGAATAGGCTCCATGCAAGATATTTTTCCATGAGCGTTGGTCAAAAGATGACACCTTGGCTTGGGTCTAGGATGCTTGGGCAGATTGAGCTTGGCATGGCCCGGATATTGATTCCAAAACCTCCTCTTTAGCATGTTGGGTGCTAAAACGGGCTCTAGGGATGTGGGCAAATCGGATGGGCATCTCCTAGGCCTCTTGGCGTGCACATCGGGTGCGGACGTGGCCTCATAGGCGTGCACGTCGGGTGCGGGCTCGGGCTTCATGGCTTGGGCGGCATGAAGGCAAGGCAAGGCCCTCTCGGATGCGGACTTGGCCTATTTAGTGTGCACGTCGGGTGCGGGCTCGGGCTTCATGGCTTGGGCGGCATGAAGGTTGGATGGCAAGGCCCCCTCGTGTGCGGACTTGGTCTCCATGGTGCGCACATCGGGTGCGGGCTCGGGCTCCATGTCTTGGCCGACATGGAGGGTGCGTGGCAAAGGCCCCTCGGGTGCGTGTGTTGGGTCCCCTCGGGTGCAAGTCGTGTGGGCAGCACATGGGGTGCTAGACAAGGCCCCATGGTGCGGAGAAACAGGCCCAGCTAGGTTCGCTAGGTTGCGGACATCACCAAGGGCGTTGTGCATGACCCCTTGGTGCGTGGTATCGACAACACTTTGTGTCCCTCGGTCGGGTGGTGCGCGTGGTGTGCGAAGTTTAGCACCTATGGGTGCGGCTGACTCAGTCTCAAAAAGTGAGTCGGTAACATTCTCCCACACTGAAGCTATCGACGTCCTCGTCGATTGGTAACGATGAGGCTCGGTCGCCTTGATCACGAACGGCCCCGGCTCATCGTCTCGTTCCTGCTTGGCAAACTCACGATCACCCTCGGCTTTGGGATGATCCGTCCAAAATGCAAGGCCTTTGTGCCTTGACGATTGGCCCCTCTTGATCGTTGGTCTCGCCTCGCTTTGTGCTTGGCTCGGCCCCTCGCTCGATCGCATCGGCGGCCTGAAGACAAAACCAGAGTAAGTTAGTCTTAAATCATCACAATAACTTAACTTACTCACCTCGGACACAAAGTCTTTGTTGGCTTGGGTCACTTCGCCTTGTTGATACTCAAGGCAAGTGATGATGGCGGGGTCTTGAAGTATCCCCACTTCGGTGCTCTCTAGCACTTGACTCTCGGCTCGAATGAATGGTGGAGGCTCTCGGCTTGCTCCAACCACTCCGTCACTCGGTTCTTCGCTTGGCTTCGCAAGCAACCTGTGGATAGAATCACAACAAGTTAGATCCGAATTCAATTGAAAAATTGGATCACTTACCTCGTCGCTCGACTCTTTGTTATCCTTGTCGCATGGTTCGACTAGGATGGTTTCTCGCCCCACGTCTTGATTTGGATCCTCACTCAAACTCGTAGGATGCCTACAAAAATCCAAATAACCATGGGTTAGAATGGCTTCTTTAAACAAAGAACCACTTACCTTGGACTCAAGGTCCTTTTCGTCTCGATCCACTTTGCCTTGTCGATACCCAAGGCAAGTGTTGGCATGGTTGGGCCCCTCTTCAATGGGCTTGGGCATCACGGTGCTTGGTTCCATGGATTCAAGCCACTCATCCATGGAATTGGACCACTCATCAAACTCGGCTTGCAATTCTCCCAGGAAAATTGCTAGCTCCTCTCTATCAGCTTGGATGGCGTCTCGCTCAATTGTCTTTCTACTCTCGAAAGGACAAAGATGTCCCACTCGCATCGGGAACTCCTCGATGGCAAGTGCTTCATCAAACTTGGATGGCTCTTGATCCGCTTCATCAAACTCGGTCACGTCGTCCACCTTACTCATTGGCGGACAAGTAGCGTGCCCCTCCTTATACCCTCGGCTTAAGGCATCGACTACTTTCTTCGACAAAGTTGGGTTGCATTTCCAAGCAAAGTCGAACTTTGCAAGGATTTTCTCCCAACGAACATGCTTAGAAGACAACTTTGCATGGGTTAGAAAATAATCATTCAATGGATTTTCGGAAAAGACATCAAACCTCGACCCATTTAAGCGTTGTCTCCAAGTGTGCAAGCAATGCACGGCTGCGATAAGCTCTTTCTCACGATCCGCGTAATTCTTCTCGGACTCATTGAGCACTTGACTCTCTCGAGCAATTGGAACTCCCTTCTCTAAGAGGATTCCTTCAATGTAGTTGGCATTTGCGAAGGTATGGACTTCGAATGCCTTCACGTCCTCAAACTCATCAAGGACTTCTTTCGTTGTGTCGGAAATTTCCATGGACTCTTCCATGGCTTCATCATCGTCGGATATCTTGGTTGAACCTGCATAATCCTCATCATCGGATTCTGGCAAATCAAGTGCATTAATTTGCTCCAAACAAGATAAACCAAGGATAATTTCATTTTTACCAAGAGAATGGTAAGACATTACTGTGATAGTTGTTGTGTCTCGAAAATTCTTGATTTGAACGTACGCATTCTTCGCGATTCCCACAACTAGTTCATCACTAAAGTTGACTGTCGCAACTTGTTCATTTACCTTCTCAACTTGAAGGTTTAACGTCTCCGCAACTTGCTCGGACACGATCAACGAATGTGCACTCGGATCCACTAGTGCACTTAGTGTTGCTTCGGGAAACACTACGACAAACATAGGCCCCTCTTCCTTGAAGTCACTCTCGACTTCACTTGAATCACAAGATGACTCATCATCGTCATCTTCGTCGCTGGAATACTCCACGTAACATGTGGACTCGTTGCGCTTTTGCAACCTTTCCTTAATTAAAGCTTCGCTATCGAACTTTGACGCCCCAACAACCACCAAACTAGGTGATTCACCAAACAAGGAAGCAAGCTTTACGGCCTCGGTCTCCTCGGGCAAGCTTCGCTCCTCGAACGTCTCTACCATACCAAATGGTAGCATATTGCACCTTTCATCAAGCTTCAAAGCCTCGATCTCGTCGAACTCGTCCCGTACCTTGGACTGCTTGAATTTGTGCGGGCATCGGAAAGAATCGTGTGGCAATCCACACCTCCAGCATTTCGACGGCCTCCTCTTTGGGCAGTCTTCAACATCATGATTGATTCTACAAAGAGAACAAAACCATGAATTAATAAAAACATCACTCAAATGTGATTTATTTACCTCGCTTTCAAACGAGAATTTTGGTGACTCCACGCTCATCTTTGTCGCAACGTCCCTTCTTCTTCCTCGCGCCATCTCGACTCGGATAGGAGCGGAACTCGCTCTGATACCACTTGTCACGGGGCTAGATTTCGGCTCGCTAACTCGTGCGGCCTTAGTCGTCGATCTTAGGTCGGGAACTAAGTAATCCTTCGAAAAGCTAAGCTGGTGTGCTTAGAATGTGCTGTGCGGAACCTTTCGAAAATAAGGGTGATGGCTAAGCAAGGAAAAAGAAAAGAGGCGAGGGATTTAACAAGCAACGAGACTCGTTAAAAACTCCTCCTAAGCCTAGATGAGGAGAAAAGAGTACTCGATGCCCTCTTGTATTAAGAAAGAAGAAATGAACAAAGATGTGAAATGTGAAGTGATTGTGGAGTGATTACAATGGTTGGGGAAGGCTCCTATTTATAGCCTTGGCCCCGTCGATCTAATGGCTAGGAACGACTCGATCCAATGGCTATGGATGAGTCTTACAAAGAGAATCTCCTATACATGGCAACTATATTACTCTATTACATGGTTGCCTAAGATAAGTGCTCAATGACATCATAGTCTTGGTGGAATTGGCTTGTTTCCTCTAATGTGGCTTCAAGGATGGAAGCTTTCCTCGAATAGGCTCCATGGAAGATATCTTTCCATGAGCGTTGGTCAAAAGATGACACATTGGCTTGGGTCTAGGATGCCTGGGCGGATTGGGCTTGGCATGGCCCGGATATTGACTCCAAAACCTCCTCTTTAGCATGTTGGGTGCTAAAACGAGCTCTAGGGATGTGGGCAACTCGGATGGGCATCTCCTAGGCCTCTTGGCGTGTACATCGGGTGCGGACTTGGCCTCATAGGCGTGCACGTCGGGTGCGGGCTTGGGCTTCATGGCTTGGGCGGCATGAAGGCAAGGTAAGGCCCTCTCGGATGCGGACTTGGCCTCCTTAATGTGCACGTCGGGTGCGGGCTCGGGCTTCATGGCTTGGACGGTATGAAGGTTGGATGGCAAGGCCCCCTCGTGTGCGGACTTGGTCTCCATGGTGCGCACATCGGGTGCAGGCTCGGACTCCATGTCTTGGCCGGTATGGAGGGTGCGTGGCAAAGGCCCCTCGGGTGCGTGTGTTGGGCCCCCTCGGGTGCAAGTCGTGTGGGCAGCACATGGGGTGCTAGACAAGGCCCCATGGTGCAGAGAAACAGGCCCAGCTCGGTTTGCTAGGATGCGGACATCACCAAGGGCGTTGTGCATGGCCCCTTGGTGCGTGGTATCAGCAACACTTTGTGTCCCTCGGTCGGGTAGTGCGCGTGGTGTGCGAAGTTTAGCACCTATGGGTGCGGCTGACTCAGTCTCAAAAAGTGAGTCGGTAACAAATTGCCCCACCCCACCCTTTAATAGCTTCGTCATTGGTGAGACGTTAACGACAATAATTAATACTATCTAATTCGACCCACTAACAATATCGCTAAAACATCAAATTAATATTAAAAAAAAATAACTAAAAAAACTATAACTTCATTTTACTCTACTAACCCATAATCAACACCACCATAGAGACAATGAGGTTTTTAAATACTTCATGTCTTCATATGCTCAACCATTGCCTCTAAAAATTGATGTAAAAAGGGTTTATTTTTCCATAACTCCCTTCCACTTGTGTTAGACACTAATATTAATTCGAAAATTCATATCGTTATTTTATACAACCAAACATTAAAAAATAAGGAAATTATTTTCCGTTGAATGTTTTACTTAAAACAAACGAACCCTAAAATGGACTTAACAACAATTTAAATACCCTAAAATATTAAATAAAATGAACTTGCCTAATAAGAGCCCCAAAATGTTGAAACAGAAGAAATAGGCGTATTAAAAGAATGAAATATAGGCCAAAAATCAAACACTTAATCCAGTTACCCAATTCAGCCCAATCCATAATTAATATGGGATTTAGAGCTAGGGATGGGCACGGGTCGGGTTTTTTGCCCACCTGGACCCAACCCGAAAATAAATACCCTAAACTCGCACTGACCCAACCCGAAAATAAATATACTAAACCTGACCCCGACCCGACCTATATAAAATAAATTAATTTTAGGGACCTAATTGTTAAAAAAAATATTTTAAGGGACTTAATTGTAAAAAATTATAATTTAAAGGACTAAATTATAAATAAAATTTTAATTTTAAGGACTTAATTATAAAAAAATATAAAGAGGGATATTATTATAAATATCTCTAAAAAATTTAAAGAAAAATTATAGTATTAGTCTCGGGTCGGATATTTTCCACCCTAAACCCGAACCTAACCCGACCCGAGTTTATCATCAACAAAACTCGACCCGAACTTAATTTTTTTATTAAAAAATCTGACCCGATCAGACCGGGTCAGGTCCGGGTAAAATGCCCATCCCTATTTAGAGCATTCACTGGAAGTGAGCTAATTGGTTTGACCTTCTATAATTAAATTTTATGGGGTTTTTTTTTATAAAAAAATTGATACACAAATTTTGTAAATTTTGTTTTGCATAAATCTTCTAATTTTAAGGGTTATAGTTTAAAATTTAAAGTTAGTGTTTAGAATTTAAAGTATATAGTTTAGATTTCAGGAATTTAGATTTTATAGTGTAGATATGCATGTTTAATTTTGCACAGTCAGTGTATCAAAATTTGCATGTGTTTTACCCATGTATAAAAAGATTTTATATAAGTTTACATTTTTACTTTTTAAAAATTAAACCCTAAACTTGTAATCTAAAACTATAAGCCTAGTTATAAAAACTCTAAACCTTAAACATAAATATTAAATTTTAACCTTAAATTCTAAAAATTTTAAGCCATACAAACTAAATCTCTAAACCACAAATCATACACTAAATTCCTATACTTTAAAGACTACACAACATGTGTATTGAATAGTTTTTCATATTTGAATGAATTTTAGTAAATCATTTAGTTTAGGTAAAGTGAATAAATAAATATTAAAAAAATTTAATACACAAATGGTGAAAACTTTAGTTTATATAAACTTAACAAATATAAAATTTAATAGTTTAAAGTTTATAATTTAAATTTTACTATTTAGAGTCTTAGAGTTAAAAAAGAAAGACTTCGGCCAATCCTGCATGGACACACATATTTAATGTGTAATCTGGCTTGGATTTCAAGATCTTCTCATCGGCAGAATTATATACATATTCTTTGTTGGAGGTCGATTACACTGCATTACAGATAAATGTGATAAATGTGAGTAATTGATCAAGTTGAGAAAAAAAATTCGATTTAATTAAGTTGATAAGTCTTATTTTATAATTCAAAATTTTCTTTTGAATTTTTTTTTAAGTCGAATCGAGTTTATAAAATTCGAGTCAAGTCGAGTTGTTCGAGTGTTTGTTAAAATTTAAGTATAAAAATTTATAATGTTAAGGTGTTAAATAGTTCCAATTTAAATGGATTTCTATAATCAAATATATATAATATATTTATTACTTTATATTTTATATATGTAATATATATATATATATATATCAAGCAAAGATGAAGGATTCGACTCGAACTTGTAAATTGATCCACTAATTACTAAAATTTCAAGTTGTCGAGTTATTCGAGTCTCATTTTCTAATTCAAATTTTATTCAAATTTTTTAGTCAAGTCAAATTTATAAAATTATAATTTGAGTCAATTCAAGTCAAAATTTTAAAAATTGATTTTTTTAATTGAGTTGAATTTTACTTGAACAAATTGCATCGCACCGACATTAATATTTGGGCTTTTTCTCGGGTCCATCTATGCACCTATATGCAATTATGCATTAACACTAGTAGAACCCAAAATGACCAATTCTATTCAAAATCGGATAATCCATTCAATTGACTGATTTAGCAATTATTGATGTTTTGATTCACACTCGAAATTATTATTTCTAGCAATAATTGATGTTTTGAATTCACAATATAAATTATTATTATTATTATTATTATTATTATTATTATTATTATTATTATTATTATTATTATTATTATTATTATTATCTTTGGAATGAATTTCTATTTCTTTTAAGAACAATTCATGACATTTCTTCTTCTAATTGTCATAATGTTTAAACCGCATTTAATTTCTTCCGTCCGACTTCATGAAGTTTACGAGTTTGAGCTGCTGAACCTTTTTGACTTAAATTCTTCGGTTCAAACTAGTGGCAGAACTCATCAGTTTCTATTGAAGGGTTATTTAGAATATTTTTAAAACTAAAGGGGACCGATAATAAATTATATACTTTTAGGTGGTCAAAGAACAATTTTACTATATTTCCCCCTAATTTTTGATAATTTTATCTGATCCAACCCCACTAGTCTTTTCACATTTCCTTAGTTGATTCGTGTATAAAAATCTTCTGCATCTTTTCGGTGCCCTTACTTATGCCCTAACAGAAAACAACACTATAAAATTAAATTTCAAGCTCTAACCTTAAATTATAAATCCTAAACTTTATATCCTAAAAAATACATCCTACACTAAATTTCCTAAACCCTAAACCTAATTTTGAACATGAGAGCATAAATAAGGGTATCAAAAAAGGGGCAAGAGATTTTTATACGTTGATTAAACCCCTATCATCCTACAAATAAGATGAAATATAACATCAATGCCTCCACCTCACCCACATATTCTCCTCAATCTTTGTTGCAAAACCCACGATCACATTTTCATGTTTTCCTTTAATTTTTTATATCCATATTAATATTTATATTCGAGATTTATAATTGTTTCTCTGTAATATTTAGTCCCACCACCTTTGTAGTGATGGATCCTTTACTTGAGAAAGAAGATAACGCTAAGGTTAAAGTTGATCACACTGTTTTTTTTAATCATTTTTTTCTGTAGTGGTTCATTAGTAATATTGGCTTCTTCTTGACTCACAAATGCCAAAGGCAATCAACTGTCAATGTTATTCTGCTAATTTCTCAATCACTGTGATAGGAATAAGAGAGAACTGTAATTGCCTTGAACCGTTTTACTCGTTTTCTTATAGAATCTCCCTTGTCATTTCAAATGTATCCCATCATGACTTCCGATAAAATAATTGTACCGGTTCATCTTAAGAGATTCGAGTTCGATCAACTTTATCTGCAAGGTGTATGTACTGTCAAAGAGTTAAGAAAAAATATGAACAAATACTACCTTGTAATTACTTTAAGACAATTAAAAAAATAGCCTCGAATTTGAGCTTTACTCGTAGAATGGTCAGATTTTTTAAAAAAAAATGAGTTTGTGTTGAGTTGGGTTCGGATTTAGAGTGAAAAATCTTCAACCCGACCTAACCCGAAATAATAGTATAAATTTAAGGATAATTGTTATAGGAAAAAAATTTATACATAGACCGCGTAAACTAAAGTTTACACAAGCCTTCTAGTTTTAGTGGTTATGAGTTTAGTTTAGGGGTTTAGGTTTTAAAGTTTAGAATTTAAGATTTGTATTTATAATTTAGGGTTAAGATTTAGAGTTTAAAATTTAATTTTTAGGGTTTAAAGTTAAAATTTTAATATTTAAATTTTATAGCATGCTTGTTATTTTACATAAAAAATTTTACCCTTATTATATTGTCTTCTTTCTTTATAGAATTTTTTCAAATATCCCTAATTTGCCTAATATACGGAGTTTGAAAAGCACTTATTTTGTGCACATTCGAAAACGTTTTAGGCAAAAATTGACTTTTATGTGAGTAATTCTTTGAAAGGTTTGACTTCTGAACTTACATAATTATAAAAAAAATATGAAAATAATACTCGAATAATAATCACTCTGAGAAAAAAAGAGTAAAATCACTCTATTTTTGTTTGAATTTAATTAAATTCAAAAAAATTAATAGTTAGATATTTTTAACTAAAAGATATATATATTTATACACACCAATTAAGCAAACATTTTTCATCAAAAAGCAAACTTTGAAGGGGAGAGAGGAGAAAAATACAAATGAGGGGTCATTCAACCTAAAAGAACAAGTGCAAGATATTAACGACTTTGCTTTAATCACAAAGAAAGCACACCACACATAATCAATGAATGATTAAAAAAGGGGCCTACATTTTAGACCAGTTGTAAAGTTATATAGAAATGCATTACTTTTGCCACAGCATTAACTATAAAGGTTGTGGGAAAATATTACATCCCAATCACCTTTTACAAAGAAAAAAATATTTTGGGTCATTGATTGGCGTAATTGATTTTTCCTTTGCTTTATATATATATGAAAGAAAAAATTAAAAGGAAATCTAAAAGTCATTGTAATTGTTATAAGGTGTGTTATCAAATAGTTAAGCGGAAATAAACATATGTTATTATTGAAATCGCATAGAGTGTTTAAAAAAGTTATTACAATTGCGAGAAAAAAAAGGAAAATAGAGTGAATCAAACAGTGGATTAAGTCAATTCAAGTTTGAAAATTTTAGATTATTATAGTTCGATTTGTTCCAGGTTCGGGTGAGAGACCGGAGTTTCTTAGGTTGAGTAATTATGGACCCATATCATTTTTGGGTTTTGACTTGAATTATATTTCAAATTACTTGTTTAAGTCATTTCGAGTTCATATTGTTTTAGACTCAAACTGTGGTGGATCTCGGCAAAATAGTTTGAGACCTAATTAATTTTTTTTTAAAAAAAATTAAAGGATCTAGTGAGAATTTTCAATAAAATGGGGTCTAGTTAAATTTTTTACGAGATTTTGGGAAGCTTAGTGAGAATTCTCAAATATGTTGGAGCCTACTTAAAAATATTTAATTTTTTTGAAATCTAACGAGAATTAAAAAAAAAAACAGGGGTTCAAAAATAATTTTAAAATTGTAAAGAGCTTAATACAAATTTTCCAAAAACAATTGGGGCCGAGGCCCCTGATCTATTACATTATATTTCCGGGTTTGAATCAATTTATATTCACGTCAATTCAAATTCAAGCCAATTCAGATTTAGATCAAGCGAATTCAGATTATTAACAATTCCCAAAAAGTATCATTCTTCAAATGTAATCCTAATAATGCCTATGTTATGAAGGGAAGATGATTCCAAATCCCAAAGTGTAAACCCTATGAAGAAATTTAATCAGAAGATTTAATTGAAATCTGTAAGATCACATGGCCACCTTGTAGCAAGTTGCATGTTGGTGGATGCAAAAAAGTTGATTAGTTGCCATGTCTCCTACTCTCAACTACATACACATGTAAAATCCAAGACAAAACGGATTACTTGTGAAAAGTGTTGTGAGTAGTAGTAGTAGCAGCAAGCTCAGTACCAAGTTGGTTATTTATCTAGGAATGTCACTTATTTGCCAGCCTAGCTACCAACTATCAACCCCTAAAATCAAAATCCATGTCCTTGTTGAGTATTAACTATGCCAATTAATAAATCTTCATGTACCATAACCTCTCCTTTTGTGGTCACAATGTGAGGGGTTGGGTTTGTCAAGTGTGTCAATAGATAGGGATAGAGATATAAGTCAAATAGATATAGTAAATATTTGATGCATTAATCGTGTATATATTTTATATATCGTTATTCATTTAAATAATGACACAAAATAATTGATTTTAAATTTTTTATTGATGTGTTTGTTTTTGATTCATTAACGATGTTTAAAATTAAATGCTATAAATATCAGTGACATATGTATTTGTTACTTTAAGGGTATAATTGACCCCCACGAAAATATCTCTCAAACTTATTAAAAGTACTGGAAGCTAAAATATTTCATAAGAAAATTAAAACCGACTCAACTTGATTTATTATGTATGAGGTCAATAGTACTTTGACAATATACAATAACTGCAATGTAGAAAATAACCGAGCAATCAGACAATACTATGACTACACTATATAGAAGTTCTAATTCCGTCACTAAATTTAATATATCAAATATTTTAGAGGAGAATGACGACATGTGTGAAGTAATTGCACTGAGACGAGTTTTTCGTCACTTTGAACTCAACTCGAAATTTAAAAATTTCAACCCGATCTCGCTCCGTCTCGATTTTAATATATTTTATTTCTCAACCGACTCAACATAATTAAAGTATAAATTGATCTCAACCTAACCCGAAATTGTAACATAAAATTCGACTAAACCCGAGTCGTCTAACAAAAATTAAATATGATATATAATAAAATATATCGGGGCAGAACGAGATAGAAATTTTTTATCCTAAACAAGAATCTAACCCACTCCGACTCAATTCTTTTCAAAACCTGCCCGACCCGACTTAAATTCAAAATTTAAGAAAAAATCCAGACAGAGTAAAAAGAAGCACATCGAATCGAGTTCAAGTAATTTCTTCATCCCAACATACGTGAACATTGAGCATTTAAGGCAGCTACCCCCACCGAATCAACTCTCTTAGTTGGTGGGAAATAAATGCATAGGTAATAACTCGTATTGTTGCTCACCATTTTTGTTGTACATAACGTTCAAGCAATGAATCAAGTAAATATCATAAAAAAGGGTAAACTAATTTTTTGGAGTCATTAATTTATGGGTATATTTTATTTTGATTATTAAACAAAAAAAATTTTGGATAAATTTTTAGTTTTTGTTCATTCAAAAAACTTCCTCTATACAAATTCTTTACATCCAAAGAAAATAACTCAACAACTCACCAGCAAAAAGAAACACAAGAAAGAAAATAAAATTATATCAAATCTCACTATGCAGCAAGAGTAGAGGAGGAAAGGGTAAACTTAACACATCCCATAAACTTAATCTAACAACCTATTTAACCTGTAAAACGGTATCATTGACCTGTCTAGGGGCTACCCCATGTAATCTGTCATTTCTCTCCTGCCAAATAGAGTAAAGATACCAGCACCATGCAATCCGAATGATAACAACCTTCAATGACTTTCCCCTTCCATGTTCTTGCACCTAATTCACCGTATCCAATCAACAATTTACTGACACATTAACATGGCAAGCATGTATTACTTTCACCCAAACATGTTGATAAATCCAAGAATCTAAAAATTCATTTCGGACACTTGAACCTTCTCAAACTATTTCTTTTAAGAACAAAAAAGATTTGTGCAAAAATAATAGATGCCAAGAAGAACAAAGGTCTTGGACGCGTAGTGGATCTTGAAGTACTATTTCTGCATCCCCAACCAAATCCACCCACATTAGGATTAATTGTTAATGGTTAATTGAGTTTGATAGATTCACCCTCTAAAACAAGAAGTTTTGGTCCTGGGGGAATAATATTGATAAGTGCTCAAAAGTCCGATATTTTGACCCCTTTTTCATGGCAATTATCACTCAACCTACACCCATTTTGAGCTGCATTACGACCTTTCATGCATAAATTTCGTCATTTATGCCTTTGAGCTTTATATTCTGTTTATCATATGAAAAAAGGTACTATTTAATGCATGATTGGTATTCTTGCAGGATGACCACTGTTGGAGCATAATGATGCCACCACGGCCACATGACAACTTCTACTGAGGGAAGCTGAGCAGAGCAGACCGATGCCGAGGCAGCAAAAGCTAGGTCGCGGTAGCATTTCGCCAAAGGGAAAAATGAGCAAAGTGGTACCCGACTTGTAGAGCTTTTAACGCTGAATTTTTCTACACACTTTGTGTGACAACAGAAGCTTGAGAAGAGAAGGAAAACATGGAAGGAAGTATAAAGTTGGACTCTTGGACAAAAGTGTATATTGTAATAAATTAAAGATATTTACTTCTTTAATAAAGTTTAGTCCAAGTCCAACTTCCTCTCCAAGATGGATTTGTGCCTACACCTTCCCTATATAAAGGCTTGCCGCCATAGAGAGAAAAACACATTGGATCGGAGAGAGAGATTGAGCTTAGGATTAGTTTCATTATGTTCTAATTTTCTTAGGGTTAGGATTAGTTTGTTTAGTAGTTGTGTGAAAACTCTTTGTACTTAGTTTTTGTTCTTAATGCAATACAAGTTAAGGTTTGCTTATTCTGGCTTTAATTATTTTCGCATTCTACTCGGGAAAGGGTTTGTGAGATCATCCATTTGTTCAATATCGGGAGAGTTGAGCTCATGAAAGGAATAAGTACGGTTTTCGCCCCATGTCGTGTTAACTAACTCAGCCTAGGGATATGTTAGAGTTTCATCGGCTAAAAGAAGTGTATGAACAGTTGGTGTTTGCCCTTTGATTCACGCCGGGAGGTATCATCAGAGTTCAGTCATCAACCAGCATTATGTGCTTAGGGATAAGGCGGAACCAACCAAGGACACTTTGCCGAGCCTTAACTGCATCTGCCTACGAGCAAGGGATTGTCGCGGCAGGGACTCAGCCATTGCGGTCGCGGTAGAAATTTAGGTCACTGCCACATCAGTAGTGCATTGCTGCATTCAAGAACAGAAACAAAGTCAAGAGGATTCCACACTACGACACACTCTAATCCGACCCATCTTCTTATCTTGATTACTTCTTTATTTTATTTAATGGATTTTCTTAGTTTAGTTATTTTTAGATTATATCAATTCACCCAATTAATTTGTGTTTTTACTTTATTTATTTTGCAGTGCGAGGGAGTAGAACCGAAAGTTGAGTACCAATCCATGTGGAGATGATACTCACATACTTATCCTTATATTACTTGCGTCGTGTATACTTCCACAAATTGCGGAGCACTATATACACGCAACAAGTTTTTGGCACCGTTGCCGGGGATTGACAACTTTTGTTTTTATTTTCTTGCACTTTCTATTTTATTTAGTTATTTTATTTTATTATTAATAAAACTTGATTTTGTTTTCAATGCATGACCAGAGCTAACCCAGGAAGCCCATTGCGAGATCTAGATTCAGAAATCCAACGCACTTACCGAAGGCTTAGACGAGAGAACAAAGCCGCAATGTAGCAACCTGAGGACCAACTCCGAGGTCGCGGTCGTGGCATCAACCAAGTGGCCCCGGCACACAATGTCATAGGGCAGCACCCTGCCGATGGGCAGCCACTTGTTGATGAGCAGCAGATCCCGGCAGGAGATGGAGCAAATCTGCGAGCTCCATTCGTACCAGTTTGACACCCCACAGTCTGAGACTAACTTGAAGAGGACCTCAACCGACTAAACCTTGGATTTGTTACCAAGAAATCGAGGCCGCCAACTTTGAGTTGAAGCCCGTGATGTTTAACATGATAAACACGATGGGGCAATTTGGCGGCTCCACAATTGAAGATGCCAGACAGCACCTCAAGTCATTTCTCCATATCTGTAACTCATTTAAAATTCAGGGAGTACATGAGGATATTCTGAGATTGAATTTGTTTCCCTATTCACTGAGGGATAGGGCAAAAACCTGGCTGAAGACGAGTCAATGCATGAGGCTTGAGAGTGATATAGAGAACTATTACACAAATGCCCATTGCACGGATTCCCAATATGGACGCAAGTGACCATGTTCTATAATGCGGTTAACACAACAACTAGGATGATGCTTGATGCCTCGGCAAACGGCATACTCCTAGACAAAGAGCCAGAAGAAGCCATGAAAATTTTAAACAGGACAACCAAGAATGATTATCAGTTCCCCACGGCAAGAAAGGGAGGAGTCTGCCGTCAATCCACAGTAAATGAAATAGGGTCCTCAGACTCAATTTCATCTCAAATCGCCATCTTAACAAAGCTGGTTCTGAACTTGTAGTCACAAAACAATCAACAGGAAGTCAAGGTAATGGAATTTTTTTTCGAAAACTGTGGAGGTAACCATGCTTTTTCTGAATGCCCGTAGAACACAGAGTCAGTCTGCTATGTTGGAAACTTCAACCGCGACAATAAGTTGTCAAACAACTACAATCCAGCCTGGAAAAAGCACCCCAACTTCTCCTGAAGCAACCCTAACAATTCCTTAAACCCGCAAAATTAGAATGCTCCAACCTCAGGATTCCAACAACCCATGCCGCTGCAACAGCACATGCCGCCGCAACAGCCGATACAGTCTAGTTCTTTAGAAAACACTCTTCATACTTTTATGAATCAAACTAGTGCATATATGGCCAACAGTAACAAGTTCATAAAAAGACTGAAACTTTTATGGACAGGACAAAAATGTGGCTGCAGAACAATGAGGCAACATTGAAGTCCTTAGAAACGCAAGTGGGGCAGATTGCTCAGATCCTGACACTAGACCAGTTGAAGGATTCCCTAGCGACACTGAAGCCGCTAAGGGAACGTCATACGAGCAGTGCAAGGTTGTAACCACTATGAGTGATATTCAACTACAGGGGCTGCAGAGCAAGCAGACAGAACCTGAGAAACCAGATGAGGAAACTGCCACAACACCGTCCAAAGACAAAGGGGACGCGACAGCAATCAAAAATAATGTTGCGCCGGCAGACCCTGTGGCATCACCTAGGATAGAACCAAGAACCAACACACCAGCTCCACCATTCCCACAAAGGTTGAAGCAACAAAAGCAGGAGTACCGATTTAAGAAGTTCATGGACATCCTTAAACATGTACACATTAATATACCCTTGGTGGAAGCAATCAAAGAGATTCCAAACTATGCCAAGTTCCTCAAGGACATAATGCCAAAGAGAAAAAGAATTGGGGAATTTGAAACGGTGGCTGTAACGGAGGAATGCATGGCCGCATTACACAATCGAGCTCCACCCAAGCTCAAGGATCCTAGAAGCTTTCTCAAACCATCCGTGATCGGGAACACATATGAGGGGAGAGCACTATGTGATTTAGGTGCAAGCATCAATATCATGCATAAGTCCATCTTTCAGAAATTGGGGATCGGAATGGCACAACCAACCACAGTGATGCTACAGCTTGCTGATGGATCACATGTGCAACCGGAATAGAAAATCAAAGGTATCCTAATAAAAGTGAATAAGTTTATTTTCCCTACTAATTTCCTCATCTTAGATTGTGATATAGATGAAAGAGCTCCGTTGATATTTGGACGACCATTCCTCGCAACCGAGAGGACTATAATTGACGTGGAGAAAGGAGAACTGACAATGAGGATTAATGGCGGGCATGTTAAAATTCATGTCCTAAACAATAGAAAACATGCCGACGATTCAGCAACTTGTCAGGCACTTCAGGCTACTCAGCAACAAGGTAGCAGTAAGGAACAAAACGACCCCAGCACAGAAGCGGTACCATCCTGCGATAAACATATTAGACCATGCCATGACGTATGTCGCGACACACAAGGGGGAACATGGACAAAGGCTGCTACCACATACATGAGCTCATGTTATGAGGGATAAGGAAGTATACACTTTAGGGGATGCATCCAAGTGCACTCCTTTAGTGCACTAATCTTTTCTCTCTTTACTTTATTTTTATTTTTATCGCATTCTAATTCAGAATACTTTTTTCGTTTCTTGTTTTTTAGGGAGATCAAGAAAGAAAGAAAGAATGAAAGGAGGAACCAACGGTTTGGAGAAATGACCGTTAGCTGTCGCGGCAACAAACGCCTAATGCGCCACGAGAGCCGCAACGACTAGTTTTTCAACGGGCAGAATCGCAACAGGTTGTAATGGCCGCGGCCGCGAATTGCGCTCCAACGGCACAATGAGCCAAGACTCTATAAAAGGGCCACTATTCTCCTTTGATTTTCACTTCCTACTTTCTTTTACTTTCTTGAATCTCACAATTATTCACGCTCAATTCTGCTCTATATTTTTTTCTCTCTCTCAATTTCTCTCACCGCTCTTATAAAATTCAGATGACAACCAGATGAGCATCTTTAAGCGTTGTCACGGCACCAGCCTATACTCGCTTCACACCGGCATCGATGGAAGAAAGATTCAAAATGCACTACATCTCGCGGCAGGTGTGGAAAGAGCAAGGGTTTCATGCCTCAAGTGAACAAAATTATGGCATCGAGAACTTCCTTTTCAACAAGTTCATACACCAGAAGTGGCAAGTTTTCTGCCTCCAGTCGACCCAGGCCAATCTCCCGATAGTTTGAGAGTTCTATGCTTATAGGCCAACTGCCGACGCATTGTTCGTGCATGTGAGGGGAAAATTCATCCGCATCGATGTCGGCACCATCAACAGGTTCTATGGCCTGCACTTTGAAAGAGATGACCATGCCGAGGTTTTGAAGGCCCTAACATAAGATGATTTCCTGCGCATAAAGAAGAAGCTTTGCTTTATCGGCACACCATGGGAGGCCGGGTCACATAGAGGCTCAGTGCAGCGGCGATATCTACGGCCGAAAGCCAAACTGTGGAACAAGTTCATCCGCCACTGCCTTCTGCCGACTTCTTACAACACAACCGTTGATCGGCCCAAGCTTGCTCTTATCCATTCCATTATACATAATCATAAAATTAATGTGGGTAATTTAATTGTGCAAGAAATCTACAAATGCACGGTGAAGGAGAAGGGGTCGCTCTATTTCCTGTTACACATTACCAGCGTCTGCACAGAGAATGAAGTCTCATTCGACAGAATTGACGAACTCACAAAAGAAAGACAAGGATGAGACAAGGTGACCTACCACAGAATAATGGAGATCTCAGATGCCGAGCCTCTACAGGCCACACCGATGCAGAGTATTACCGGGGCATCATCCTCAGCATCCGTCTCGGTGACACCTTAGCCACAAGCACCTGCCACCGCAGACCTCCATCAGATTCTGAATAAGCTGAAGGTAATGGACCAACACCAACAACTGTTCATGGCATATACCAGAGACTTCCATAGCGCAACAACTCAGTGGATCCAAAGGAGGATCCCTGATCCGACGGTCTAATTCCCCATATTCCCTACCACCGTCTTTTCTGCTACCGCTGCACCTCAGCACACAAAGCCCAAGAGACCCTTGCAGCCGCCACTGCCAGGCACTACCAGTCCTAGCCCGCCGTAGCCTCCAATACACTCTCTGCCACAGCAAGGAGAGGCAAGCGCAAGGTTAGCTTAGACACACCAGCCGGATCCATACCCCAGACCACCTCAGATAGTGACCATTATGCTAGCCGGGTGTTTGACTTGATCAACCGCAAGGGATTGAACATGGACAACGTCGACCTTGACTCCCTTGAAGAAGTGGATGCCCCAGCAGAAAAGCCCACCCCACCATCACGCGTCCAGCCACCCCGAGAGTCCAAACGAATCAAGCGAGTAGCTTCTAAGCTGAAGAAGAGGCTAGTTTTGGAGTCCGACGGTGAAGAGAAGGATGATTCTGCCACCTCTAAATCCATTTAAATTCCTCTTAAATTTTTTGTTGTTTATCTGTTTATGCCCTCATATTTTGTGATTTAATTTTTTTCTATCTTATGTATGAAATGTAAGCATTGAGGGTAATGCTTGGTTCGAGTTTACGGGTGTAGGTTGAGAGGCTGAGGCATTGCTATGATGCAGTAGTAAAATATAATTGCCATACTATTTTGTGCTTTTATTGGTCAATTTTTTATTAATTGCACTGCCTTAACCGAATTATGCTTATGCCTCGGCAGTACTTTCTATCAATTGCCTTAGTTTAGTTTTAATTAAATCTTCTTTCTTGGCAATAGAACTCTCTCTTCTTACCATTGTTTAGAACTATTTAGAGCCTTTATTTTTAGGATGCTTAAAAGAAGATAACCTAGGATCACACTATGAGATTAGAACTTCAAACACCTTTGTGACTTGCATGATTTAAGGAATTCTAGTACACTTAGCACATAGACTAGCTTAGAAAAAAATTGGGTAAAAGTTTGAGGTGCTCACCACTGGCTCTAGCTTAAGAAAGCCCTAGAGTTGCCCGAAACCAGCTCTAGGCTAATCACTAGAGGTGCCCAAAACTGGCTCTAGTAGGTTAGGATGCTAAAAAAATTATTACCCAAGTTAAGTAAGTTAATGCTTAAGTGTTTACTTATAATCCTTATAATCATCTTGTTCACAATACATACACACACTCACAAATCTTATAGTTTGATTCTACGGAATTCCTAGGGCATCCAAAGACTTAAGAGCTGAAGTATTCTTTGCCATGGTTTGGAGAGAGAAGGAAAAGTAAGACTTAGGAGACAGTTTATAAAAATTAAGGTTTGGCAATTGATGGTCTGCATTGCTTGAAGATAATAAATAGTTCGAGTTTGGGGGTGTGATAAGTGCACAAAAGTCCTATATTTAGACCCCTTTTTTATGGCAATTATCACTCAACCTACACCCATTTGAGCCGCATTATGGCCTTTCATGCATAAATTTAATCATTTACGCCTTTGAGCTTTATATTTTGTTTATCATATGAAAAAATGTACTATTTAATGCATGATTGGTATTCTTGCAGGATGACCACTGCTGGAGCAGGATGATGTCGCCACAACACAGAAAGAAAGAGGGAAGATGAGGCTGAAGTAGCAAACAACAGACCCTGATCGAGCCAAGCTACATGACAGCTTTTAGTGAGGGAAGCTTAGGAAGCCTTGCTGAGCAGAGCAGACCGATACCGAGGCAGCAAAAGTTAGGCCACTACAGCATTTCGCTAGAGGGAAAAATGAGCAAAGTGGTAGCCGACTTGTAGAGCTTTTAACGTTGAATTTTTCTACACACTTTGCGTGGCAATTGGAGCTTGAGAAGAGAAGGAGAACATGGAAGGAAGTATAAAGTTGGACTCTTGGACAAAAATGTATGTTGTAATAAATTAAAGAGATTTACTTCTTTAATAAAGTCTAGTCCAAGTCCAACTTAACTTCCTCTCTAAGAAGGATTTGTGCCTACACCTTCCCCTATATAAAGGCTTGCCACCATGGAGAGAAAAACACATCGAATCGGAGAGAGAGAGAGAGATTGAACTTAGGATTAGTTTCATTATGTTCTAATTTTCTTAGGGTTAGGATTAGTTTGTTTAGTAGTTGTGTGAAAACTCTTTGTACTTAGTTTTTGTTCTTAATGCAATAAAAGTTAAGGTTTGCTTATTCTGACTTTAATCATTTTCACATTCTACTCAGGAGAGGGTTTGTGAGATCATCCATTTGTTCATTATCAGGAAAGTTGAGCTCACGAAAGGAATAAGTACGATTTTCGCCCCACGTGATGTTAACTAACTCGACCTAGGAATAGGTTAGAGTTTCAGCGGCTAAAAGAAGTGTATGAACAATTGGTGTTTGTCATTTGATTCACGCCGAGAGGTATCATCAGAGTTCATTCATCAACCAACGTTCCGTGCTTAGGGATAAGGTGAAACCACCCAAGGACACTTTGCCGAGCCTTAATTGCATCTGCCCACGAGCAAGGAATTGCCGCGGCAGGGATTTAGGTCACTGCCACAGCAGTAGTGCATTGCTACATACAAGAACAGAAACAAATTCAAGAGTATTCCACACTATGACACACTCTAATCCGACCCATCTTCTCATCTTGATTACTTCTTTATATTTTTACTGGATTTTTTTAGTTTAGTTATTTTTTCATTATATCAATTCACCTAATTAACTTGTGTTTTTATTTTTTTATTTTGCAGTGCGAAGGAGTAGAACCGAAGGTTGAGTACCAATCCCTGTGGAGACGATACTCACATACTTATCCCTATATTACTGGCGTCGTGTATACTTGCACAAATTGCGAAGCACTATTTACACGCAACAAATATCAACCACTTAATTTCCATCCAATGCACATGTTATGATTCTTTCGTACTCCGTTTTTCTCTTCGTATGATTTTTCTTATTATACATGTTGTCGTAGCATTATACATTATATTTTTACTTTGGCTCCCATCGGGATAAATCTGTCCCATTCCCCTGTTTCTGCCTACGTATATGAGATATTTTAAGAAATGAACATCCTTATTACTAGCAGGGTCTGGAAAAAGAATAGGAAAAGTGATTTCACTATATTTTTTTACCAGGAACATGACCTGTCACAATAATATTTTTCTTTGGGGGCGATAGTTATGAAAAGACATATTGCCTATCTTTTCTTTCATCTCGGGCGAAATGCGATCAGGAGGGGCTAACTCAAACCCCTCCGGTAAAATAAGAACAACACCCACATTCAAAGCCCTTTTCTTATCATTAGCAAGAACTTGTTTCAGTTGTATATCATAAGGAATTCTAACAACCGTTTCAAATACAATATTAGGAAGTACTGCTTGTGGAACCTCAATATCCACAGGTTTATTAGCTAAATGACAATTGGCACATACAATACGCCCAGTTGCTTCTCGTGGATTTTCATACCCCTACTGCGCGAAAATGGGATATGCATTTGAAATGGTTGCCCCGGTTATTATATAGATCATGAGCGATGCAAAAATAGATAGAGTAATCTCCTTTATCCAAGAAAAAAGTGTTTCTAGTTTGCATGATCCAATCATTGATCATGAAAATTTCTACAATAAAATTAGGTAGGTCACTAGTATAGTTCCCTATCCACGATTCTGCTATTTACTTTTACTGAAAACTGAAAAAAAATTACTGAAATAATGGAGTATCCTAATGGGTAGAAAGAGTAAAGTAAGTATGACTTTGCATGTTTTGCTTATATAGAAAGTAAGGAAAGATTATACTTGAATCCGTGAATCATTTTCCATTCATTCATTGAATGATAAATAACTACAAGTGACAGAGATACACGATTTAAATAACGAAAGATACAATATTTAAAAATTGTATCTAGAATGACTGGAAATTTAGAAAGAAGACCAGATATAATTTGATCATTATGAGCAAATCCAAAATCTTTGTAGATATAGCCAATCATTAGTTTCCAACCATGGGGCAAATGGAATCCGATACATAAACCTGTAAATCCAAAATCTTTGTAGATTTGTCTAGGAGTGCAAAATCGTATGGATACGATCCTCATTGTGCATCTTGTAACGACGTTTTTGGAAAACATTAAAACTATCTCATTTTTCTAGGAAATCGATTAAAAAGGGATTTTCTTTCTAAAAATTCGAGTTTCGAAAAATAGTAAAATTTTGGAGTCGCCACCAGCCACTAGGGTAGACAGGACACCATAAAACCAGAGATTCAAAAGGGTTCGAGAGTTGGTTACGTGTGGGGAAGGATTAACACCCCCGTCACGCCCAAAAATCGGTACCAAAATATTTATTGCCTTTAATCGATGGAAATTATTTAAAGTTTAAAGTGAATTTAATTAAATGTTCTTAATTGAAAATTGACTCTAATTGTACGAGCTTTATCAAATTGGTGCTTTAGAATTAATTAGGCATTTAATTAGTAAGGATGACGGTACACTGGAACATAGATTAAACCGACATCATATAAGCCTGACTGACATGTTAATTTATGGTTTAGATTTCGTACGTCACCTTTATACATGATGCAAGCAGATAAAATATGATGTTATGGTCTTGTTCATTTTAATTACTTACGAATTTACCTTTAGACGGTACGAATCAATTTGAATATTCAGTGAATATCCGCTAAGCTAGGATATTACAACCCGAATATGCGAATTAATAAGTATCTCTTTTTTATGATTAAAATTGATTAATTACAAGTGAAGCATGAATAAGTTACATGAATGACAAATACGAGTATGTCACATTACACATATAACATCACAATAAATAATTCAAATGAAAATAAAGCAAGATAAAATAGAACAACAAAATATGCAACTAATATAAAACCACCTACCATATACATATGATATATCGTATAAGCTATACATTGTAGTAAACTATATATACTATCCATATATCATACACTACGCATAAAACATATATTGTACTCCATAATATACATATTAAGCCATATATAAAATTCATAATAACTATATATTATACTATGTGATATAAGCACCAAGCCACATACATGTATATTTGCAACAAACCACAAATTAAACATAACAAATAAATAAAGGTGTTGTAAATTAAAGAAGATGTGATACAAAACAAAGAATAGACATGAGTGATAGAAAGGGGTAAATCAGGGGGTCTTGATACTGGAAATAAGACTAAATTGATTGAAAACTAAAACTCCTAGCACCAAAATAGAGATTAAACCCCCTAAGACGAATTGAAAAGGACGGGGATGAAATCGCAACACGACTAGAAATAGTAGGGACCAGGGGGGATATTTGAAAAGGCGAAATGGCCTCCGATGTGATTAAAATGGCGCAAAGGGTTTTAAATGGAAATTACTCTATTTTTAAAACCTCGAAGCAACATAAATAGGCCATTTCAGCCAACAATTTTTCTTTTTTTGGCTAAAAACGAATCCCGACCTCCTCCATCACCTAAAAATCTCTGCTAGGGTTAACAAACCCCGAAACCACCATTTATCGTCGTGCCGGCCGCCACTTGTCGGCAGCTGGAAAACCCTAAAGAACCCAAAAACGACTTATTTTCTTTCTTTAGAACCAGATTTGAACCCCGATCACCCTAAAAACGATGAAACCCCTTTTTGCTTTGGAAAACGAGACTCAAAACCGACCCCCTAAAGGTTACCGCTCCATCCGACTCACCATTTGCGGCCTCGAAAGAGCCAATAGGCTTGTCGTTGGGGAGAAACGATGCCGATTGTATATAAGATGAATCGTTCGAAGGCGAATCGACGCGAAAGGATACGAACCAACAAAGGTAAAAAAATGAAAAACCCTAGTTTCTATGGATACATGCACTGAAAAAACAGAAATAATGGAGAAGATATACCTCAAAGCTTTAATTTTCTCTTTTCTCTATTGCTCCAAATTTTCCCCCATCTCCAAAAGCGTTCGGTTTTATAACCGAAATTACATGAATTTTTAGAAAAATAGAAAAGGTTCATATAAATTGCTATTGGTTGATCTATTATCCCTTTGTTTGTATTCACATTCGCCTCTATTTTCTGTTGGTTTTGCCTCTAAAATTCAGTTGGGGATGCTCTGACATTTTTGTTTGTTTCTTTGCATGTGAGGCCGATTGAGAGGATGAGGGGATCAGCAAGGGCGCTGGAGGCCGCAAGGCGACGTGGTTGGGGGCCTTGATCCTAGCCGTCAACGCCGTGGAGATCAATGGTCACGATTTGGGCGTGGGTTGTAGTCGAATGGTCAGACGGTGAAGCGCAATCGCTCATGTGGGGGTCGAACCGTCATCTGGCTTGGCGCGTGCGGCGCGTCGGGCATCCAAGGGTCTCCTTCTCGTGTAATATGGATCGTCAGATCTTGTTATATCTGACGATGGAGGATGGGTTGCGCGAGAAGATTAGAGGATTAGTGTTTTTGATGTTATTGATTTAGGACAGATTATTAGAGCTTTGGATTTAATTAGATCCGGGCCTAAAACGGGTCTTACGTATATTGTATAATATTTTGGGCTTTAGTGTAAATGGATTGATAAATAGACTCAGGCTTTCATTTAACTATGTGTATTGGGCTTTATTTAATTAAAGGGTGCATGTTTATACACACACACATATACATATATATATATATTCAGTTTCATTAGTATAATATAATGTAATATAATAATAATAATAATAATAATAATAATGACACCAATTAATATCTAGTAATAATAATGATAAACATGATGATAATAATAATACTAATGATATAATAGGAAACCGAACTAATAAAATTAATATAACCTAAAATATTATGGGTATACAAAACACATATAATTATGTAATACTAGTAATAATATTTATGGGTTTTTTCCAATTGGTTAGTGGCATAACATTAATAACCACATATGATAGCAACATATATAATTTTTTGTTTTAAACATAGCCAATGCAAAGCCCATTATACATATAGGTCCATTACTTATAAAAATAAAAATAAAAAGCAGGTTTATCACAGAAAAAATTAGTGAGATGCGAGTTCTTGTTTGAAGATTATGAGATGCGAGTTCCTCCTATATAGAACTATTCACCCTTCCTCTTCCTCGAAAGTCGGAGATATGAGTATCTGCCTCTTGTGCCCCGAAGTCCTAGAGCTATGAGTATCTGCTTCTTTCGCTATGAAAACCTTGACATTACGATTTTGAAATCCTTCGCCTGAAATCCTTGAGCTTTGAGTCTCTGCCTCCTTCGCTCTGAAAACCTGACGTGGCGAATTTGAAACCATTCGCCTAAAATCCTTGAGCTTTGAGTATCTGCCTCCTTCACTCCGAAAACCTTGAGCTATGAGTATCTGCCTCCTTCGCTCTAAAAACCTTGAGCTATGAGTATCTGTCTCCTTCGCTCCGAAAACCTTGAGCTATGAGTATCTGCCTCCTTCGCTCTAAAAACCTTGAGCTATGAGTATCTGCCTCCTTCACTCCGAAAACCTTGAGCTATGAGTATCTACCTCCTTCACTCCGAAAACCTTGAGCTATTAGTATCTGCCTCATTCGCACTGAAAATCTTGAGCTATGAGTATCTGCCTTCTTTGTTATGAAATCCCGACGTGGCAAGTTTGAAATCCTTCACCTTAAATACTTGAGCTTTGAGTATATGTTTCCTTTTCTTTGAAATCCTGATGTGGCGAGTTTGAAATCCTTCACCTGAAATCCTTGAAAGGCTAGCAAATTCTTCTCTCTATGATTTTTTTATTTCTTTTTGAGCGAGTTCTTCTCACTATGAGCTCTTTGACCTTTGTCGATCGAGCTCTTCTCATTAGGAGCTCTTTAATCTTGATGAGATTAGCTCCTTCAAATATGGAGTTGCGGTTCAGAATATTTTCTAATGAACTACAACATCTCAAAGTTGTTCGGTTATTTTCTCTGATTGGTCGATCCTGACCTTTTCTTACTTTCTTCTTCTTTTTTCTTTTCTTCTTCTTCTTTTTTCTTTTTTCTTTTTTCCTTCTTCTTATCCTCCATCTTCTTCTTCTTAGGAGCGGTACCCTATCTTATATTTAGGTTCAACCATATTTGTTTCTTTCTTTTAGGGGTTTTGAACATTTGCTCTTTAAGCGCCTTTCCAAGTTTTCACTTCAGGCTTGCTTTTCTCAAAACGCCCATTCAAGTTTTCACTTTTTCTTTTTTTTCTCGTCTTCTTTTTTATCTCTTTCTTTTCTTTTCCTTTTTGTTTCCCTCTCTCTCTCTTGCTTTCTTCCTTTTTCTCTTTCTCTCTTCTTCTTTCCTCACGTTCTTTTCCTTTTCTCTTTTTTTTTCTTTCTTCTCTATTCTTTTGATCTCTTTCTTTTTCTCTTTTCCTCTCTCTTTCTTTTTCTTTCTCTCTCTCTTTTCTCATTCATTCTTTCTGGCAAACTTTTCCCTCTCCTCGGCTAAGCGAGTCCCTCTCTTTGGAAACTTCTTCGATTCTTCATTAGCTGAGTTTTTCTCGTTAGGGACTCATCGTCGAGGAGTTTAAAGTCAAAATCCTCTGTAGTCTACAAAATCTGTCAAAAAAATAAAAATGCTTTAATTATATGAGTTAGCATGCTCCTAACCTAGGGACGTCTAACTAAATATGATGCATGAATGGAGTCATTTTTAGAGCTACTGGGGAAGAATCCTCACTTTCAGGTCGATCATCCTTAACTTTCATGGGTTTTCTGTCTTTGCTGAGTTTTCATTTCTGTCTCGCCTTAGAAGGACACGGTTGGTCTGTACTGGTTTGACTGAAATCAGTCACTTCCTGAAGTCCCTCTTTGAAGCACTGCCCCACTCATCTTGGGCTTAGCTATTGTCTTTTTGTTGGCTCTTCATGATGAGCCTTCTTCAATCTTAACGTTGGGGTGAACGCATGACCCTCAAATATTTTTTCTTACTCCTATAAGGTCTGATATTCATCTTTATTTATTGAATCTTCCTTCTTCGTTCCTCTTGAAAAGAGGTGCTGAATTACAATGATTGGATTTGAATCTGTCATTTGTTGAAGTCCAAATTCATAGCACTACCCTTGCTATCGTGTCTCGGGCTCGTCATGATAAGCCTTCTATAAATTCAACCTTGGGACGGACTCATTCCCCACAGGTTTTTTCGCATTTTTTTCATTCTCAAATCTCTGAATGGTTTGGCGTAGAAGATCTTGCGATTGTTCAGTTATGTCAACCATGTCAGTCCTTGATTTGAAGCTGTAGAGGGAAGCTTTCATCGTCAAGCATTCGAACAAGTCCGAAATAACAACTTCATTGTCATCCAAAATTCCTTAAGAAAGGGTGATCAAACCCTAAATCTCTATCAGATTCATCTTCATGACCTCAACCTGACGTGTAGATACGCTCCCATGAAAAGATGGCGATATCCCACAATTTGACATTTAAGACTTTTTCTTTGCAGGAAACCTGAATGTCAAGGCCAACTTCTATTTTTCGCCCATTATAATTCTTTCTTTTTCTCGACATTAGGGTGATCACATACCTCGAAGTCCCTAGATTCTTTTTCAAATTCAATCTTTATTTTTTGAACCCATCAAAGCATCTTGTCGAAGATTAACTTTAGACCCTTGTACTTTCTGGATAGGCATTCATCATCTAGTACCAAAGAGGTCCCTTGTGGGTATTACTTCTCAACCCTTATGCTTTTGGGCAGAGTCTCAGTCTACTTGTTCATTTCTATGCAAGAGACTTATGAGAATGGTATGGATAAAACAATTTTATTATATATACATTTTAAAGAAACATGGAAAGCGATGTTTATGGAAACCAAGCTTGGGTTTTGGAAAAAAATCAACCCAAATAACATTTTTTGTTCAAAAGATCACAAACGTTGTGAAGGTACGTACATGTGAAATCCTTGCCGAGCTATTAAGATTTCGAGAGGAATAACTCCCGTGTAATCTCATAATCAAAGAATATAAAATGCTTGCCAAATGAAATGCACATGAATGTCTCTTTCATTGAACTCGAACAAGTAAACATAACATAAGCCCTTACAAGAGATCCTTGCTACCTTTGGGTGACAATAGCAACATTGGTTCCATGTATTACTTCAAGAGAAAATGCAACATGCACGAATTAAACACACCAATTCCCAAAGAAGAAAACCGAGAACCAAAACCCTAAAAGTCATGTATCTGAAGGTCATGCTAGGTTGAGCTTTGAGCAAAGGCTCTATCTTGACGAGCAGAAGATGCCCTTTGGGGTGGGTTGGATAAGGGACTTATAACAAGAGGATTCTTAAAGGTCGAGGTGGCCGAGCGGTCTCCCGAACCTTGAGCAAGATCAAAAACATTCTTTCCTCTTAGACTAGACTGTAGCAGTTGGGATATTCCTTTCATCATATCTTGTTGGGACTTGATGATGGTGTCCCTTAATTCTTGCTGAGTTAGTTCCATCTGACCTCTCAAATCGGCCTCTAGCTTAGCAAAACTTTCCTCCATTTTCTTTTTTTGGTGTCGGTAAAATGCAGATGTAGAATCTTTGATGGCTAAGGATGCTGTCACGAACCCCCGTCCATTAAATTTGTTCATTTTAGGAATGGATGCATGTAATGTGTTGTATGCACAACAAGGATAGGTGATTAAAGGTAATCAAAGAGACATGTACAATTGAATGCAAAGATGCATTGATTTGATGGACATTAATTTTATTTGTTTTATGAATGAATGAATGGATGTGTCGTGTGTACAACGGAAACATATGATTAAAGGTAATCAATCAAAAGGTATAATCGAGTGCAAAGATGCATTGAACATTAATTTTATGAATGCAATGTCTCGTATGTACAACATATGATTAAAGTTAATCAATCAAAATGTATAATTGAATGCAAAGGTGAACATTCTCATTTAACAACTTTCATAACGAAGATCGAGTCTCGTTACAACGGGAAAAGAAAAGTAATTTCCATACAAGGCATAATTGAAGCTCGAGTTCTTCCTTTGCTGATAGCTGGGTTTGCCTTTGCTCATCTTGTGATCAACCCTAGGCTTTGAGATTCTTTTGTTCATCGTTACAGATTCTTTCTCTCGTTATGAAAGTCTTAAATTTCGAATTGTTCTCGAATCAACATTTCATGCAAAAAGTGCTATGAATATGCACAAAGAGAATTGAGCAAGAAAACAAAAATAAATTTGTCACAAAATAATGATATTATGAATGCAAAGAGCAACACTGAGTTTGGCAAATATCCTCATTAAACGACTTGCATTAATGGGAACATTGGGTTGTTACAATGATCAAAGGAAACCCACTACATATATGGTCCCTAAGGTAGCATCCAAACAATCATTTCTTCTTTCTTGGAAGCTTGGCAGCATCTTTCGTTAGGAATTGTAACCTCAAACGATCATTTGTATCTAAGTTATCAAATGTGCCCATTCTTGGCCTTACCCCAAGTGGTGTAGGCGGCAAATTGTAATTACTCCAATGTCGCCATTTGGTACACCTGACTTGCTCTTCGGAAAAGGTCCCATCAGACTTGATCTTTGAAGTATGCTGAAGCTAAAATCAGAATTCCTTCCCATTCAGAATGTTCTTTCTTATTCTGAATTGTCAACCCAAGATGGTAAATTCCCCGGAAAACTTTTAATCTTGCCTTGGAAGGCTTTGTTCTTGCAAGATTTTGGTATTCCACAACTGTTGTAGTCAAACACAAATTGCCAATCGTAAAACAACTATAGGTTGAACTCCAAGTTTCTACAAAGGCTTGAAGTAGTGATCGCTTGATTGGGACATCTATCAAATATGAGAGGTCGTCATTCTCGGATTTGAAAGCATTTCTTGCCTCGAAATCCCAACCATACTTTGATTTGGACACATCATTAAACTTTATGTTCGTGAAAGTTTCGGCTAACATTGTTGACTTAAATCTTCGACTGGAATATTGTCCCTTCCATGTAATTGCTCTCCTTCCGACTATATTCGCACGTCGAGATCCTTCTCATTAGTGTTACGGCCTAAATTTCCCATTAATCTAGTTTTTAATTTCAGACTATTTCCAACTCAAGGTGCTCTTCATGATATGTTAAAATTGCAAAAACACAAAGAGGAAAAGAAAGGGCAAAAAAAATCAAAGCGTTAGTCATCTAAAAATAATAATAAATTCAAGAGGTAAAAAAGTAAGTGCGGAGGATTCAAACACACAATAAACACATACAAAGCCCTATACGAACTCTAACTTGCTAAGGTTATCCGCATGGCTCTAACGAGGTGGGTTTCTTAGATTCTCATGCATGGGTTCGGTTCTAACAAGGGTACCCAAACCTATCTTATCACCTACTAAGGCAACAAGAACCCCAATTTTGGCCCATTATAAGCTTGCGAATTGGTTTCAGTTCGAGGGAAAGCACGACCTAGTGGCGTAGAGGGCTGCTCACATGTCAAAGGCATGGATTCCAAAAGTGAATTACCAACCAGTAGAAGAATACTCACGTGGGTATGGGCGTTTCACTCCCACTTAAGGGATGAAACTCGAGTATAGAGCTTGATGATCATGATGCAACACATGTCGGTGGTTCCTTAGAAATTAAATGAAGAATTAGTTCGAAGTCCACCAATTATCAAAGCTCGTACAATTTAAATCACGTTTTCAAGGAAGAACAACCTCATTAAAGTCAAATTACACTTAAAAAATTTCCATTGATTAAATGCAACAAATATTTTCTTGGCTTAACTCTTTTTATGTTTTGTAAAACAAAATTTGTCCCCAGCGGAGTCGTCATACTGTAACGATGTTTTTGGAAAAGTTTAAAAGTATCCCTCTTTTCTAGGAAATCGATTAAAAAGGGATTTTCTTTCTAAAAATTCGAGTTTCAAAAAACAACAAAATTTTGGAGTCGCCATCGGCCACTAGGGTAGACCGGACACCATAAAACCAGATATTCAAAAGGGTTCGAGAGTTGGTTACGTGTGGGAAAGGATTAGCACCGCCGTCACGCCCGGAAATTAGTACCAAAATATTTATTGCCTTTGATCGATGGAAATTATTTAAAGTTTAAGTGAATTTAATTAGATGTTCTTAATTGAAAATTGACTTTAATTGTACGAGATTTATCAAATTAGTGCTTTAGAATTAATTAGGCATTTAATTAGTAAGGATGACGGTACACTGGACCATAGATTAAACCGACATCATATAAGCCTGACTGCCGTGTTAATTTATGGTTCATATTTCATGCATCACCTTTATGCATGATGCAAGCAGATAAAATATGATGTCATGGTCTTGTTCATTTTAATTACTTACGAATTTACCTTTAGACGATACGAATCAATTCGAAAATTCGGTGAATATCCAATAATCTAGAATATTACAACCCAAATACACGAATTAATAAGTATCTCCTTTTTATGATTAAAATTGATTAATTACAAGTGAAGCATGAATAAGTTACATGAATGACAAATACGAGTATGTCACAAAACACATACAACATCACAATAAATAATTCAAATGGAAATAAAGCAAGATAAAATAGAACAACAAAATATGCAACTAATATAAAACCACCTACCATATACATATGATATATCGTATAAGCTATACATTGTAGTAAACTATATATAGTATCCATATATCATACACTACACATAAAACATATATTGTACTCCATAATATACATATTAAGCCATATATAATACTCATAATAACTATATATTATACTATATGATATAAGCACCAAGCCACATACATGTATATTTGCAACAAACCACAAATTAAACATAACAAATAAATAAATGTGTTGTAAATTAAAGAAGATGTGATACAAAACAACGAATAGACCTGAGTGATAGAAAGAGGTAAATCTTGGGGTCCTGATACTGGAAATAAGACTAAATTGACTGAAAACTGAAACTCCCGGCACAGAAACAAAGATTAAACCCCCTAAGACGGACTGAAAAGCACGGTGATGAAATCGCAACACAACTAGAAAGAGCAGGGACCATGAGAGATATTTGAAAAGGCAAAATGGCCTCTGGTGTGATTAAAATGGTGTTGAGGGTTTTAAGTGGAAATTACTCTATTTTTAAAACCTCAAAACAACATAAATAGGCCATTTCAGTCAACAAATTTTCTTTTCTTTTTTTGGCTAAAAACGAATCCCGACCTCCCCTCATCACCTAAAACTCTCTACTAGGGTTAACAAACCCCGAAACCACCATTCATCGCTGTGCCGACCTCCAGCTGTCGGTGACCGGCAAACCCTAAAGAACCCGAAAACAACTTGTTTTCTTTCTTTAGAACTTGGTCTAAACCCCGATCACCATAAAAACGATGAAACCCCTTTTTGCTTTGGAAAACGAGACTCAAAACCGACCCTTCAAATGTTACCGCTTCGTCCGACTCACTATTTGCGGCCTCGAAAGAGCCGGTAGGCTTGTCGTCAGGGAGAAACGGCGCCGATCGTATAAAAGATGAGTCGTCTGAAGGCGAATCGACGCGAAAGGATACGAATCGACAGAGGTAAAAAAGAAAAACCGTAGTTTCTATGGATACATACACTGAACAAAAACCCAAAAAGAATGGAGAAGATATACCTCAAAGCTTTAATTTTCTCTATTCTTTATTGTTCCAAATTTTCCCACGTCTCCAAAAGCGTCTGGTTTACAATTTGCGTTCAGTTTTATAACTGAAATTACATGAATTTTTAGAAAAATAGAAAAAGGTCCTATAAATTGCTATTGCTTGATCTATTATCCCTTAGTTTGTATTCACATCTGCCTCTGATTTTGGTTGGTTTTGCCTCTGAAATTAGGTTGGGGATGCTCTGACATTTTTGTTTGTTTCTTTGCATGTGAAGCTGATTGAGAGGATGAAGGGATCAGCAAAGGCGCTGGAGGCCGTAAGCCAACGTGGCTGGGGGCCTCGATCCTGGTCGTCAACGTCGTGAAGATCAGTGGTCATGATTTGGACGTGGGTTGTAGTCGAATGGCCAGGCGTTGAAGCGTAATCGCGCATGTGGGGGTCGAACCGTCATCTGGCTTGGCGCGTTCAGTGCGTCGGGCATCCAATGGTCTCCTTCTTGTGTAATATGGACCATCAGATCTTGTCAGATTTGACGGTGGAGGATAGGTTGCGCGAGAAGATTAGAGGATTAGTGTTTTTAATGTTATTGATTTAGGGCAGATTATTAGGGATTAGGATTTAATTAGATCCGGGCCTAAAACGAGTCATGCGTATATTGTATTATATTTTGGGCTTTAGTGTAATTGGACTGGTAAATAAACGCACGCTTTTATTTAACTATGTGTATTGGGCTTTATTTTATTAAAGGGTGCATGTTTATATACACATATATATATATATATATTCAGTTTAATTAGTATAATATAATGTAATATAATAATAATAACACCAATTAATATATAGTATTAATAATGATAAACATGATAATAATAATAATAATATAATAGGAAATTGAACTAATAAAATTAAGGGAAAACTACACCGGTGGTCCCCAAACTATTACCATTTTCCTATTTTGGTCCCCAAACTATGTTTTTCAGCAAAATCGTCCCTTCTGTTACATAGTTCTCCTGTTTTAGTCCTAGGCGTTAAATAGCTAACGATTTTGCTGACGTGGCATTTTTTTAAGAGGAGAGAGAAATGATTAAAAAATATTTAAAAAATGCCACGTCATCAAAACCGTTAGCTATTTAACGTCGGGGGACCAAAACAGGAGAACTATGTAACAGAATGGACGGTTTTGCCGAAAAACATAGTTTAGGGACCAAAATAGGAAAACAGTAATAGTTTGGGGACCACCGGTGTAGTTTTCCCTAAAATTAATATAACCTAAAATATTATGGGGTATACAAAACACATATATAATTATGTAATACTAGTAATAATATTTAGGGGTTTTTTCCAAAATTGGTTTGTGACATAACATTAATAACCACATATGATAACAACATATATAATTTTTTTTGTTTTAAACATAGCCCATGCAAAGCCCATTATACATATACGTCCATTACTTATAAAAACAAAAACGGGTTTACCCCGGACAAAATTAGTGATTACACATCTTGATCAATTGGATCATTTCTTTGGGAATTCCTATACGTAGTTTTCGTAGATGTGTTTTCGGGTATTCTTTTATCATTCCGTCCAATAACAAGAGTTTTTCTACTTCTATGAATTGTTCTAGAATACTCTTTTCTTGAATATCATTTAAAAAGGTTTCGGATTGCCTAGCATTCCACCAATTAGTAATCCAAGATTTCAAACTTTTATTAAATGAGAGAGAGATCCACCATGGCAAAAATACTATAGATGTAAGATACATAAGGAGAGTGAATTGTTAATGAACCCACCTCATTCGTTGACTTTATGTGATCTAATCTTTCTATCAAACATGTCTTTCATTATATTATTTCATTATATTATAAGGCAGGGACCCATAAATCTAGTCTATGTTTTTCTATTGAGTGCTTAGTCCTTGAATCTAAAAAGAATCCATTTTGAATTTGAATGTTCGAATGAAATATCTATGTTATTTTTATATTGATATTGTTATTGTTTCCAGATTTCTCAATTGATCAAAACCGCTTCAAATAATAAAGATTATTCCATTCAGATTTTGAGGTGAATGAGCGCTCTGGCTATATTTTTATCTAGCGTATCAACTCAAAATATTGAAACTAAAAAGCGAAAATCTTTATTTCGAAATACTTTGATATATGAAACAAATCCATTATTTCAATTTCTTACTTGTTTTGTTACCGAATTAAATTAAGTGGTTTTACAAACGCATAAAAAACAATTTTGTGGACAAAAAAACTTTTTATGTTATAACTCTTCCGTGTATGTCTGCTTTGATTCGAATGGGCATTCTGAAGAAACTTCGTTTTAGTTCTACTATAAAAAAAAGATTCTCGGCCTGAATTTTTTCCTCCTGGCGAGAAAGCATTTATTTTCTGCATTTCATTTCAAAAGACTTCAATCGGTACATGCAAAAAATAGTCAATTCAACAGCTTTTTGCTCAATTTCTCGTGGAGTTAAATTCTCATCAATATGAGTCAAGGGAATGGCCCCTGGCCTCTGATTTCCATATAAAGGACACAACGAGCATAGATACCCTCTTTAAATTCTATTCTGATGGACTAAATATTTTTCATAAGGAATCGTAGAAAGATGCGATGATTTTTTCAAAAAGAACCCCCAACGAAAAATGCATACTATTCCTTCTTGTCTATCGAATCGATCATAGCCAGTCCATATATTCTAAAAAAATCGTGCACCACAAATAGGAACTAATAAAGAGGTTTGCGATCCCATAGAAAGACATTACGATTCCTTGTGGAAAAAGACTATTTGTTGATACGGAAATAAAGATATCAAATTCCTACCAAGATAATTAGAAGTTTCAACTAATAAAACCCTAATGAACTAAAAAAAAGATAAAAATCAGTAAAAATTGCTTGATTTTTTAGATCCCACTATAAATTCTATCCATATAGATTTTGATCGCCAACTCATACATACTAGATCCAGTTGCATTTTATTGAAATTGAGAGAATAATAAAAATTTACTTTTTTTTTTCTAAAGTAACTCTCATCAACGGGTACTATTTTGATATGAACTTTTAGAAGGAATTCATCAAATTGCTTAGATCTAAAATCATCCCCTTTTATATGATCCCCTATACAGATTTACTAGATATATAGACTTTAATTTCATACATATGTTCGATGCTTACTACAATTCATTTAACCATATATCATGTTTACATATGCATAAGAGGTTTCATTTATGTTCGGTTCAGGGAAGGTGATGTTATACAATATTCTACTAAATAAGTATTCGTGGCATCTAAGTCTTGAAAAAAATAGATAAAATTTGTTCTTGGCCCCATCCAATCTAAAAAATATTAGTTTTTTTTAACATACAAATATAAAGAAGTAATTGCAATTATCGAAAATACTAGGCCTATTAAAGGCACAAAAATAGAGGGAAAGTTGTCATGAAATGGGTACCTCAATTTAATATTTGTACATGTTATATTGTTAGTTAGAAATATATCTTATAATAATTCTATTATAATTCGTATATTATACTAAATATATCTAAATACTAAGTATTTCTAAGCGAGTCTAGATATCTAATAAGTGCATGCCCATCTTTCTAAATCAAATAAAATAGGTGTATGATAAGATAATCCACTTTCTTTATTATTTTACTTTATTCTTACTTTTCTTATTATTCTATTGTTCTTGTCTTCTAATTTTAATTTTAAATTTCAATTTTTGAATTTAACAAATAAAAAGTTTATTACAAATTGTCAAAAGATTCCATTCGTTAGAATCCAACCCAAGAACTGAATTTTTAGTAAAAATCAAATTTTCAGGAGATAAAGAAAGATGTAAAACTCTATATTTATATTATATATTTTTTCTAATATTGAATTATGTATACATATACAAGCAATTGAGGAAGATAATATTCATTTTATTTGTCTCGCCAAATTCGAATTTCATTTCACATAAGGAAAAAATTGTTTTTTTTCTTGTCGATAGAGGTTTACTCATTATTAATATCGGATAATAATGATTATCCACATAATTTTTTTCGACAATTCCATTTTATGTCACAAAGTCAAATCCCATTACGTGGGCTTTGACTTTGATTTTGATAAACTAACTAACTGCCTTTTCACTACAAATAAAATAATTTAACTTAAGACTCTACTTGATTGAACTTTGATTCAAAGGAACGAGTGTTGAGGTATTGATAAGCTCCCCCAAAGAATTTTGAACCAAAGCACCCTATCTTGCTTATGCCTAAGAGCTTTTCATACCTTTCTAACTTGAAAATTCTCAACCAAGCTTTTGGCACGTCCGTAAACCTTCAAGTCTCGGTCCATACGGCCTTAGACGCGCTCAAACAATGACTCGCCTAAGTATGCCTGAAAATGATCAAAGTAAGAGTGCTTAGATCCTCTTGAAAAGAATGGAACAATAGAAAGGAAATGGATAAGACAAAAGAGACAAGGGATTGAGTGAATGCTCAATGGTATTACTCAAATCAGAAGTGAAAGTTGAATTACAATGGTGAGAGTGAGGCTCTATTTATAGGCTCACCTCCTATAATCTAACGGTCTAGATTGGTTTGATCCAAGGGCTAAGGATCAATCCCTAAAGATATATATCTCTTAACTATGGAAATAATATCTCTTATAATAAAATGTTGCTTAAAGTAAAAAGGCAGGAAGTACTTAGAAATCATACTTGGGTTGGCAATGTGATACTTTCCCCAAGTGTCGGGCATCTCTTGATCTCATTCCAAGTATGTTGGTCAAAATATGATCTCTTCTCAATGGTGTTGGTCTCTTGGGAAGATTGGGAATTGCTTAGCTCAGTTTACTCATCCAAAACCTCCTTAGCAGCTTGCTCGATGCCCTAGGGTCGTGGGCAATTTGGATGGGGCTCGTCTAGACCTTCAAGTTTGCACGTCGGGTGCTGAATCGGGCTCCATGGCTTGGGCAACATGAATGGTCTTCATTTGGGCCACCTTGTGTGCGATGGGAGTGCTCCCTCGAGTCTGTCGGTCATAGGCAACACATGGGGTGCTTGTCTCAGCCTCATGGAGCGCAACAAAGGTGTTGACTGGCGTCCCTCAGTTGGATGAAGCACGTGGTGTGCTAGTGCAAGCCCCTTGGTGTGCGGCTTGCTCGGTCATGGGCTGGCGCCCCGTGACATTCTGCCCCACTTGAGCTAGTGATGCCCTCGTCACTTGTCGGTGATGGGTCTCGACAGTCGTGTCCTTAAACTATGTCGGCTTCTTGGCATGTTCCCGATTGGTTTCGGGAAGTCTCTTCCAAAGGGCAATGCCTTTGTGCCTTAGACTAAGGTCTAGTTCTTAGTCGGTGAGGTAGACTTGTTCCTCATTCGCATATGTGGACTTTACTCCTTGTTGTACTTGACTTAGCACACTCTGCTTTGAGTCATCGGTATCCTTGCCGAGTGACTTAGGCATGCTAGCAGGATCTACTCACAGCTTTGCCGACAGCTCCATCTCGTAGGCCTCCTTGCCTAATTGCTCCATGGCTCGGTATTGTCCCTCGCTCAGTATCACAAGAGACCTACGAACAATAGAATGGCCATGTGTTAGATTCAATTATGAATAAACTGAATCACTTACCTCGGACACAATATCCTTGCGGGTTTGGTCTGTCTGCTTGTTGGTCTCCATCATGTCTTATCGATACTCAAGACATGTATTGTTGGCAAAAGGGTCATGGGATCGACCCTTCTTTGTGCTCACAAGCACTTCTTTCTTGAGTTAGATGATAGTCTCAGTTTTCACACTTTCCATGGTACTGACCCACCTTGGCTTGGGCTCTATTGGTTCATCAAACTCGGCAATGCGTTCTCGCCATGTAGCCATGGTCACCTCATTCTCTTGGATGGTGTCATGCTCTTATGCTTCGCTCGACTTTCTACTCTCGAAAACGGTTGCATGCTCTTCATGCATCGGCAAGTCATTGACAGCAAGGTCTGATGCCTCAATGTGGGATTCATATGCTTTGGTGCAATATGGCAATACTGTCTTCGGATCACTCGCCTTGGCTTGCTTTAACTCATCAAGGGCTTTATGACTCTAATCCCACGCCTTCTCGGTTGAGGTGTGGTGATCTTGGAGTAGTCCTTCATGAGCCTTTGGCAATAATTGGATATAGAGTTCACCTTTCTTGGCTTGTTCTCCAAGGAAAAGTCAAATTTCGTAAGAATTTTTTGCCAACGTACCTGTTTTTGAGACAACTTTTCTTGGGTTAGAAAATAATTATTTGAAGGGTAATCTTCACATGTGGTCCCTTTCATTTGAGGTTTGTTCTATTTTGATCTCCATAATTCAAAAAAGATTATTCTAGTCACTTACGTTTAGAATTGTGTCTATTTTGGTCACTGGGACGTTAGTCTCCGTTAATACAAAAATTAATGTTTAATTTAACCCCCAAACTTTCAAAACTTTATTTTTCACCATCTTCCCCAAAAACAATTCCAAATTTCACTAGAAATAGAAAACACGATATGTGACAAAGGTCATAATGTCTAACAAGAGTGATTAGGCGAAATCTAAAAACATCTAGAAACAGTGCAATCGAAGAATATATGAAAATGTAGTGTGGCATATGAAAGAATCAGAGGCTGTGATTATATCTGAAATTCCTTGAACACCTTGGCGCAGAACATCATCAACAAGAAGAAAAGCGTCTTGTAGAGGTGTCTGCTCATCAGCAATATCAAGCAAACGGTCAATGGGAATCACTATGAGAGTATCAACATTCTTTTGAAACTTTTCGATAGCCTCTAGTGCCTGCAAGTATACAAATATGAGACAAATATTTTGGTATAACTGATCGAAATTTAAGTGGCATATAAACTTATTTACATTATCTCTCACTATATCGAACATTGAATGGAGGGAGTCAAATAAACATGCATGCACGGTTCGTTTACGTCCCTCAAAGCTGACGGGATAGGTTACCACACAAACAATCAAATAACCAGCCTCTTTGGCTATCCGGGCAACAACTGGAGCAGCACTGGACCTAGTGCCTCCACCCATGCTTGTAGTTATAAAGACAAGATTTGAGCCCTTAAGAGCATTTGCAATGGCATCTCTAGATTCCTCTGCAGCTTGTTCACCCAAAAGTGGATTTCCACCAATGCCTACATTTCAGTCAATTGATTCACATCATTAAATCAAATATAAAGCAAGTAAATAGCCCTACGAAAAATCACAAGAGACAAAATGGAAAGAGTGCTCGACCTAGTCCCCAAGTAAAAAGCTCTCCAATTTGAAGTAGGTTCTCAGTAGCAGACTACAATATTGCTTGAGAATCTGTGTTTATCGCATAGAAATCAATACCCTAATTCCAAAACAAAGCAGCAATGACATCAGTAATTTCCTCCATGGAAGTTAAACGTTGTTGTTATATTAAAGCATTTATGACCAAAGTGCCTCTAATTAATCAGCTCCATTACATTCACAGATGTAGTTTAAATTCAACCTAACAAAATCTCAGGAAAAGGAAACAAAGAGGGCTAAGTTTTTAGCTCATGTAGTATAATGGAAAAATTCACATAAAAACCATTGACAAATCATCAATAATTAATTTGAAAATGGCACCGAGTTTATGCAAATGAAAACTTGAAATTAGCTTCAAACTTAATTCCCCATTTGTTAGACAATTCGGAATTCAAAAGGTGTTACTTTTTTGGATGGAATTCAGAATTTTTTGGGGGAAGATGGTGAAAAATAAAGTTTTGAAATTTTGGGGATTAAATTAAAAATTAATTTTTTTATTAACGAAGACTAACATCCCAGTGACGAAAATAGACACGATTTTAAACGTAAGTGACCAGAATAATCTTTTTTGAATTCTGGTGACCAAAATAGAACAAACCCCAAACGAAAAGGACCACGGGTGAAGATTACCCTTATTTGAAATATTGTTGGCATAAACGACAAACCTGGACCCAAGTAATTGATGTCTCCATGTGTGCAAACAGTGCACAATCGCAGTCATCTCCTTCTCATGAACCGAGTACCTCTTCTCTGACTCATTGAGCTTCGGGCTTTCGAATGCAACCCAATGTTTTTCTTGCATAAGGACCCCTTCGATGGAATCGTCAGATGCATTGGCATAGATCTCAAACGGCTTGGTGTGATCTAGCAAGACCAACGCTTGCTCGCTTGTCATGGCCTTTTCCTTTTTCTGTAGGAGATTCTTGGACAACTCAGTAGACATCACGTCATGGGATTCTGCCAAGAGTTGGTTCACTTCGGTTGGGTTCTCCTCGAACATGGGCGGCTCATCACTTACCTACGTGACTAAGCATCTTGGCACATCTTTGCGCACCCCTTTGCTGTATTGAATGGATGTTAGTATCTTTTCCCTAAATCCAGTCTCTCGTTTCACCGAAATAACACATTGATGTTTTCGGTCTAATATGCACAAACAATCGGCAAATAGAACAGGGAACACATCAATCTTATCAAGGAAACTTAACCCAATGACAAAATCGAAATCGTCAAGAGAGATTACCTTGATTGTTTCCTTACTTGACCAACCTTCAATGTCGAGTCTGACTCCTTTTGCTACCCCTACAATTGGAGCTTCTTTGGTATTGATGGTTTTAATGAAACCACTTGACTTTTCAACGAGAATGTCAAGTCTTTTAGCAACCTATTCTGACAAGAATAATTCCAAGGCAATGATGTCCACAAGTGTGCTCAACTTTTGGCCTGTTACGGTGATGTCCATGAACATGAAGCTTTTCTTCTTGGATCCTCCCTTCTTAGCTTCTATAGAGCTAATTATGGAGTTAATGTTGAGAGTTTCCCTCTCTTCGCCATCTTCTTCTTGAATGGCATCAACCTTGTTGCCTTTTGTAGGCAGTTCCTTGCCAGGTGCTTACCTTTGTAAGCGTAGCATTGGAAGGTCTCATTATCCTTTTCCCATGATTTGCGGAGTTTGACACCTCCACTTGATTTGTTCTTAGCTTTGTTTCCCCTACTATTGCCTTGGTACCTCGGCTTTGATTTGGTGGAGTCGTTTCGGTTGGCACTATGATCCCTCAAGGATTCAACAATCGGCATGGCCTTGGAGAGTTCTTTCAAATCTCTCCGCTCTAGCTCGGTGTTTACCCATGGCTTCAATCCATCCATGAAATGGAACAAGGCATCCTTCTCGCTTAAGTCGGGGATTTGGAGTTGTAGCTCGCTAAACTCATGAACATAGTCCTAGATTGACCCATCTTGCTTGAGCTTCCTAAGCTTGGATCGAGCCTCTTTCTTGGAATCTTCGGGATAGAACAGTTGCTTGAACTCCGCTTAGTATCGTCCCATGTTTGAACAGCATTGCCTCCACGCCTTTTATCCGAACACCTGCGTCGCCACCAAAGTAAAGCTACGCCAGTTAAATAAATCGATGTAATACTTACCTTTTTGGCATCTCTCACGATGCACAAGGCTTTGAAATACTACTCGAGTCCCCACAATAAGTTTTCAACTTCTTGGGCTGATCGAGTACGCTTGAATTGCTTGGGCTTCAAGACGTCGATCCTGGGCTTAGGCGATGTCGCTTCGGCCATCATGCCACCAAGCAGGGCATTTTTGTAGAGGAGTGGCTTGGCATTGAGCTTCTTAATCTCCCCCCATCAATTCCGCCTTCATAGCCTTCATGGCATCTTGAACGGAACTGTCTTGTTGGCTCAACTTCTCATACATGCTATCCAGAAGCCCTTGAACCTCCTCTATGACTCCATCCTTGAGCGAATCCATCTTCTCGAGACGTGGCTCGGCCTCCTCGATGGTCCCATGGACGTCGTTCATGTTGGTCTCTAGTTGTGTGACTCTCTTGTCCAAGGATGAAATAATATCCCTTGAACTATCTCACTTCTTCTCGATATTAGCCCGAGTCTCTCGGCCACTAACAGGGACCTCGCTAGTGTTTTGTGGTGCCATTTCTCTCGAATAAACTCGCTCTGATACCACTTGTCACGTTTTTAGATCTTTAAGTCACGTCCGTGCGGCCTTAGACGCGCTCAAACAATGGCTCGCCTAAGTAAGCCTGAAAAATGATCGGAGCAAAAGTGCTTAGATCCTCGCGAAAAGAATAGAACAATAGAAAGGAAATGGCTAAGACAAAAGAGACGAGGGATTGAATGGGTGCTTAATGGTATTACTCAAATCAGAACTGAAAGTTGAATTACAATTTTGAGATTGAAGCTCTATTTGTAGGCTCACCTCCTAGCATCTAACAGTCTAGATTGGTTCGATCCAAGGGATAAGGATCATCCCCAAAGATACATATCTCCTAACTATGGAAATAATATCTCTCATAATACAATTTTTCCTAAAGTAAAAAAGCGAGAATCACTTAGAAATCATACTTGGGTTGGCAATGGGATACTTTCTCCCAAGTGTTGGGCGTCTCTTGATCTCTTTCCATGTGTGTTGGTCAAAAGATGATCTCTTCTTAATGGCCTTGGTCTCTTGGGCGAATTGGGCATTGCTTGACCTGGTTTGCTCACCCAAAACCTTCTTGGAAGCTTGCTCGGTGCTGAATTGGGCCCTAGGGTCGTGGGCAATTCGGATGGGACTCGTCTAGGCCTCCAAGTGTGCATGTCAAGTGTTGAAGCGAGCTCTATGGCTTGAGAAGCATGGAGGGTCTTCGTTTGGGTCCCCCTTGGGTGCGATGGGAGTGCTCCCTCGGGTCCCTCAGTCATGGGCAGCACATGGGGTGCTTGTCTCGACCATGGTGCGCAACAAAGGTGCGGACTGGCGTCCTTCGGTCGAATTTAGCACGTGGTTTGCTAGTGCAAGCCCCTTGGTGTGCGGCTTGCTCGGTCATGGGCTGGCGCCCCGTGACACTTCCAACAAGTGCATAATCATCCCTAAGTTTCAGAATCTTCTTCCAAGCTCAGTTATAACTACTTTTCATAGGGGCTTGCCAAAGAGAACACCCCTTCAATTAAATCACTAACGTTTTTTTGTATCAATTAAGTTATCAATCTTTAACTGGTTAATGAGAATTCTTGACGTGATAGTTTTTATAATAATAATTTTAATTCTCAAAACTTATGTGTTTTATTAATTTGGTTCTAATTCGAAACAATTCAATAAATTTAACGATTAATTTTGGAGGGTCAAACCTGAGACTTGTACATAGGTCAACACTTAATTGTTGCATCATGCTAAGTAATTATAGCATGGTTAACAAAAATAATATGTATATTAAACTTGATACTAGATTTTTATACTTTTACACTAAATTTAATATTTTTTTTTACCATTGGAGCAGAGAAAGATAGGGGAGGGAAAAAAGGCTTACAACATCCCACCACTTTGACCGTCGCAGACCTAACTAAATCTGACAAATTTGACCCGAGACCCGAAATGAATTATCCGAATTGAGACCCAGTTTTGATCTGAACATGATGATTCGAAGTTGACCTGAAACCCAAAATAAATAGAACCGAACTGAAACCGAACCGAAATTTTTTGTTGAACCAAAATGGACCCGAACTGATTTGACCCGAACCAAATACTACCCGAACCGAAAGCTTAACTGAATATCAACCCGATTTTAACCCGAAAATTAAGGTAAAATAAATGAATAATTTATTTTTAATATTATCTATTTTTAACAATATAATAAATAATAAAATGAAGTATGTTTTATTATCTTTTTGTACTATACCATGGAAAAGATCGTTGCTCTTGTTAAAGTTGTGGTATAATAACATTTTATGTCATTTTACGTTTAACTATTAATTAAATAAAACTTTTTTCCCTACTAATTTTTAAATTTAGAATTTTAATGTACTATTTTCTCTCCCAATATTTAATCTTAAGCCATAAATCCTAAACAATAAACCTTAAGCCATATAAATTAATCTCATGAACCAATAACCTTAAACTAAACCATAAACCATAAATATTAACACTAAGCCCTACAAACCTAAATTGTTAACCTTTAAGCCATAGAAATTAATCTAAAATCAATAACCCTAAACCATTAACACTAAGGCCTAAACCATAAACCATAAACTAAAATTATAGACAATTTTTACAATCTTACCATAAAATATAGCTAAAAATGGAATTAGAGACTATCTTGACAATTTGAAAGTAGAGAAATTTGAGAGCTTGGTGACCAATTTTATAATTTCACCATAAAATATAGCATAAAACTGAAATTGTGGACTAAATTGACAATTTGGAAGTGGAGAAATTCGAGAGTCCAATGACCAATTTCATAATTATGCCATATAAATAAATATGGGTCAATTTTGGCTAAAAATTAAATCTTAGAAATTAAAATGAACAAAAATATCATTATATTAAATTAATAGACTAAATTACAAAGATTAGTTAATTTTGACTAAAAGTAAATTTTTAGAGACTAAATATCACTACGGGGAGGTGATTTCTATATTCGAAGTCTAAACCGTGGGGATACTTGTGACTAAATTAAATTAAACTAAAACTTAAAGTTAAATATTAGTACTAAAATGTAACATTTTAAATGCAACATGACCTAAAAAGTAATTAATCTCTAGCTTAAATAATTGATGGCTTATTTCCCTCCAAAATTTTATCTTTTCCCTCTCTATTTTTACCAATTGTCTTTTTTTCAATCTAGCTTAAAAAATTGATGGCTTATTTCCCTCCAAAATTTTGTCTTTTCTCTCTCTATTTTTACCAATTGTCCTTTTCTTTTTCTTAATTTAATTGAGTTTCAATTTAGATTAATTTAATTGAAATTTCACATTTAATTTTAGAATTATTTTAATTATGTCCGTGATTTATGCTTCTAGATTTTAGTTAGCTCAATTAGATCCCAAGTTTAATAAATTAATTCATTTCAGGCATTATTATTATTATTATTATTATTATTATTATTATTATTATTATTATTATTATTATTATTATTACATATAATAAACTTTGATTTAATATAATTATACACAAAAATTTGATATGGATACATGAAGCTTTAATTTAAATATTTAATCAAATTCAAATGCATAGATTAACAAGTTGAATCAGAATTAATCTCATACACCAATAATTCTAAACTATAGGTGGCAAACGGGTCAATCGGTTCGAGTTCGGTTCGGGTCATTTCGGTTTCAATTATTTTGGGTTTGATATTTTCGGTTCAGATTCGGTTTCGGTTTTAGTTCGGGTCTATTGTGTTTCGGGTCATTTCGGGTCGGTTGATTTTCGGTTCGATTATTTTCGGTTCGGTTATTTTCGGTTCAATGAGAGATCAGTCGATTTTAATCGAATTTTTAGGTTGGTCAGATTTTTACACCCTATATATGACTTTATAAAGTCAATATATTTGACATTTTAGTGACTTGTGCGACTGTTCATATTTTATCTTTCTTTATTTCTATTAATCGGGTCCATTCGGTTCGGGTGCATTCGGTTCAACTAAATTCGGATCAGTTTCGGTTCAGTTTATCTCGGGTTTCGGATCAGATTTCAGGTTGATTTTCAGTTTCGGTTCGGGTCTCGGATCGGGTAATTCGGTTCGGATTTCGGGTCAAGTTTGCCACGTTTACTCTAAACTAAACCATAAATGCTAAACCTCAAACCCTAAACCCAACTCAAACCGAATTGACCCGAAAATTCAAATATTGACCCGACCCGAACGACCCGATTTTGACCCGAACTGAAAGCGACCCGAACGACCCGATTTTGACTCGAATCGAAAGCGACCGATCCGATATTGACCCGACCCGAAAACAACCGATCTAATTTTGACCCGATCTAATACCCGAACTGGATCCGACTCATCACAGACCCGAATTAGACCCGAACCGAATCTAAACCGATTCCAGATAAACCAAAAACGACCCGAACCGAACTCGAACTGAACGACCCGATTGCCACCTCTAGATCTAACTACCAAGGAAGGTCCATCTTCTTTCTTTCGAAAGCATGTTTGAGTCTGGACCTAAGTCGTCGGAAGTCAAGAACTTCAACGTACAAAACAGAAGATGGCCAGCAGAGCAAAACTGGAATTAAAGAGACCGTCATCATATAATGTTATAAAATTAAAAGAACAATACTATTCCGAAATCTTACATTAATAAAAAGTAATGTAAGATTATTCGAACCAAACGTAAATGAAGGGAGATTAAGAAAATTGAATTGTGTAATGTGTAGAGTAGACGGGAGAGAAGTAGAGCGTGGGGAAAATTGTTGAAGGAGGTGGCTTTAGGCCTTTAGGGGCATGGAGGTGGGAGTAGGCAGTAGGGTTACATCTAAAGCTACACCACCCTTAGTCCCTTATCCAAACCAATTTCAAAACAAACTACTACATGATACCACATAACATCATCAGTGGACCATCCCCAACATTGTAATGTTATTACCACATCAAAATCTCCACTTTTATTCTAACAAAAATTCTTTATCCCGTGTTAGTATCTCTTTTTATGTCTCACATTAAAAAATTAAATTTAAGATTTAGAAATTAAAGATAAAATGTATTTTTAAGATTTAGGGTGTAGAGTTTAATATTTAAAATTTAAGATTATAACTTAAAATTTAACATTTTAATAGTGGAACATAAAAAATACCGAAAAAATACAACCCCTTTCCCTTTCCCTTAGTTTGACATTTCAAGCCCACCCAAAACGATGAAAAATAAATGTTATACCTTAAAATTATTATGTGCATTATTAACAAAAACATAGACTTTTTACAAATAAATATTTTAATAAATTAAATACACAATTACTCTTAGGGAGAACATTTCTGATTTAAATCGATAAAACAAACCTCTTCATTAATTCTATTTAATTTTGTGCATTATTTAGTTAAAACATATGAAAGATAGTAACTGGTTTGATATAATAATATTTCGAGTCCTAAAGCGTATTCATCATATTAATTTGGTCATAATTTAAAAAATTTAATAAATCTAACCCTTCATATTTAAAAAATTAATCAACTTAGTCTTTTTTCTTTTACTAATTTATCTATTATTTTTCAAAATTGATTGTTCTTCTCTCAGAAATGTTATATTATTTGCATGTTGAAGTTATTCAACTATTATATTTATCAGAAATTTGTTGTTGATTTATGGTAGAATTCAATTATCCAACTGATGCTTTGATCCAATGAACTCATTTGGTTTGACAATATCACCTAAAAGAAGTAAATGTGTTAAATTTATTGAATTATTTCGAATTAGAATTAAGTTGATCGAGTGTATAAGTGCTGAGACTAAAATTGTTATTATGATAGATCAAATTAAACGTTCATTTCAATTTTAACAACAGAGTAATTTGTTAGTGACAATTTTTAATTGGGTAACTAAATTGTGATTTTAGAGAAAATGACCTATTTGTAACCAAACTAATAGTTGAGCGACCTGAGACAATTTCCCCATTTAATTTTGTTGAATTTAAGATGAAAATGTTACGTTCAATGTACTTATAAGATTGTAAACAAAATAAGTAAGTACAATTGGTTGTTTGGTAAACTACTTATTTAACTTGTTTATTTACCCATTTATTGTAAACCAATTATATCACCTTAATCTTAATTTACATTAAAATTCAAATTTGATTTTGGAGAATTCTTTATCCTTTTCTTTATTAAAAAAATACCTTGAAGATTGTATTAAAGAGTATATTTTAAATCAACTATGAGTTGGTTTAGTAAGGTATACATTAGGCTTTTTAAACAAGGTCAGATGTTCGAATTCTGACGTTGTAAATGAAAAAAAAATAGATTGAAAAAGTTGTCCTCATAATAAGTCTCTGTAAAATTCGATCTGAACTAATCGAGCAATGGGTCGAATAATGTTATAAAATATATATTTTAAGCTTAGTTAATACTATTTACATTAATATATTTATAATAATATATTAATGAAGACAAAAATTGTAAAGTTTACATCTCTTTTTAATATTTGATCATATCTTGTATTTTATCGAGTCAAAAATGATAATTTAAGTAAAAAAATATTTTGACAAAAAAGATAAGATGGAGAGTAGCGCCGGCGGGAGGAAGAGTAGAGGGAAAGATGCGATAGAGTTGATTAGGAATAGGGGTTGGACATTGTTCGTGAGCAATCTATCGGCACAGATACATTGGAAGGGGCTATGGCAAGGTTTTGATCGGCATGGACAGGTTCTAGATGTTTTTATTCCAAAGAAGAAATCGCGTATGGGTGAACGATTTGGTTTTGTGCAAATGAAATCGAAAGTGGAGGCACAACGAGTGCGAGATAGATTGAATGGCGTATGGATCTATGGGGCAAGGTTATCGATATCCTTTACACAAGAATCATTGGGTTGGAGTGAGGAGAGGAACAGGAACATAGGCAGAGGGAAATTAGCTTCGATGGGAAATATATTAGATCGGACAGAGGAAACGAAACGTAGATTTGTTGACGGGAGTAGGGAGAGAAAGGAGGAAGGAGTAATTGGAATTATTGATGATTGTAAATGGGAAACGTTGCGGAATTGCGCGGTGGGTTGGAGTCGACAACCTAAGGGATTAGCGTCATTGGCAAAGGAATTACAGGCGGAGGGACTGCAAAATTTGTCGATCATGCGTATTGCTGGGTCCAGAGTATTACTCATATTTGCCGATGAGGTGGACATAGATGAAAGTCTTAAGGAGGGGAAGTTGATGAAATGGTTTAGTGCAATTAAAGTGTGGTCACCGACGATTGATAGCGGTGATCGAAGAGTGTGGATAGCTATTCGTGGAATCCCAATCCATGCATGGTCGAAAGAATATTTTGAGAGGATAGTGGCGAGGTGGGGGCGATTAATTAGATGTGAGGATTCGGTTACGGATCCGACATCGTTTGAGAGAGGAGAGGTGCTGGTGGAGACGGAGCATGTCGAACAGATTAAGGGAATCGTGGATTTTACAGTGGGACAACACACGTACAAGGTGCGTGTACTTGAATTTGAGTCGATGTTTGATGATAAAAGCTGTCGACAATGTATGGAGGGGACGGATTCTGAAAGATGTGAGGAGGGGGCTTTAGCGTCGGATAATGACGAGGGTGGGGATACTCCTATGCGAGGAGGGGAGTTAATGGATGAAGCTATTAAAGCACATGAGAGCGATAGGGGACAGGAAGCTGAGTTGGAACATAGTACTTCGAAGGATATTTCATCAAAGGAGTTGTCGGTGCAATCGATAGGTTGGATGTCGGACGAAGAGGTGGGTGTAGTACAAAGAGAGGATGACTCGACGGGGGACGTTAGGAATAGATTGGAGGGGCAAGATGTGTGTTTGGTCGAGTGTCCGATCCGGGTGGATGTGGGGGCGAAGTTAGAGCAGCTTCAACCCTTAGTCGTGGAAGTGGTGAAGAACAATGGTACAAGGGAAAGCGAGAAGGAGGCAGCAGAGTGCAAGTGGGACTCTAAGTCTTCCAATGAGATTAAACAATGATAGATAAGGGTAACACGAGATATGCCAAAGGTAGTGTTGTGTATAAGGCGAGAGAGCCTTCGGATGAGACAGCGGGACAATTAAATCATTTTCAAGAAGCGAGGGCGACAGTACAATTGTGCAAATTGATTGGAGTGGAAACCATTGGAAACGAGGAGGGCATTGTGAAGGATATTGTTGAATTATTACAGCGGCAAGAACAGCGTAAATAGCAATTGAAGATGAGGGTGTTGTCGTGGAATGTTCGGGGTTTGGGGGCGAATTCGAAGTGTAGAGTTGTGCAAAAGTTATTGCGACAACATCAAGGGGAGATGGTTTTTATTCAAGAGACAAAGCTGGAGGTGATTACGGATCAATTAGTGAAACGTGTGTGGCATACGGACAATTTTGAGTTTTTGTATGCGGCGGCGAGTGGTCGATCAGGAGGTTTATTGGTGATTTGGGAGGCGACAAGGTTTCATTTGGAGGCGGCAGAGGTGCAGCAAAATTTTATTGCGATGTGGGGTAGATGGGTGCTCGACGATTGGAGTTGTGGGCTGATAAATATGTATGCGTCGTGTACCTTGGATGGACAGCGGATGTTGTGGGAGTGCTTACAACTAGAAACGTACGATACCATGGTGTATCGCGGGTGATTTCAACGTTGTCAAAGCGTTGGAGGAAAGACGTTGCTGCCAAGGATCGCAACAAGGTATGTTAGCTTTCGTTTCTTTTATTGAGGATGTGGGTTTGATTGACGTGAAGGTAGTAGGAAATTTTTTTACATGGTTTGGGTCGGGAAACAAGTGTAGTAGATTAGATCGTTTTCTCGTTAGTGGAGAATGGGTGGATAAATTTGAGGGGTTGATACAACGTATATTGTGTAAGGGTTTGTCAGATCATGCGGCGATAAAATTTACGTGTGAGGAAGTGGATTGGGGTCATAGACCTTTCCGGTTCCTTAACTGCTGGTTGGAAAAGAAGGTATATGTGCAGGTAATGGAACAAGAATGGGCGAAATTATCGAAACCAAGTGGTGATGGAAAGTCGTTATCTATGCTTGAGAAGCTTGATGGTTTGCGCAGATTTTTGCGAATTTGGAATCGTTCTTCGTTTGGGAGTGTTGAGCAGAGAATTGAAGCGACTTCGTCACTAATTGAAGAGTTGGATAGTAAAATGGGACAGGGGAATTATCAGATAAAGAATTGGTAGAGAGGAGAAGTTTACAAGCGAAATTGTGGAAGTTGTCTTGGTTTCGAGAGTCTATTTGGAGGCAAAAATCACGAGCGATTTGGTTGAAAGAATGCGATCAAAACACGAAATTCTTTCAAAGAGCAGTGAAAATTAGGGGATGCGGAACAATATTGTTGGTCTATGGGTGAAAGGTCGTTGGATATCGAAGCTGTATCATCTTAAATGATGCGTTGCTGCTGAATTTAGAGAACATTTTGCACGCCGGCAGCAACATGGTTCGTGGGTGTGACATTAATTCGGAATCGACTTGGTGAGACACAACGCAGTGGACTTGAATTGCCCTTTGACGAGGAGGAGGTCCGGCTAGCTATATGGAGTTGTGATGGCAGCAAAGCTCCAGGCCCGGATGGTTACACGTTTGAGTTTTATCGCAAGTGCTGGTCTTTTGTAAAGAATAATGTGATGCTAATGTTTCAGGAATTATATTCGACTGGTGTTTACCGAAGGGTAGTAACTATGCTCACATAGTTCTCATACCAAAGAAGGAGGGGTGAGGGAGGTGTGTGAGTTTCGGCCCATTTGCTTGTTGAATTCGGTTTATAAAATTTTCGCGAAGTTGCTTGCGAATCTATTTCAAAAGGTGGTGAATCAGCTGATTAGTGAGACTCAAACGACGTTCATTAAAGGGCGTCAAATTATAGACGGGGTTTTACTTGTGAATGAAGTGGTAATTCGTTGAAAAATGCGAAAAAGGGACATGTGGGTGTGTTATTGAAATTAGATTTTGCCTAGGCGTATGATTGTTTAAATTGGGATTTTTTTGATGACATTTTAGACAAGATGGGGTGCGGGCAGCGGTGGAGAAGATGGATTCGAGAATGTGTCACTACGGCGAAGTTAGCGGTTCTAATAAATAGAAGTGCGACGAATTTTTTCCCGATGGAACGGGGTGTGCGACAGGGGGATCCGTTATCGCCATTGCTATTTGTGGTAGTGGCGGAAACGTTACATTGTTTATTAGAACGGGCGATGGAGCGGGGGGTGATTAAGGGTGTGAGTGTGACATCGGACTTCCGCTTATCGCATTTGCAATTTGCGGATGATACATTGATGTTTTTGAATGGAACTGTGGAGGAAGCGATTCAAATTAAACGTATATTGATGGGTTTTCAATATGGATCGGGGCTTCAAATTAATTTTTCCAAATCGTGTGTCTTTGCGATTGGAGTGGAAGAGAGTGTGGTGGAGGAGATGGCGCAGGTGTTGGGTTGTGAGTTGGGAAAATTGCCTTTCCGGTACTTGGGAATGCCTATTGGGATGAATCCGAGGAGGATGGCGATATGGGAGCCGGTAATCCAAAAGGTGCGTAATAAATTGGCGGGTTGGAAGAAATGATCTTTATCGTTTTCAGCGCGATTGATGTTGGTAAATTCAGTCCTTGCCTCATTACCTTTATATTACATGAGTGTGTTTGCGGCACCGAAGGGGGTTATTGCGAAAATTGATCAAATTCGCCGTGCATTTCTATGGGGCGATGTGGATTTAAAAAGAATAATGAGCCGCATTAATTGGAAGATGGTGTGTCGTCCAAAGGCAGTAGGGGGATTGGGTGTGGTGGATTTGGAGTTGCGCAACATAGCGTTATTAGCTAAATGGACTTGGAGATATGGGATGGACAAAAATTCACTTTGGCGAGAGTTAATTATCTCCAAGTATGGTGAACAGGTTCTCTCATGGCGGATAAATTGTGAGTATGTACATCGGATGTCCACAATTTGGAAACAAATTGCGTTGGTGTCGGATCATGATAGTGTGGCTGGTTACTTGGATGTTAATAGATTTCATTGGGTGGTGGGAGATGGGAGGAGTGTTATATTTTGGTTCGATACGTGGTGTATGAGCCGACCGTTGAAACTAATATTCCCACGTTTATTTCGCTTGGCGAGTAATAAAACAAGTTCTGTGGTTGAATATTCGAGAGGGGGCAGATTTGTTCATGATGTGTGTGGGAATTTTTTTGGGCGTGAATTGAGGATGTTCGAACAACAAATGCTGGTTGAGCTGAGGGACATGGTACGGGGCTGGTGGTTAAGAGAGGGGTGCGCGGATAGACTCGTGTGGTGCCCAAATTCTAGGGGTGAATTTTCGACAAGTGAATTAATGAGTTTAATGACGGGTTTGGGTGTCGATGGGGGGGGGGGGGAATGGAGGCGTTCTTGGTTTGGAAAGTGGATGTACCACCAAAGGTCCAATGTTTCCTTTGGTTTGCTCTTATTGATCGGCTACCGACGCTTTGTTTTTTGAGAGATCGCGGGGTTCCCTTGGTGAATAATTCAGTGAATTGTGTGTGGTGTGAAGAGGGTGAGGATGAACTGACTCATATATTGTTACATTGTGAGTGCATAAAGGCTATATGGGATAGTTTTTGCAATGGTGGGGGGTGGAATTGGTCCGTCTGAGGACGATACAGGAGTTCATAGGACTGTGTTATGAGGGAGTGTTTAGGGGTTTGGTACGTCGGTGGTGGCTTGCGGGTTGTGCGACATTGTTATGGTCCGTATGGTTGGCTCGAAACGAAGTTATTTTCCGACAGAGGACATTGGTAAAACATGAGGTGGTGTTTTTAATTAAGTTAAGAACATTGCATTGGGTGAAAGTCACAAAGGAGGGACAAATGGTGGACGAGTCAGCGTGGTGGTCGTGTCCGAGGCTGTGTATACCGATGGGAGCAGGGATGCGATCGAGGCCGTTGTCGATTTGGTCTCCACCGTGCTCGGATACGGTAAAATTCAATGTGGATGGGGCAGCGAGAGGCAAGCCGGGGCCAGCTGGATGTGGAGGAGTGTTACGTGATGTGGAAGGCAAGATTCTAGCTTTATTCGCGGGTCCGTTAGGGGTGATGGATTCGAACGAGGCGGAGGTATGTGCGATAGCGGCGACTTTGGGGTTCCTTCTAGAGCTGCATTGTGACGCCCTTGGTGTGATCATCGAGTCCGATTCAAGAGTGGCGTTGTCATGGGTGGAGAATCGGGAAATGAGGCCATGGAGACTTTGGTCGTGGTTCCGTATGATTGACAATGCGTGTCGGTTGTTACCGAGGGTATGCTTTCGATATGTGTTTCGTGAGGCTAATTGTCTAGCGGATACGTTGGCGAAGGGAGGGGTGGCGTTATTGGAGTGGAGAAGAGTGAGCTGCTGAAGGGTGTTGTTGCGGGGAGTGGGAGTGTGGGTTAGGTTGGCAGTGCAGTGTTTCGTTGGGACATGGCATGAAGGAGTGTGGGCAGCGATGCTTTTGGGTTACACAGGGCATGAAGGTTGCTTTGTCGAGGGTGGGGATGCGCTGGGGGATTGGTGTTGCCGAGGGATAGGGTGCGGATTGGAAGCAGGGGGTGTTGGCAGCTGTGGGGTGTGTTAATGAGGGGTGGATATGGTGTTTTGTGATTTTTTTGTTTGGGTGTTGGTTTCGTTAAACATTTACACGACGTACTCTTTTCCTCCATTAGGTTGTAGGAAAGTTTTTAATGAAGCGCGTGTAGATGTTGGTTGTATGATTTGGCGCTTAATAAAAATCACTTTCCTGATAAAAAAATATTAATGAAGACCTCTTATATAAAAATATAATTAAAAATGGTAACTTTACCATTAAACCTTTGGTTAGTGAAATTCTTCTCTTTATTTAAAAATCCAAATAGAAAAAGGCTCTGGTTAGTGACTACAATTACAAAGGCTCTCTCTTTGTTATGATCTTCTTTTGCAATTAATGAATGCACCCATATCTCCCTACGCTTACTGCCCTTGTAATTATCATTACCATCTCTCTCTCTCTCTCTCTCTCTATTTCTCTTTATCTCTCTGGTTTTCTCAGGTCCAGTTCTTCTGCTTCTGCCACAGAACCTGAAATTTTGCAAACAAACAATCAAAGGTACTTTCTTTTACTCTGGGTTTTATTTTCTCTGCTAAATGGTAACCCCAATCACTTTTCATTCACCATATATCTTCTGTCTGCTAAGCTTTTTCTTCATTTATTAATGTCTATACACACCATTAAACATGCAACAACAAAGCTTCTACCTTTGTTGTAAGCTCCTTTTCCCCCTATTCTGCAAACTTTCAACTTTGCTTAATCTCTGCATTATTTCTTCTCTGATTTAATTTGGGTTTATTTTTGCTTTACTTTGATCTCTATTGTTCTCTTCTTTTTCCTGCTTTTTTCGTTTGTTTTGCTTTATCTTCGTCTTTTGGTTTCCCCCAACTCACTAGTTTGAAACAAATTCCTTTCCTTTTTCTCTGCCAAATTTCAAAAATCTCATGCTTTGTTTTGTCTTAGAAAACTAAAATCAGATTCTTCTTCTCTTCCCTCTAAAGTGTCTAACTTTATTTCAAACTTTCATTAGGCTTGGTCCTTCTTGGCCCCATTAGTAAAATTTCCCTTGATGGCTGATGCAATTTATTTGGATCTGATGAGTAATTTTCCCCTTGTCCTTGTTTTGATCTCTCTTTTGAGTTTTGTTTTTCTTAGGATTCTGTGTCTGAGGATTTTGCTTGATGCTTTTTAAGTATGATCTTTTGTTTCCACAACAAGACATTGGTTCTTGTTTTCTGGTTTATTCTTGTGTTTATCTGCTCCTTGGTTTGCTGATTTTGCTGATCTCACCATCTGATTTGTAACAATGAGCATCTTATCAGGACAGACTTTTAAGTATTTTCTATTCTGATGTCACATGGAAAGATATTCATATGCATTTTCTGTTCAATTTTCTACATTTTTCTTAAATTTATCCCCCCCTAATATGGAACTATGTAATAAACAAATCAATTAACTAATCTATTGTTCTTTTTCAGCTGGTTTTGTCAACCCTCAAGGGATTTCATAAGACCAAGTGTTGAAAGATTCCCAGTTTTATTACATTGAGGTGTAAATTGGCCTGTGTGGTCTGATGTGTGTGGGGGGAATCTTTGGTGTTTTAGTATTTGGTTTGGCTGACATTTTCCAGCTACTACATATAGTTTTCACGTGAGATCTGTTCTTGCTTTCGAGGTGGGAAGTTCATCCGTTCTAATTTCATCGATTTATCGTCTTTTGGAGTTGACGAAATGGGGGGTTGTGTCTCCACTAGTAGCCGGAGTAATTGCAGCACCAGGAGCCGTGGGGAAGCGGTTTCTCCATCGTGTTGTGGTATCGGCTGTTGCGGGTCGAACAGAACTAAGAGAACGTTTTCAGATCATGTTATTGGACTGCAGCATTTACCATCAGTCCCCAACAGGATATTCACGAATGGAAAGAGTAGAAGTTCTTGCATATTCACTCAGCAGGGTCGCAAGGGAATAAACCAGGATGCCATGATTGTATGGGAAGTAAGTTTCGGGTTGTGTTTCGATTCTGATATTCGTTTATGTTTTGAGGCTTACTGCTTAATGACATCGATGAACTCGAAATTTCCTATAGGATTTCATGCCAGAAGATGTGACTTTTTGTGGTGTATTTGATGGCCACGGTCCACACGGTCATCTCGTTGCTCGCAAAGTGAGAGACGCCCTTCCACTTAAGTTGCTGTCTTCCTTGCATTCTTGTCAGTCGAGACAAAATGGGTCGGGGCAAACATGTTTCAAAGGGGGTTCGAAGAAGAAATCGGACGGTGTGATTTCAGAGAGCGAAGTCTCGGCTGAGGAGAGATTAACTTCGTTATGGAGGGAAGCATTCATGAAGTCATACAAGGCCATGGATAAAGAGCTAAGGTCCCATCCTAATTTGGACTGCTTCTGCAGTGGTAGCACTGCAGTCAGTATAGTGAAACAGGTTAATGAACACAAGCCCTGCCTGCTGCTTTTCATCTTTCAATTGGTTTTTGCTTTCATCTATAACTCATTCGGTGTCGAATTTTACTACTTCAGGGCTCCGATCTTTTCATGGGATACATCGGGGATTCTCGAGCAGTAATGGGATCCAAAGACAGCAACGATTCGATGGTTGCAATCCAATTGACAGTTGATCTCAAGCCTGATTTGCCAAGTATAACATCCGAAATCTTTTTTTTTTTCTTGTGGGAATGATTGAATGGGATATAAATAACATTGAATTATGCAACAGGGGAAGCTGAAAGGATTAAGAAGTGCAAAGGAAGGGTGTTTGCATTGCAAGATGAACCCGAAGTATGTCGAGTATGGTTGCCATTTGACGATGCACCGGGGCTAGCAATGGCTCGAGCTTTCGGAGATTTCTGCTTGAAGGAATATGGTGTCATCTCCATGCCTGAATTCTCCCACCGTTTACTTACAGAAAGAGATCAATTTATTGTCCTAGCCTCGGATGGGGTAAATATTTTTCACCTTTCAATAGCTACAAACTACTATAATAGGAAATTTGTCCTAAGCATTTAATTGTTATCACAGGTATGGGATGTATTGAGCAATGAAGAGGTAGTCGAGATTGTATCATCGGCTCCGTTTCGGTCGTCTGCTGCCAGGATTTTGGTGGACTCGGCTGCACGTGAATGGAAACTAAAGTATCCTACTTCAAAGATGGATGATTGTGCAGTTGTTTGCTTATTTTTGGATGGGAAAATGGATATGGAATCGGATTACGAGGAACAGGGCTTTTCTTCTGCAACCCTTCAGAGTTATCATTCTGGAAATGCAGGTGAATCCGATGATGGTGGAAGCAAATCAGAACCGTCTTTGCAGAGGAATTTTACAGTTAGATCATCGGAAGAAAGCGGAAGACTATGTCCCGAGGAGGTCGAAGGGAATGGGGATACAGTTGCCGATGAAGATCAGAACTGGTCAGGTTTGGAAGGTGTTATTCGAGTGAACTCACTCATACAACTTCCCAGATTTTCCGAGGAAGTGCCGAACCAATAGATTTTGTATTGTCTGTAATGAAACCGGACTGGTTTTAATGTAACATTTGGGCTTTACAGCCTGCATTAGATCCTAAGAAAGTTTTGTGTGTGTGTGAATTGGTTCATGTTGTGCAAGTAAATCCATTGCCACACCAATTAATTCTTTTATAGGATAAAGCAACTTTTTAGCCCATGGACTTGGCAATTTTTCTCGATTTGATCTTTAAACATTTTTTAGTCAGTATTAGTCCTTGAGATTGTTCTTATTTTTGGTCATTATGATGAGGTAACACTGATATTATTTACTACACTATCAAAATAACAAGGCTTAAAGGTATCATGAGCCCTTAAATTTTTGAAAGAAAAAAATAATAATTAAGCCTTTAAACTTATTCTGCACCAAATTAAGTCCTTATACTCCAACATTTCATCAATTCACCCTTTTAACCAACGTCGATTGTTAAATATAACAGGTTTTTTTGGACTAATTGATTCAACGTGTCATGTTATAGTGTTATCACTTACATTTTCAGAAATTTTTTATTTTATTTAAATTTTTTTTAAAAAGTTCTAAAAAATTATAAAAACTTATAAAAATTCTGTAAATGTCACATGATAGAATTATAGCGAGTCACGTGACAGTAATATCTCAATAAAAAAATTATCAAAATTTAATGGTCAAAATCGGTCAAAAAATTTAATTGATTAGATTTATTAGTTTGGGGTTTAATTGGGCGTAAAAAAGTTTAAAACTTAATTGATTTTTTAAAAAAGTTTAAGGGCTTAAAACACAAGGCAAATAACAACAAAATTTTTTGAAAAATAGTTTAATTACTTTTCATAGATTCGAAGTGGATATATATATATATATAAATATATAAATATATATTCTTATATCTATTATTTAGGGTTTAATTTTGATTATAGAAATATTCAAATTTTAATCTAAATTGAAATGATAATATTTGAGTTTAATATTGATAATAAATTGAAATGATAAACATATTCAAATTTCACAGATTTTTTTAATTCAATTTTTTTTTATAAAATCGTTGATATTTAATTTATTAACCAACTAATTTAGATCAAGTGTCGCAAAGGGATGTTATGTAGATAACCCTACAACATGATTTACTTCATTTATAACGTCAGAAATTAAACACTAACCGTTGTTTAAGAGACTAATGCTTCATCCTATTAGACCAACTTACTAATACACTAAATTTAGATTCACAAATTACATGAGTTACAAATATACAATTCTCTAACAAATCAGATTTAAATCTTTTTGCCATCAATAGTGCAGTTAAATAGGGAATGGATTGTAATGAAGAAAAAGGCTCTAAAATGATTAATTTGCATTTCAAGATTTCTTCAAAGGCACCCTGTTTTCAACCCTCTGCCACTTAAATTCTTCAGCTTTATTAGTCAGCTACATGAAGTTTACATATAATGATTTTGGTCATTTGAAATGTCAATGATGAGTGGCCCCACTACCACCATTAGTATATCCCCAATGTGTCTGAGTGTGAAAGAGAACTGACTCAACATTCCCTAAAAGAGTGCTCTGCTACTCATACTTCATTAACTGCAATGATATAGCATCAATGGTGGCATTACATAACATTCATTCATTTCCATATCAATAATTTGAGGGGACCAATGCTAGCAAGGACCCAAAGAGAAGAAGAAAAACAGCTTAAAAGGGAACATCTTGGAGAAAAACACAAGAATATACATAATGGGTCAGGTTCCTTTTAACATGCTCTAGTTCCTGATAAAACTTGTTGCCACTTACAAAGGCAAATAAAATATTGGAATCTGGAAGTAGGGTTTTCTAGAGATATACACTTGTTCATGGATGGAGCTACCTATTTGCCTCATTAAGTTTGGGACCTTGAATTCACTATGAAAGATAATTAGAATATAAAAAAATTCTTACAGTTTTGTATGAATAAAAAAAAATGTGTATAATCTTAGTTCAGTTAGGACTTTTTATAATGCAAATGCCTCAATGCAAGGGTTTGAATTATTATAAGTAGTTTAAGGTGTATTTGATTATAGAATCACGTAGATTCATCATCATCAACAACAACATCAATACAATTCAACTAACCAAAATTGAATCTAACTTACCCCCAAGACCACTTGTTGTAAAAGTTAAAATTACAATCACCATTCCCCCCTCAGGCAAGAAATAAAACGCATACAAAACTGGATATAATTGTTCAAAGATAAAAATGTGCAGCTAACAAAAAAAAAAACAATGTTCCAATAATTCCCTTTCCAAAGTATCATTAACAAGGAAGATAACATAAGTGTACCAACCGATTCAGAATATCTAAGAACACAATCTCAGGAACAAACCAATTTCTGATTCAGAATAATTCCCTTTCCAAAGTATCATTAACACAGGCACAGATCGCAAAAAGAAAACTATAATTCGATTTTTAAATTGAAATGGGGAGATGGGTATTGAATAGAAGAAAGAAAAGAGTGACCTGATTGGCAGAAAGTGGAAGAAATAATCAGAGGAGATGAAGTATCTTAAGGAGAATGAAAGTGAGGAAAGCGAAGAAGAGGAAGAGGAAGATGTAGTCCACCATTACGAAAAACTTGGTTGACCCGTGATTTCTTTTCTGCTGCTTATTCATCTTCGACTTCGATTCAGCTAATTCTTCCAGTTGCGCCATTGAACCGATGGATCTTCCGGTTTCACTGCAACAAAAAAAATTGGGGATCTGGACTTAACTTGCGTGTGTTCTTTTCCGAGTAAATTGTACTTTCTTTTTGTAACTTTACGGTTTCCTCCCTTTGTTTTTGTAGGAAATAATTATTCGATACAGAACGGTGTAAATTTTTATTTTCACATGCGAATCAATTTTAGAGTTTAGGGCGTAGAGTTTAGGGTTTATGTTTAGTAGTTTAGCATTTAGTGATTGTGAATAGAAATTAGGATTTAGAGATAGATTTAGGGTTTATAGGTTAAAACTTAAATTGTAACCTCTAAACCTTAATCTTAACTTAACCCTTAAATTCTAATCATTACCACATATTCTAAAGTCTTAAACCATATATCATAAACCCTAAAACTAAGATGTTTGTAGAAACTCGCTAGTTTTTTGGATGTAAATCCTTGTTTTTATTGGTTTAATTATTAAAGGCTTAAGGGTATAAAAAATGCTATTAATTAAGTCCTTAATTTTTTTTTGCACTCAATTAAGTCCTTTAACTAAGAAATTGAATCAATTAAGGCTATTTGACCAATTTTGACCTTTAAATCTTGACAGATTTGTTAGATCTGTTGGTGCAATGCGTCGTATTATAGAGTTTCCACTTGATATTTTTATATTTTTTATTTTATTTAAAAATTCTTTAAAAAATATAATATTTCTATAAAAACTTATCAAATTTATAAAAAAATAGAAAAAATCTGTAAATGCAACATGATAGAACTATAGTGTATCATAGGTCAATAATATCTAAAGAAAAATTATCAAGATTTAATAGTCAAAGGGCATAATTGATTCAATTTCTTAGTTCAAGAGCTTAATTAATTAAATTTATTAGTTCAAAGGCTTAATTGAATGCACAAAAATTTAAAAATTTAATTGATTTTTTTTCCAAAAGTTCATGGACTCTTATACCCTTAAGCCATTATTAAATGAACTTGCTCTTATGTATCTTACAAATTAAAAATAAGGGTAAAATACACTAGTAATCCATTGAACTTCTAGGATGTTTTAACTTTTACTATTGAGATTAAAAAACTTTCATTACAATCACTAATCTGCTTTCATTATGGTCATTATTATTAGCTTTCGTTAAAAAATATTGATATAAAAAATAAGATGGGATATCTAAAATAAAAAAGTTAGGATTATCATTAGCTTCCGTTAAGTGATGACGAGACATTCATGGGCTAAAGTAAATAAAAAATTAAGTTAGAGGCATTAATCTTTTATTTTTCTTATGGGTAAACTATCTTGTTGACCACCAATCTTTAGGTAAAGTATTAAAATGATCACCTTAAAAAAATGCGTCAATTGACTACCCAAACTATTAAAATGGGATCAATGTGACCACCGGCCGTTAAGGGGCTAACGGAAGGTGACGTGGCAGTTAAAAAATTAAAGGTATAATTACACATTTGGTCTTTACTATTTACATATTCTTTCAATTTAGTCCTAATTTTAATCTAATAAAATAAATTAATTAGGTGGTGACACGTGTCAAACCTTATTGGTGGAATTTAATTATTTATATTTAATTTAATAAATGAAACTTTTGCACCCAACGTGAATCGAACCTGGGTGGCTAGGTAACCTGGGCAAGACGCAACATGGCAAAGCCAATGGGCTAAAGCCATTTTTGTGATACAAAGTGCAAATAATTAATATAATTCATATTTGGTACCACCTGATTGAAGGATGAAAATAAATGGAACAAAACTGAGTATTTGCTCCCAGCGTGAATCAAACCTAGGCAACCTAGGGAAGAAACCACAGGGCAAAGCCACTGGGCCAAAGTCATTTTTGTGATATAAAATGCAAATAATTAATATAAGTCATACTTGGTTCTTTATGCCAAGGAAAAGTAAATAAATGTGGATTAACGAGATTCGAACATGGCACGCTTATAATGCATAAAAACATATAATTCAATAAAATAAATATAATAATTAAATTATAATTTAAAATTATATCAATTTATTTCAATTATGTTCGTAAGTTTGTATTCACTAAATAAATTTAATATAGTTTTAAAATTTTAAAGTTGTAATATAATTTCATATATATATATAGGAATTTAATTAAATTTTTAATAAATATTAAAATTATAAATTAAGTTAAAAAAAATCAATTCAACGATTATATACATGAACTTATAAAAATAAATGCAAAAACGAAAATATATTAAATTTAGTTTAAAAATACAAAATTTTTAAAACTATTTTTATTTTAAATTGTGCACTAACTATATTTTAAAATATATACAAAATGTTGTTAACTTTAATTTAATTATTAGATTTATTTCATTGAATTAGATGTTTTTATGCATTATAAGCGTGTCATGTTCGAATCTCGTTAATCCACATTTATTTACTTTTCCTTGGCATAAAAAAACCAAGTATGACTTATATTAATTATTTGCATTTTATATAACAAAAATGGTTTTGGCCCAGTGGCTTTGCCTTGTGGTTTCTTCCCTAGGTTGCCCAGGTTCGATTCACGC